>QODF01000098.1:1303833-1560523 GCA_024372805.1 Oostethus manadensis | reverse complement strand
GTCAACTCAAGCTAAAGCCATCTTGGGTGCTGCAGCAGGACAATGACCCAAAACACACCAGCAAATCCACCTCTGAATGGCTGAAGAAAAACAAAATGAAGACTTTGGAGTGGCCTAGTCAAAGTCCTGACCTGAATCCTATTGAGATGCTGTGGCATGACGTTGAAAAAAGTCGCTTCATGCAGGAAAAGCCTCCAATGTGACTGAATGACAACAATTCTGCAAAGATGAGTGGGCCGAAATTCCTCCACAGCGGTGTAAGTTATCCCAAACGCTTGATTTCAGTTGTTGCTGCTAAGGGTGGCCCAGCCACTTATTAGCTATAGACTAAAATCACTTTTGCAAACAAGACTCCATTTCTCCATTAATAATAAAAAGTTCCATATAAAAACTGCATTTTCTGTTCTGTTGTGTTATCATTGACTAATATTTAAAGTCGCTTGATGCACTGAAACATTTAAGTGTGACAAACATGCAGAAAAAAAGAGAAACGAGGAAGTGGGCAAACACTTTTTCACATCACTGAATATAGCAATGCATGAGAAACATAAAATACATTTCTTGTGTGTGTATATTTGTATGAGACCAAGGATCTTGGGCCCAAAAATGTCAGTGACCCCTTCTATATTGTAAGTCGTCTGGGAAAAATCATGAGAGCTCTCCCTACCTTTGTAATCGTGGCTTTGACAAGAAGGCCCGGCAAAAGGTTGGTCAAGGTCCATCCCTGTTGGGATTGGGCACAAGCCTGTCTGACAGATGGCGGGCAGCAAGAGAGTCGCACTAAACGTCCATCGTTTTTCACTTCTTGTAGTTGAAAAGTCACATACTGGCCCACTTTCAGCTCTGGACAAGTAACAGCAAATATATATATATATATATATAAATAGATTACAAAGTGTGTTGGTTCAGAGAAAAAAATGAATGACACATTTCATGACGGCAATACCGGTGTTACTGTTCTGTTTCTCCGTTTTCTTGGGAAGGAAGGCTTTAGTTCCAGTGACACCAATGTCAACTATGTAGCCATGATCTTCAATGCTGTCAACACATCCGCTCAACACCTGAGACAATACAAAATACAGACGGTTAGCGGTGAGGATGTTACTCCCCGACTCGCCGGCGTCGGCTCCCGACTCACCATGCCAGCCTTCAGGGCGTTAGGGGTGAGAGCCTTGTTGACCAGCTTTGGGTTGATTGACAGCTGCAGGCTGACAGAGCCCCCCATCGTGGTATGCAGATTGGCAACCACACACCTCAGCATCATGCCAGAATAGAAGATGTGTGGCAAGGCGCAAATATCCTGTAAAAGAAAAGAAAACCTGTTATTATTAGGTAGTCCCAAATACGGTAATGGTTGAATTTATTTGGGACATGCAAACATGTTAGATTGGAATACATCACGATACAACTAACAATTCGACATGAAGTAGCAAAAAGAGTAGCAAGAAGCAAAGCTTATCAAGTGATAATATATTCATCTTGTACCATCCACCAATTCTGTAATTACATGAGAAAATGAAAATGTGAACAACTGCTTGTACTGTTTATTGAAATGGCTCATTGTTGTTAGCATTGTTTACACGTATACCGTAATTTCCGGTGTATAGGAACCCAGTAAATTTAGAGAGAAAACACGGCAACTTAACACTCAGGTAAGAAATACACAAAACACGTACCAATACGAGTTTAGGAAAAACAGATTTCCACTACTTCCCATCATGCATCGCTTCCCAGCAAGACAGTTCATTGGCCATGGCTGCCAGGGGGTTTTGAAGAGGGAGGTGAAATTTGAGCTAAATTTGACATTTGAAATTTCAGCTAAATTTGAGCCCCGGCAGCCATGATTAATGAACTGCCCAGCTGGGAAGCAATGCATGATTTGATGCATGATGCAAGTTTTTCTGATTTCTGATTTCTGATGATGGGAAGAGGTTAACAGTTTCTTTTTAATCCATCACTGGACAGTGTTCTATTTCTTCCTCTACATTGTCGCAAATGTGATTTGAGAATGTATCACTAGAAACCATCGATTAAATAATTTAGTATTTTCCCCCTAAAGATGTTTTATGCACATGGGAGGAACGCATCAGGACTCAAGAATCCAAAGACGTACCTCCATATCAGTTGAATCCAGTTGTTCCGTGAGCGTCTTGGTGTAGGAGTCACAGATGTTCCTGATGCTGAGGAAACCTTCCATGCCACAAGGTAAGCCGACAGTGACCTCAAAGTCCGACACATCTTTCACACAGCCCAGCATCAACATGCCCTCCCTCACATCCTGCGAAAACGCCAGCAGAAACAAACACAGTATGATGTCGTTTGACGAGATTAATTAGTTCTAGACCTGACCGTGACAAAATTAAATTATTTATTAATTAAATATTTTTGTAGTTAGAGCAAATAAAACCTGCTGACATCCTTCTAAGTATGACCTAACATTATCAGAGCCCTCTGGACATTATAGAACACCCCTATAGTCACATTTACACCAGTATTAGCCAAATTAGTGGGCAAAATGCGTGAAAATAAACCATTTAAAGACATAAATTAGACTTGTGTGGGTTGCAATAAGAGATGAGTTTTATCTTGGAGTGGATTACGGCCGTAACAGCGGCTCATGTAATTATCATGATTATTATCGTGAATTATTATTGTTGTGCCTACAGCAACGGCAATCAAGACTGATGCTTGAAAGAGGGTAAAACATTTGGCTGTGACAGACGCTAGCTTTGAGGAGCGTGTAAGAGGAGCCAAGATTTGTGGGATATTGACGAGCGCTGCTTCACAGAATTTTTCTTTAAAAATTTGGGTATGACCAGAATAGTACCTTTTTACCAAGTCTTTAGATGACGTACAGGTCGGATACATGCGACTTCACCGTTCAGTCTGAAGTAGCTCGGATACATATCGGATTTATGTCTACATACGAACGAGGCCTGAGTCACATTTGAAAAAAATCTGGATGTAGAGTACACACCGATATGAAAAAAAACATCTGATGCACATTTTGGAATAAGTTTTGGCCCATGTTTAAGTGGAGTTGACAGATCTCTTGCTGGTCGGAAATCAGCAACTCCAACAACTTCTGCTCGCCTCTTTAGGAAAGCTAAACAAAATTAGCTTTCCCTCACACTCGAACAAACATTTCCTCAACATGCTAAACGTGCTAACGCTGTGAAATTTTTGATAACGAAGCAAAGCCAAGCGGGGAGAAGGCGGGCCTACAACGTCTACCTGGGTACGCCCGTATAAGGAAGTCCGGGTTGTGTGACGTGAAACACAAACAACCACACATATGTGTGACAGGGCGTGCAAACAGTAAATGCTAGCAGGTACCTTGAGGTGTAGTATTTCCACAAACTTTGCAGCCGCATTGAGTGTCGAGACTTCTTTCTTCTCATCAGTCTTTTGCCTCTTCACGGTCTTGCTATCGTCTTTGGGAGCCCCCTTCCTTTTCTTAGTTTCTGTAGGTTCATTTGACTGCAGCAAGGGGGGGAAAAAAAAAGACTTTTACAGCCTTGAACAGTACATAAATGACCAAAAGAAGTGCCCATGGACAACAAGAACCGCTTGCAACGTGTCAGTGTGAGCCCAAAGGAGAGAGAGCTGTGAGAATTTTAAAGCATTTGGGGAGAAGAAAGACGGTAAATCATACCTGGAAAAGGTTGTCGACCTCAGGCCGTGTCACTTTTTCACTTTTGGGAGTCTTAACTGTCCCACCTCGTGGGAAGTCTTCCTCTGTTGTCGCCATGGTTTGTGTTGTTTTCAGCAATCTACAAATTCAACATCCCCTTTAGTGGGCACAATATTTGCATTAACATTTGCAACTCACCCTCTACTTGCAGGCCGTCTAAATCCCCCTACTCATTATTGTTGACCTCATTAGCAAATAATTGAATTCATTTTAGGTGGCACTGTGTACAAAACGTTGTGTGTAATATGAAATCTAACACAATAGCATATTATGGTCCCGTTAGCCACAGCTCAAAATTTACGAGGATTAAACACAAAATGTTAAAATAATACTAACGCTATTTCAGCTTACCGAAACTATATAGAACTGTTAACTACATTCAAAATGTACAACAACAGTAAATCATGTTCCTGTTAGCCACGGCCATTGCTCAAAACGTACGAGGATTAAATACAAAATGTTAACATAATACCAACACTATTCTAGCTTTGCTGGTACTCTAAAGGACTATTCCGCCGTTTTGCATATATATTGAGAAGTGATCATGTAGCTAGCTATTCCCTTAAATATTTCCAAGTCGTGGTTAAAAAACTCACATGTTCAGCACGCCATTTTGGTGACCCGGAAGAACAACGAGGGGTGGGCGTTTGACAGTCTGGCGAATCACGAGCAACAAAGGTGATTGATGTTTTTCTGGCCATTCCCTAACCACGTTTTGCTGTTACTTTACCACGTCATTATTTTGAACCAATAGCAAGGCAGACATCAATCCACACTAAGTAGGCGGGACTTCCGTTCGTTGCTAGCGTCAAGGCCTAAGTTGAAGGGCACACGGCTATCTAGTTTGTCAAGGGTCGTGTCTATAGGTAAGAAGAATTACTTTATTTTTTCACTCCTTCTGGGTTTGATAATAATATCCGTTACGGTGTAGCCTTAAAACATTGCGAGTTTAACTTAGCAAGTTTCCCAGCGCTAGTAGCTCACTGTAGGGCTCCGTGAATGGCTTACTGTTAGCATACTATGCTAACAAGTTACCAACAAGTCAATGTCAGGTTGACTGCATTTCATGCTGTTAGTTTTGCCCCTTAATCATAATTCTATTTTAATCAACTCAGCGAAGGCAACATAAGCTACTATCTGTCAGAATTATTAAGGGTTTTTTTTGCAAAATCCATTGTAATTCGACATTACCAAAGGTGGTGCAATTCATCTCTTGTGTGGCATTAAATTGGTCAACAGAAGTGGCAGATTACTATCACTGTCCTGCTTAACTGGAAGACAGAGAAGATCATTCAGTCATGGTGGAAGTCTAACCGGTAACTGTATTTAACTTTGTAGTAAAGGCCTGTCACGATAACACATTTTTGCTGGATCATAACTGTCCCACAAATTATCGCAGGTATTTTCAACAAAGTGCCCTGCGATTGACTGGCGACCAGTCCAGGGTGTACCCCGCCTCTCGCCCAAAGTCTGCTGGGATAGGCTCCAGCATCCCCGTGACCCTAATGAGGATAAGCGGTGTAGAAAATGAATGAATGAATGAATTTTCAACAAAGGATGTCCACATTTTACGGAGAACTGATTGCGTTTCCGGTTCGGATTGTGTAGTGACTGTAATACTGCACGCCGTAAGCGGGCATGGTAAAATCCTTGCTGACCCTCGCGTCCACATAGCCACAGTATCATGCTCTGATAAACTAAACTAAGCTAACCCAGCTAGCTTCCATCCACAATTCGTAAGAGAGGAGTTTCAGTTGTTACCACTGTTTTGACATGTTTAACTGTCTGTGTTGAGATTTCGCCACAATTGAGCGGTCCGCCGGGTAAATACTTCCCCGCACGAACGTTCCTTTTCCTCACGATGACGTTCTTTCATTCACATTGTCACTTCCCGCAAAATTCCGCACAGCAACATGTCAATTCACGCTGCGTTCCAAATAATTCTGCAAATGATATTTTTCTCTGATTTAGCTGAATAGTCAATATGAATTACAGCCATCATAATTTTCAAGTCATTGACTTTAGAGTAGAATTTGAATGTTATTGAACAAACCTCCCAATCATAACAGTATGGAACTTAAAGCACTTTACCTTAATGGAACGTAATGCTGCTATGTTAAATGTTATCCCTTTTTTATCATCATATTAGTGTAGGATCACTGAAATCCATCATGGGAGGTCATGACAGCGGAGCGAACTCCCAGTTCACTGGACTTGCCAAGTACTTCAACTCATACACCAACGTAGGCAGGAGGAATGTGAGTTGACAGTAGTTGTTTACATTCGCTATTAACTTCATTTAAAGTTTGCATTTTTTTTGTAATGTATATCTTTTCTCCTTAAGTGCGTCTTGGCCACGTATGCCTCCCTACTAGCCATTGGCCTTTTCTTCAAATTAAAGCCCAAGAAACAAGCCGCCATCACTGAAAAGTAATGTAAGTATACAGCACCTCTCCACTTAGTCTAAATGTAGTAACATTTATGTATTGATTTCCCATCATGCATTTATCCTTTTGCAGATGTACATTTGGACCAAGTCTGACTGCTGGGAGTGGAGGAGGCAGCTGGGTGTACTTGTAATAAAATAACTGTTTGGTTTCCGTGTGTTAACAATAAAGATCATTTATGGCCAAAACATAGAAAACACTTTTTATTTACATGATTAGCTATAAAAAAGAATATCATACAAAATGACTTCTATCCTTGTTACCAGTTACAATGGCACTGTCTGAGGACAACTTCATGTAGGTCCAGTGTAGGAGTTAGCAAACATCATTTACAAAATGTATCCTTAGGGTTTTTCACACTGCCCAGAACAATGGGTCACTTGCGGAGGAGCCACTAAAAGGCTTCAAATCCAGCTTTTGTGGACGGCTTCTCATGGCAGAATAGTCTTATGGATTGTAGGCACCCGCCGCCAACAGCAGATTTCTGCGGGTGAAGTGAATGTGTAGGACTGGTGAAGATTTAGTGGTGTAGCAGCCAAGCAGGAGCTCCTGGGAGTTGTCTTGTAGGTGGATGTGTCCCGTGGCTGCGGTGAAGTCGTCGGTCTCCAAATCGTCAAACGCTTTCATGGCATCCCACAGGCGAACTGTGTTATCCATGGAGCCTGGAGGAGATGAACATGTTTACGTGCACTGCTGAAGAACATTTGAAGACCAAGTGGAAAAACTGCAAGACTTTACATTTTGCACTGTTGGAGCTTAATCAGGTTATTATTAGAACTTTAAAACACACTTAGGGCAGTTTAACACAATATGCAGCATGTTATACGTTATAATCCATAAACAAGAGATTACACCTACACACATACAATTAATCCGTTATGTCCTGTACATCCTATCAACACTAATTTATCATTAATCATTATACCGTCATTATACATAAACATCCATCCGTCCATTTTCCTCCGCTTATCCGGGTCGCNGTCGCGGGGGCAGCAGCTTCAGTAGGGAAGTCCAGACTTCCCGGTCCCCAGCGACCTCTTCCAGCTCCATCGGGAGGACACCAAGGCGTTCCCAGGCCAGCTGTGAGACATAGTCCCTCCAGCGTGTCCTAGGTCTTCCCGGGGGCCTTCTCCCGACCGGGCATGCCCGAAACACCTCACCAGGGAGGCGCCCGGGAGGCATCCGGACTAGATGCCCGAGCCACCTCAACTGGCTCCTCTCGATGTGAAGGAGCAGCGGCTCTACTCTGAGCTCCTCCCGGATGGCCGAGCTCCTCACCCTATCTCTTAGGGTGAGTCCAGCCACCCTACGAAGGAAACTCATTTCCGCCGCTTGTATCCGCGATCTCATTCTTTCGGTCATGACCCATAACTCATGACCATAGGTGAGGGTGGGAACGTAGATCGATCGGTAAACAGAGAGCTTTGCCTTCCGGCTCAGCTCTCTCTTCACCACGACGGTCCGGTACAGCGACCGCATTACTGCAGATGCTGCACCGATCCGTCTGTCGATCTCACGCTCCAACCTTCCCTCACTCGTGAACAAGAACCCGAGATACTTGAACTCCTCCACCTGAGGCAAGACCTCACTCCCAACCCGGAGGGTACAGTCCACCCGTTTCCGACTGAGAACCATGGCCTCGGATTTGGAGGTGCTGAGTCTCATCCCAGAAGCTTCACACTCAGCTGCAAACCGCTCCAGTAAACGCTGAAGGTCACAGCCTGATAAGGCCATAAGGACCACATCGTCTGCTAAAAGGAGAGACGAGATCCTAAGGTCACCAAGCTGGACTCCCTCAACACCTTGACTGCGCCTAGAAATTCTGTCCATGAAGATTATGAACAGAATCGGTGATAAAGGGCAGCCTTGGCGGAGGCCAACGTTCCCTGGAAACAAGCTGGACTTACTGCTGGCAATGCCAACCAGGCTCCTGCTTCGGGTGTACAAGGACCGAATGGCACGTAGAAGCGGACCACCAATCCCGTACTCCCGGAGCACCCCTCACAGGAAACCATGAGGGACACGGTCGAATGCCTTTTCCAGGTCTACAAAGCACATGTAGACGGGTTGGGCAAACTCCCACATACCCTCCAGTACCCTTGCAAGGGTGTAGAGCTGGTCCAGTGTTCCGCGACCGGGACAAAAACCACATTGCAGATCCTGTAACCGAGGTTCAACTAACGGTCGTGCCCTTCTCTCCAGCACCCTGGAGTAGACTTTCCCAGGAAGGCTGAGGAGTGTGATCCCCCTGTAGTTGGAACACACCCTCCGGTCACCCTTTTTAAAAATGGGGGCCACCACCCCGGTCTGCCAGTCCGAGGTACTGTTCCTGACTTCCATGCAATGTTGTAGAGGCGTGTCAACCAACACAGTCCCTCAACATCCAGAGCCTTGAGGAATTAATAAACATATACATATCAGGACATACATAAACATATCAAACATTTATTATTTTTGGATTTATATATATTTTGTATGCACATGAGAGACTTTTGATTAATAAATATGTTAGGTTATTTGTGCTGATAGTAATAATTTGTTTGTCGGGCCAAGAGTTTTGTGGACCTGTTGCCAGAGAGGGGTGCTCTAGCAACACCAGCACTCTTGGCCAAGTGACCTATGCTGTGCATTAAAAGAGACAAGATTTTGGGGGTCTGCTGCGAGAAGGTGGATGATCTCCTTCAGCCGAGCCTCTACAAATCTGCACTAATTTGGGGATTTAATTGTAGGTGTCTTATGCTGTGCATTAGGAGACAAGATTTTGGAGGTCTGCCGCGAGAAGGTCATCAAGGCCACCAACAGATCAAGACAGAAAATGACACTGAATTCACATTTTTGCTAAGATTTTGGCTTCTAAAGGTTGTGGTCTTTGGACGATCTATTTCTGTCTATTTCAGTGTAATTGTCTGCAATACCCACCAGAGGCAAGAATCTCTCCATCCCTGCTGAACCTCAGAGAGTAGATGGTGTCTGTGTGGCCTTTGAGCTCTCCGACCATGAGACCGTGACCAATGTCCCACAGAAGAACCCGGCCATCGGTGGCCCCCGAAGCCAAAAACTTCCCATTGGGAGAGAATGACAGAGCATGGATTGGCCCCTAGAAGATGCAATACTTGGACGTTAGACTTTCTTCAGCATGTTTGTGCCCGAGAGCATTGAATTAAAACACACATTCAAGTTAGAGTTCCCTAACCTTGTGACCGGTGAAGATGCGAACACAGTTCCCTGTCAGAACATCCCACAGGCGAATGGTGCGGTCAGATGACCCAGTGGCAACATAATTTGAGTTGGGATGGAAGCGGGTGCAAGTGATGTCTGCCAGGTGACCAGCAAACATCCGCAGTGGCTGGTAGTGATCTGTAGCCCACAGACTAACCAAGAGAAGAAGAGAAGAACACGATCCTCTTTATACGTGATAATAAAGGATAAAGAACACTGAGGAGGCTCCTTTCCATCATGGGGAACCGGCATCATCTCCCAACAGAAGAGTAGTTTCAGTGGCAGATTACTATCACTGTCCTGCTCCACTGACAGACTGAGACGATCACGCCTCCCCCGCGCCATGCGGCTTTTCAACACAACTGAAGGGGAGGGATGAAAACACACACATGACTGGACTATTTACCTAATTCAGTGGTTTTCGAACTGGGGGGCACGCCCCGTAGGGGGACCCGGCGTTGTTAACCAGGAGAGGGGAGGGTGCGACCACGAATACTTTTGATTAAATCTAACTAACGATTAGCGTAGTCTGCACTACAACATAATAAGAAGCATTTATGCGGTTTGCAATTTCTACAGTTCTTACCGGGCAACTCGGTCATGTCCCCCGGAGATAAAATAGTACCCGTGCGGGGAAAACTGCGTATCCCACACTGGGTAGTTGTGACCTTTGTAGCCTACGAGGCATGTAAAGGTGTGGAGACTCCACAGCCTCACGGTGCCATCTTCGGAGCTGGACAGCAGGTAGTTTCTAGAAGTGCAGGACAGCGGGTTTGGTGTTGAAGGTGCGTGATGAATGCAGCACCAGCTGTTGTCTTACCTGTCTGGGCTGAAACTGATACCATACACGGGACCACTGTGGCCGTAGAGCATCTTGGACTCGCTGGCGGTTTTTTCATCCATGATCCTCTCCAGCACATCATCTGACTCTTTGTCAATCAGATTTAAGTCTTGAGGAAGAAAGGGAGGGCGAACAGAGTTAGCGCCAATGTCCAGCGTGCTGCTGGACATTGAATGTCAGGAGTTCACCTCCACCAACCACCAATGAAGATTCTTACGATTATAAAGTATTATTGAGTAAGTATTAGGGTAGGGGCCGCACGGTGGCTGAGTGGTTAGCACATTGGCCACACAGTCAGGAGATCTGGAAGACCTGGGTTCAAATCTCCGTTGGGCATCTCTGTGTGGGTTTTCTCCGGGTACTCCGGTTTCCTCCCACATTCCAAAAACATGCATGTTAGGTTAATTGGCGATTCTAAAATTGTCCATCAGTATGAATGTGAGTGTGACTGGTTGTTTGTCTATATGTGCCCTGCGATTGACTGGCGACCAGTCCAGGGTGTACCCCGCCTCTCGCCCAAAGCCAGCTGGGATAGGCTCCAGCATCCCCGTGACCCTAATGAGGATAAGCGGTACAGAAAATGAATGAATGAATGAATGAAGTATTAGGGTAAATATTATTGAATACATTTTGGTGACAACCCAACCCAAAAAAATGAATATGAAAAAGGACAAGAAATCTCCATTGTTTCATGCGTCACACCTGAGTGGCAGAATCCGAATCAGCTTTATTCGCCATATGTGTTGCCACACTCGGAATTTGACTCCAGTCAATATCCCTCTCTGTCAATAGTAATAATAAGTGTACATAGTGGGGAACAGGAGAATAGTACTATACATATTTACATGGGGTGTATATAATTATTATTATATACATGTTATATTGAATAATTATAATATTATTATTATTAATTATTTATTATTATATTATTATTAATATAATAAGTATGTAGTGCAAATGATGCAAAAAATAGCAATACAAGTTGACAGTGTTAACATCCCAGGTAAGGAACATGGATGTAGTGCAAATGCTCATGGGTACAAAATAGCAGGGGGGCTGTTAGGAGTTCGACAGCCAGGGGGAAGGAACTGTTATTGAGCATGGTTGTTTTGGCGAACAGTGCTCTGTATCGCCTGTCGGAGGGGAGGAATTGAAACAGTTTGTGGGCGGGGAGTGAGCGGTCCGCAGAGATGTTGCCTGCCCTCTTCTTGGCTCTGGACCGGTGCAGTTCCTCTATGGAGGGCAGGCTGGTGTCAATGATTTTCTCTGCAGACCTGATTGTCCGTTGCAGTCTGCTCCTGTCCAGTTTGGTAGCGGAGCCAAACCAAACTGTGATGGAGGAGCAGAGAACAGACAGTACTATGGCTTTGTGGAAGGTTGTTAGCAGTTGCTTAGGCAGGTTGAACTTGTTGAGCAGTCTCAAAAAGTACATTCTTTGCTGTGCCTTCTTCCGGATCGTGTCTACGTGAAGGGACCACTTCAGGTCCCGGGAGATGGTGGAGCCCAGGAACTTGGGAGTCCACAGTAGACACAGTGTTGTGGAAGATTGTGAGGAGTGTGTGTGACCATCTAAAGTCCACTATCATTTCCACAGTTTTAAGCGGGTTTAGTTCCAGGTTATTGTGACCGCACCGGGATACCAGCTGATCCACCTCGCTATAAGCAGTTTCATCACCGTCACTGATGAGGCCAATGACAGTGGTGTTGTCTGCAAATTTCAGCAGTTTCACAGCTGGGTCGCCTGAAGTGCAGTCATTTGTGTAGAGGGAGAAAAGCAGAGGGGACAGGACAAACCCCTGGGGGGCACCAATGCTGATGGACCTTGAAGGTGGATATGGTGCTCCCCAGCCTCACCTGTTGGCTCCTGTCAGTCTGGAAGCTGTTGATCCACTGACAGATGGAGGGGGACACAGTGAGTTGGGTGTGCTTTTGAAGGAGGATGTCCAGGACTAAGATGTTAAAGGCAGAATTAAAGTCCACAAACAGGATCCTGGCATATGTCCCCGCAGAGTCAAGGTGCTTTAGGATGTGGTGTAGCCCCATGTTCACCGCATCCTCAACACACCTGTTTGGCCGGTAGGAAAACTACAGGGCATCCAGCAGTGGGCCTGTGATGCCTTTCAGGTGCACCAACACCAGTTTCTCTAGGGGTTTCATGACCACAGACGTTAAGGCCACCAGTCTGCAGTCATTCAGTCCTGTGATGGATGTTTTTTGGAGGGACTTCACACAGCTCTAGTGATCTGTTGAAGATCCGAGTGAAGATGGATGTCAGCTCTTTCGCGCAGGCTTTCAAAGTAGCTCCAAAGTAGCTTTCAAAGTAGCAGTAGGTCAAAGTAGCTCTTGAGACGTCTACCCTTTTATGCTATTCTTAATGTGGTCTTCAAAGGTTTTCTTAATTTCCTTGAACTCATTAATCCAATAAAATCATGCTTGTTGGACAGTTTTGTGTTCAAATTACTTTTTGATGGCCTTTTTGTTTACACACGCGAGCATCTGCTTGCTCCGTCCAATCCCCCTGTCCTGTAGCGCTATGGCCAAAGAGGCGCCGGGTATGGAGCAGGAATCTGTTCTCATGGGGAATGTGAGGTCCTTGGCAAATAAAATGAGGATGAGCGGCATAGAAAATGGATGGATGGGTGGGTAGTTCATGCCTTACATCCAGTTAGCCTTTGCTATCAAACATTACAGATACACAAGAAATGAAAAGACAATGCAGCCGAGGTCAAGGCAACGTTATAAAAAGGTTTCAGCAATGGGTCCTTGACAACGTGACCCGGACTACCTTTACAATCGACGTAACGTCTTTACCTGCTGCCGACTTGACTTTGCGGAGCTTTTTTGGAGTAACGCTCCACAATCTGACCGAGGAGTCTGCGAAGCCTCCCGCAATTAGGCTGGAGTCATCCGTGACGTCCACGGCAGTTAAACCCTGCAGGTAAACAGGCAACATGACAAAAAGTCAGAACTTAGTTCATACCTGAGTCCACTTTGAACAAGGGATAGAGTCCAAGACCTGATACGCATTGAGAAAAGAGTAGAAGCAAATGGAGGGAAGGTTATCTGGTCCGAGTCGGATTCGTTTGGTGGCCTCTTTCATGTACATGATCTTGTCCAGTTTGTCGGAATCTTTTAATTCAGGAAGAGGTATTCTGAGAAACACAAAAAACATAAGAGAAGAGTGAGAAGAGTGCTTCCCACAGGACTGCAATCTACTTGTGGTGGTGGGCGGTCCCATCGTCCTTTGTGTAATTTGCCGTGGTTGAATACTGCCAATTATTTGTAAAAAAATGCGTATTTAAGATATTTTGTATGCATTTTTCAACAATTTTCAAGCATAAAAATGACAAAATTACCTATAATACAAACATAAGCTCTTATGTAGTATCTACATTGGTCACTAGGTGACCACAGTCGGGACTGGAACCAATTAATCCCAATATATAAGGGATTACTCATTCATTCATTCATTCATTTTCTATACCGCTTATCCTCATTAGGGTCACGGGGATGCTGGAGCCTATCCCAGCTGGCTTTGGGCGAGAAGCAGCGTACACCCTGGACTGGTCGCCAGTCAATCGCAGGGCACATATAGACAAACATTCACACTCACATTCATACCGATGGACAATTTAGAGTCACCAATTAACCTAACATGCATGTTTTTGGAATGTGGGAGGAAACCGGAGTACCCGGAGAAACCCGCATACGCACGGGAAGAACATGCAAACTCCACACAGAGATGCCCAACGGTGATTTGAACCCAGGTCTTCCAGATCTCCTGACTGTTTGGCCAATGTGCTAACCACTCAGCCACCATGCGGCCAGGGATTACTCAATGTTTAAAAATACAAATCAACTTTCTTCTGGGACTTCTTTCTGTCGCTTCTCTTCAATGTCACAAACAAGACATAGCCTTCTGTGAGTGCTTTTAGGCGGGGGAGGGTCCCATAGCGGCACCCGCTTCTCTTTGAGAAGAGCGATGTGTGCTTTTATGTCATTCCCAAAAAAAGACCAGAAAAAGTCTCTACATTTGTCGCTAGTCCCTTTCAAAAATCTGTAGGAGTATAAAATACTCGCTAAATATAGCATCACCGACGCCAACAAGTCCCATTATGATGTGTTTCTGATTCTGGTATCAATCGATACCTATATGTGTTTTATTTTCCACTTTATTAATAATGGGTGCTACTGGCCAGGGGTGACGAATAAAAGGAGATAAGTCAGGACAATTACAATGTCTTTTTATTGCCAGGGGACCCAATAAATAAGTAATTACTAATAAAGTTGTTAATTTGGGGTGGGGACCCACAATTCCAGGCTGCCCAGTTACTGGCTATATGCTTTATGAAAAAAGGAACCCTAATTATTTAGACAAATTCCTATTGGGCTAAGATTTTGAAGACGACATAATATCACAGCGTGGTGACACTTCCAGAGGATGACACGCCTTTTTTAAGGAGACTTGGGATGTGAGAGTACATTGGTGGAACTTCCAGCACGTTAAAAAAGTGGAAGGCTGCTCATCTCATCTGATCAATTCTATTATTTTTGGGGGGGTTATTAGCTTAGCTTTCTGACTGTCACACACATACGTGCGCGGGTTTGATCACACCATGGTCCATCAACTGTCTTGTTAAACGTACTACCCGTGTGAGATAGTTTCCGTGGCACGTGTTGGCGGTTCATAGCAAACATCTCTGCCGTGTGGGAGGTGAAGGTGGGAAGACATAGATGTTAGGTGAAGATACTACACTGCGCCAAATGGTCGCTGTGGGCTGCAACAGTGCTAGCCGCCGGTCATCGGCTTTTGGGATCGGCATTATGAGTTTTGACGGAAATCGGCCGGTACTGATCGGTGGCCGATTGACCACTAGCTATATCAGTTTTCAATACAGGAAAAATATTGACAGATATTACACATTTATGCCATTATCGGGCCAATGGACATACTTTCCACTGCTTTAAAAAATAAATTCCCATGTGCGCCTAAAAAACACAAATACCTCGTCTGTGAAGGGGCATTGGGGTCCTGCTTCTTGCTCTTGGAGCCCATGCTGTCCTTCTTGGGTTTCTTCTTCTTGGGTTTACCCTCTTCATTCTCCGCCTCTTCATCCTCATCATCAAGTGGAAGTTCTATTTCCGGTTCCTTGAGCAATCCATAAAAGACCTGGATGGAAGTAGATAAGAACCCAAACATGACACCTTCTTATGAACCGGTTGAATGCACGAGAGAACTCTCAAAACGAGGGAACAGAGCAAGCGAGCGGTGGATTTAAAAACTGCAGACCTTGGCCTTGTTAGCCTCTCGCTTGGCCTCTCCTGCCAGACTTCCAGACATGGCATCAATCTGACTCTTGCTGCGTGGCATGCCATCAAAGATGTCAATGTACAGGTGCTCCTGGATGATGTTCCAAATCTGGTTGTTCTGGCGCTCCTGCAGGTGCCTCTTGAGCAACTGGTATGAGTCGCGAGAGATGCGCAGGACAAATTTGCTGGTGCGAAAGTCTAGCAGGGTCTCGTTGCCTCGCATGTGCTCTTTCTTTGTCAACCCGGACAAAATTTGTAGGTCGTCCTTGTAGTAGCACTCCTGATCCCCGCTAAACCTGACGTGGAGTGGAAGCAGTCGATCACAATCGAGCAAGCGGGAAAAGATCAGCGCTGTCACAGGAACTCACTTTTCAAAGAACGCCTTGGCCTCATTCTCGTGGTTGTTGTAGACGAGTTCCAGGTACATGTGCACAAACAGCGGGTAGAACACCTGGGACAGTTCTGCTCTGTGACAGTCCAGAACCGTTTCAATAAACTTTTTCAAGCCGCTGTAGTACGCCTCGTAGAGAGCTGGGTCTCCTTGCTGGCTGTAAGCCGACAGAACCACACTCACATCTGGCTGGTCCTCTCCGGGGGGCGCTGAGAGAAAGGTTGGCGTATTATCATACAGTACAGGCCAAAAGTTAGGACACAACTTTTCATTCACTAGGGCAGCGGTTCCCAAACTTCTTTTGTAGCGCCCCCCTTTTGGAGATAAAATGATTTTTGCCACCTTAGCAATACCTGACCATTCTTTTTCAAAAAAGTGACAACAAATCGACTAATACAATTAAAAAACGGGCATATTTCTGACAGTTGCAAATGGTGATTAATCATGATTAATTATTTGGAAATCTGCAATTAATCGATAATTTTGTTATGCTTCTAGTTAATATAGAGTATTTCCTAGGTTCCAAAAGTGGGGTAGGCCTACTTTTAATCTCGGAATATTACAACTTTTTCTAGTAAAAATACGACTTTATTTCTCATAAAAATAAAAATTTTAAATTACAAATTTTGTTCTCGGACGCACGGTGGCTGAGTGAGCACATTGGCCACACAGTCAGGAGATCTGGAAGACCTGGGTTCAAATCTCCGTTGGGCATCTCTGTGTGGAGTTTGCATGTTCTCCCCGTGCGTGTGTGGGTTTTCTCCGGGTACTCCGGTTTCCTCCCACATTCCAAAAACATGCATGTTAGGTTAATTGGTGACTCTAAATTGTCCATCGGTATGAATGTGAGTGTGACTTGTTGTTTGTCTATATGTGCCCTGCGATTGACTGGCGACCAGTCCAGGGTGTACCCCGCCTCTCGCCCAAAGCCAGCTGGGATAGGCTCCAGCATCCCCGTGACCCTAATGAGGATAAGCGGTACAGAAAATGAATGAATGAATGAATTTTGTTCTCATAAAATTAAGACTTTTTTCCCTTAACCTTACGACTTTTAATCTTGTAAAATTACAACTTTTATCGCATAAAATTACTACTTTTTTCTTGTAAAACTACAACTTTTTTCGTCGTAAAATTACAACAATAATCCTGTAATATTACCTTTTTTTATTTTTATTATAATATTACAACTTTTGGTCCCATAATATTACGTTATTTCCCATAAAAATAAGAATTTTTTTCTCTTAAAACTTTCCAACTTTATCTCCCTTAATATTAAAAGTTACAACTTTAATCTCGTAAAATTACAACTTTTTCTTGTAAAATTAAGACTCTCATAAAATTACAACTTTTAATCTTTTAAAATTAAGATTTTTAATCTCGTAAAATTACAATTTATTTTAACATTTTCTGCACAAAATTACAACTTTTTTCTCATAAAATTACAATTTTTTTTCTGCGTAAAATTACAGAAAAATTTTCTTGTACTTTATTCGTAGTTTAATTATAACTTTTAATCTCATAATATTACTACTTTTTTCTCATTAAATTACGACTTTTTCTTCTACTAAAATTACAAATTATGACTTTTGATCTAAAAAATATTACGTCTTTTTCTCATAATATTATGATTTTTAGTCCCGTAACAGGACGACTTGTAATCTTGTAAAATTACAAATTTGAATCTCGTAAAATTAAAAAAATGTTCTCACAAAAATTCCGACTTTTAATCTCATACAATTCCCGACTTTTAAATCTCATAAAACTATGACTTTTTATCTAAAAAAATTACAACTTTCCCCCTGTAAAATTACAACTTTTTTTGCATAAAATTATGAAGTTTTTCCTTGTACAATTACATTTTTTTCGTCGGAAAATTACGACTTATAGTTCCTTTATATTACGACTTTATTTCTCTTAAAATTACAACTGTTTTCTTTTAAAATTACGACTTGTAATTCCATGAAATTAATGACTTTTCATCTCGTGAAATTGCAAAGTTTTTCTTCTTTTAAAATGACAACTTTTAATTTCGTAAAATGTACAACTTTTTAATGTTGTACATTTGCGCCTTTTCCCCTCATATAATTCCAACATTTTTCCTCGTAAAATGACGACTTATTGCTCTTATTATTATTTTGACTTTTAATCTCCAAATGTCAGATTTGTTTTTAATGTGGCCCTAATACCCCGTCGTACACAATAGATGACAGAGCTGTAAGAAGGATAGACTATATTGGGCATGGTATACACTTATATATATGTACTATACAGTACGGTATATACTGTATCATACAGTACGGTATATACTGTATCATACAGTACGGTATATACTGTATCATACAGTACGGTATATACTGTATCATACAGTACGGTATATACTGTATCATACAGTACAGTATATACTGTACTATACAGTTAGGTATATACTGTATCATACAGTTAGGTATATACTTGATGGCAGATCACATGACCTAGCAATAAAACCCGTTTATTCGTTTAGTTCAAGTCTTTGTAAGCAAGTAACGATATTGCCACATTTATTTCCATGGCGTTACCAGACCTTTGACCGGTGCCGGGGCTCCAGCGGAGGAAGTCACACGACTTAGAAGAGAGTTGGCATCCAGACCCCCCCCCTCCGCAGTTCCCGGTGCAGCCCCGGAGCCCGAGGACACATCACTCGGCTTCAAATCCAACGAATCCTCGGTTAATCCAGCTTCGCGACGCAAAATGTCGACGGACTCCGACAGCTGGTTCTTTCTAAGGAATTGCAGAATGGCCAGCAACGTCTGCTGCTCCACCGGAGCTCCTGTCGCTGGTTTGTTACTTCCAGCCGAAGCCCCGGGCCCGGGGGACGTGGAGTGTAGCTTTCCGTCGTTCGCATTGCTGTTCGCGATGCCGTCAACGGGTGGTTCCGTTTTAATGTCCTTTATTTCCACAGCGTCGACCATACCGCCTTGGACGGCCGCCATTTTCGAAATGAAGTGCGCATGTGCAACGGAAAGAAAAAAGTCAAGACCTCGTGGTGCTGCATGTGACCACCTGATTGGCTAGCTTTGAATTACGTCACTACCAAAGGGCTCCTTGGTTGTCACGTGGTGAAATATCTATTTCAATTTACAACCAGCGCATAACATTTTAACTGTTTAATTACTCCTGGAAAAAGTAGGAAAAATCTGTTTTGTGCATAACATTTTATATTTACAATTTAGAGACTTAAAGAATGGATTTGGCTTTTACCTTATGAAGAAAACATTCCCAATTATTGCACAGGCAGGTTTTGTGCAAACAAGTATTTGTACTTGTTTCTATTTTATACTAACAATAATAATTATTTCAGACATTTCAAATACAGGCACATCGCATTTGTGCCAGTCGTAAGTGTTTGTTATTCAAGCACCAATTGTAAATGACATTTTTTTGTAAAGATTACAAATGCCATGCACGCTCACAATGTGTACAGTGTTTGGGTCTACGTCCAACCAAAAGCACGACACGTTTGGCTAGAGCATCACACAAACGACACCACATCACATAAATCACTCCTACTGTCAGGTGGGTGATAATCAACTAAGCGCTGAACAAAATGTGACCTCAAACTGTTATTTCCAAATGCCCCGCAAGGCATGCTGGGCAGTCCAGCAACAACAACAATATGAACTATGAACACAAAAACATTGGACATCAACACAAAGCTAACTCCTTATTTTGCAGTGTGGCAAAAAATGCGACCAACACAGCCAAACGTTGCGAGATAGCGTACCGAAGTCGTGGAAAGCCCTCAGCCATCGTCACGACCAGCACTGCGGGCAGCACTTATTTTTTTGAACGTGGCGCGCTAGTGAAAGACTGGTATTTAACGATTGGGCAACTGATTTTATTCGTATTTTGGATGACTTTTCATTTCAGGCCGGCGGCCTTTACTCGTATGGAAAGTACCATTTTACACCAGGTGGGGGCAGTTTGGGCACACAAGGCCGCTGCCCCCCCCCCTAAGGCCCCATCACAATGACCTTCCATATCAAGATGTTGCAGGAAAGACAAAGAAATACGCCACCGAAGACCACAACATTGCAAATCAATATTGCCAAGTCATCATACACGATACACCATTCTCCTCCCTTATATGTTTTTTGGATCATATTATATATTAATATCACATATTAATCAATACTATTTTCAGAAAATCACACGTACTAACTCATTCGATATAATCAAACACGCCCTCTTTTGCGACGACCGCAGTTCCTTTATGTTTTTAAAGCACTTCCAAGCAGAGGTACATTGTGTGACGTTGCAGGGGCCTTCCTCGGTGTGCAGGAGAGATGGGGGGTTGTTTGGCGGCTGGGGGAGACACTCCTGTTAACATCAGCATTTCAGGGCGTGGTCATCAGCGGAGCCTGGCGGCAAAGCTGGCGTAGTGTTTCCCAGCTCGTGTCAAACAAAAGATATGTAGAATACCGGATACGTGATTTGAAGCAATAGCAGCACGGCCTGCATGAGGCGTGAGGGCTTTCTGTTCATTTTAAAAACCAAAACCAACCCACTGCCATGCATTGCAATCCCATTTCCCAGTTTAGCAATCCAAAATATTGCAGGTAGATTTCTGCTACTTTTCTACAGAATTAATGAAAGAGTTTTCTTTTGTTTTGTTTTTTGTACTCCTATTCAACTTTATGTAAAATTGCTCCTGATGAAAGTAACGAAACGGGCAAGGGAGGAGGAGGTGAAAGACGCATATCATACCCTCCTTTCACACCTCACTGGTGATTTCACTGTGTGTGTGTGTGTGTGTGTGTGCCTCTCTTTCCTCCTTGCTCTCTCTGTTAGAAGGCGCAGGGTGTGGCTTCACTCAACACCAGCAGCTCTGCGAATGAAAAACCAAGCCGGCATCCGAAGAGCACGTGTGTCAACCCACACGGACGGTATATCGATTGTTACCGTCGGGATTCTGCTGCTGCGGTTAGCACACATTCACACGCATCGGCGCTTCAAACAAACACATTTGACATTCATTCATTCATTCATTTTCTGTACCGCTTATCCTCATTAGGGTCATGGGGATGCTGGAGCCTATCCCAGCTGGCTTTGGGCGAGAGGCGGGGTACACCCTGGACTGGTCGCCAGTCAATCGCAGGGCACATATAGACAAACAACCAGTCACACTCACATTCACACTCTAATGGACAATTTAGTGTTGCCAATTAATCTAACATGCATGTTTTTGGAATGTGGGTGGAAATCGGAGTACCCGGAGTAAACCCACACACGCACGGGGAGAACATGCAAACTCCACACAGAGATGCCCAACGGAGATTTGAACCCAGGTCTTCCAGATCTCCTGACTGTGTGGCCAATGTGCTAACCACTCAGCCACCGTGCGGCCCCACATTTGACATGTTTAACATTTTTAATGGACATCAGGACAAGTGTTGCTTCTCGCTACGGGACATGTCCTCTAAGACATTTACTGCTATTTCATGATCGGTAGCCGGAAGGCATCATTAGTAATATGTATCCCTGCAGAGCCTGCGTGTTTGCATGTGAGGCAGCGGTGATGCGGGGGCACAGGCTAGGGCGTGGCGGGTCTCGGGTCGCTTTTATTCTGCACCGCATGCTGCATGCAGGTTAAACGCCACAAAACTCACCGTGTGCACATAATGTTCAAATGCATCCGTATTTCATTGCAGAGGCTATTCCAGTTTATTCCGATCGGCATACAATTGCTCGTTCGCCTCATCGGGTGTGCTTAGCCCACAAGGCCCCGCCTCTCCACTATTTGTTTCTTTAAAATGATGTCATGCTTTTTTGCAGCAGCAGAGCCCGGGATAAAGGTGTGTCAGCACAGGAAAAAAAAATGGGGTCGTTCGCTTTTTGGAAAATACTCTGCGGCTGTCTTTGAGTGGTAAGCGGCGCAGCAGAAGGCCCCCCCCCGCGGTGATGCAGGTGTAAATAATTCATGCAGCGTGACTCTCAGAAGAGGCAGAAACAGCTGAAGGAGAAGAGGAGCGAGGAAGGAGAGGAGGAGAGTTTGCCTGGTGGATGGCTGGGAGTCAGAGGACGGGAGGGGCAGGGCAGATGAAGGGGAGCTTTTCAACATGGAAGGTGCAGTACCCACAGACGACTGCCAAACATAACAGAAAGTGGGTTTTCCGTACAAACGATTTGTGTCCCAAAAGTATTCCTGTCCAATTTGACGTATGAGGTGCAAAGTGTTGCTTTTGTATTTACGTGCACGGAGGAATCTGAGAGCGTTTTGCTCATCAAAGCGGAATAATGGGTCTGAAGGCAAAGTACTGGCGATGAAATGTCTGCATTATTCAGTACTGACCCGACTGGAGAATTCTATCCTGCACGCAGGTTGTAGATTCTTATGGAAGGCATACGCTTGCAATGACTGGACGGAAATTCACCTCCAGGTCACAATAAGTGTTGAATGTACTTATATTTTCTCAGAAAGAACTTTCTGGGGATCACCACAGCGATGTGTATACACAGTAGTGTTCAAAACAACAGCATTTCAATGTGACTAACCAGATGAATCCCTGTTATTAAAATATTTTTATTGTTACATGGCAAACAAGTTACCAGTAGGTGCAGTAGATTCTCAGAAAACAATCAAGACCCATCATTCATGACATGCACGCTCTTAAGGATGTGCAATTGGGCAATTAGTTGAAAGTAATACGTTCAAAATAATAGCAGTGTCTGCCGTCGACTTTACAAACTCAAAACTATTTTGCAGAAACATTTTTGTTTCTAGGAGTTGGCAATCCTGCGAATGACTAAACTAATGTTTAGTTTTTTTTTATAAGTGCTTCACATCCGTGTGGCATGGACTCAACCAACTTGTGGCACCTTTCAGATGTTATTTTACTCCAAGATTCTTTAACAACATTCCACAATTCAAGAACATCTCTTTGCTTTTGCTTCAAAAACAGCATTTCTGATCTCACCCCACAAGTTCTCCATTGGATTAAGGTCCGGGGATTGGGCTGGCCACTCCATAACATTAATTTTGTTGGTTTGGAACCAAGATTTTCCTGGTTTGCTGGTCACTGTCTTGTTGAAACAGCCATTTCAAGGGCATGTCCTCTTCAGCATAAAGCAACATGACCTTTCCAGGATTGTGACATATGCAAACTGATCCATGATCCCTGCTATGGGATAAATAGGCCCAACACCATAGTAGGAGAAACATGCCCCTATCATGATGCTTCACTGTCTTTACTGTGTACTGTGGCTTGAATTCAGAGTTTGGGGGTCGTCTTGCAAACTGTCTGCAGCCCTAGGAAAGAACAGATTTCCTCTCATCAGTCCGCAAAATGTTCCTCCATTTCTCTTTAGGCCAGTTGATGTGTTCTTTGGGAAATTGTGACCGCTTCTGCACATGCCTGTTTTTTTAAAAGAGGGGACTTTGCAGGGGATGTTTGTAAATAGATTAGCTTCACACAGACGTATTCTTACTGTCACAGTACTTACAGGTAACTCCAGACTGTCTTTGATCATCCGGGAGATGATCATTGGCTGAGCCTTTGCCATTCTGGTTACTCTTCGATCCGTTTTGATAATTGTCTTCTGTTTTCTGCCACGTGTCTCTGGTTTTGCTCTCAGCCAAAAATGTCATAACATTTCCCCTCTCCAATCGACTTTTTAATCAAAGTACGCTGTTCCCATTTTCCTCAGGTTTTCAAAGAGAAATGCATGTTCAACAAGTGCTGGTTTCATCCTTAAATAGGCGCCACCTGATTCACACCTGTTTTTTGTTCACTAAATTGATCAGGGATTGAATGCCACGCTGCTTTTTTAAAAACACACCACTTTCAATTAATTGCCCAATTGCACAGCCTTAGAAGCGTGTATATCACGAATGCTGGGTCTTGTTTGTGTTCTGAGAATCTACTGCACCTACTGGGAACTTGTTTGCCATTGCTAGTATTTTGAACACAACTGTATGGGTACGGGTACGGGAGGTAGAGGAGAGGACTATCCGCCCCACTGCAGTCCCCAAAGCTGGCAACATGCCGACGTAACCGAGAGTCACAAAGAGTGAACACCAAATTATGGGCAAAAATGCACCACAAAAAAGAGAAGACAATAATTAGAAGCTTAAGAAAAAGCAAAAGATTGCAAACAAGCATATGGCTGACAACGTGGAGCAACTAACAATACAAGGACTAGGTAGAAACTAACAAAAGCTCAGCAAAAACTCTAGACCTCCATCCATCCATTTTCCTCCGCTTATCCGGGTCGCGGGGGCAGCAGCTTCAGTAGGGAAGTCCAGACTTCCCGGTCTCCGGCGACCTCTTCCAGCTCCATCAGGAGGACACCAAGGCGTTCCCAGGCCAGCTGTGAGACATAGTCCCTCCAGCGTGTCCTAGGTCTTCTCGGGGGCCTTCTCCCGACTGCCCGAAACACCTCACCAGGGAGGCGCAGGGAGGGAACTCTAGACCTTAGGATCCCAAAGTGGGGTACACATATTGTTAAAGGTGGCCCTTAACATTTAAAATGTGAAATTTACCCTTCTGACCACCTAATTTGGATCAAGTATGGGGGGAAATAATGTGATTTTTAAAATTTGGACAGTATTTAGAGGTGGTTTTCACAGTTTGGCTTGTTTTATAAATGATGTGGACATTTTCTCATTCCAGGGATGGTTCACTCTGTTGTGTGGACACATAGGAGACCGTTTGAAGGACGTTGAGGATAATTAACAGGCTGATAAAGATCTGCACAACTTCAATGACTTCCAAAAACCTGTTAAAAGTATCCGGACCTAATCCTGATCTGCTGTGTATGCCTAAGCGCTCGGGGCACCTTTACGTTGAAGGTTATCAGTTAATTTAGGTTGGGTGGGAATGAAATGGTCGGATGTCCTGATTACTTTGCATGGTTACCGTGGGACACGAAGGTCTACAATTGCATGAAAACATAAACATGTTCTATCCCAGGACACAAAAAACAAGGTAAGGGCGTTTTCCTTTGTCACATCCATTTGATGACACCAGAGGAGGGGCAGGTGGGAATGTCTAATGGGAATGTCCCTGGGGAGCGCCTCTCACGCGCAAACACAATAGCAGACTGTGTGGCCGCACATGCTCAGACCGGTAAGGGAGGAAAGAAGACGTTTCACACACACTCATGCCAGCGGAGATGGGGTGCTGGGACTAAGCACCAGAGCAAGTAGCATGTGGTTTCCCCCCTTCTTTCGCTGATTGGTTGTTAGAGTCAATACAATTGTTGGAATTTGAAGGAGCACCAATGTCAAGGGACATTGAGAGGTGGAAGAAGGTTTTCATTTTATGTTTTGAAGTCAAAGCAATTATTTTTGAGGTGAGTAACAAGAAGGGCAGAGCCGGGGGGGTGGGTCCTTTTTTGACCTATGATCTGAAACGTTTGGTCAGCTGATGAACAGTCTAGTTCAGTCTGCAAGACTCCTGAAGGCTTCTCCTCTCAAATGCCTGGATCCTCCACGTCACTCAGGACTGCGAATTGAACTATATCAAGAACTCGTCGACATTGCAGGAAAGTAAAGAGGTGTTACCAGGGCAGTTGAGAGACATAGTCTCTCCAACGAGTCCTGGGTCTTCCCCGGGGCCTACCGACCGGACGTGCCCAGGGAGGCATCTTGACCAGATGTCCATATTACCCCCTCTGGCTTCTCTTAATGCGGAGGAGCAGCGGTTCTGATCCGAGTCTCTCTCCGATAACTGAGATTATCACCTTATCTCTTAGGGACAGCCCAGCCAGCCTACAGAGGAAACTAATTCTGTCATCTTGTACCAGCGAGCTTGTCCTTTCGTTCATTACAAGAGATCATGACTAGGGATGTCTGATGTTGGCTTCTTTGCCGATATCGTTCAAATTTCTATTTCCGAATCCGGTATCAACCGATACCGTTTTGTGTAACATCAATAATAACAATAATCGCAATAATAACACAGGATACTGTTGCACCTCATACCTGATCCCTTGACATCACGTCCAATAACACATTTATTGCAACACACAGAAACACAAGTTGTGTTTACATATGTCGTATGCCTTATGGCTGAAAATGGCCTATGTTCTCTAGTTACATATTTTATATTGGGTAATATGAGTGTAAATGTGACTATAGGGGTGTTATTTCATGTCTAGAGGGCTCCTAAACAGGTTTTCAATGCTCTACCTTTGCAAATACTGATATTTTATCCGACATTTGGGTCGCTTGTTTTCATGCTTCACCGTGCTGCTTGTTGCATTTTTGCTGTGTTTTTGTTTGATTGCAAAACACGATGAGGTTATCTGGGATGTAAAGAAAAAGGGACTTTCACATACTATTTTTATTTATTAGTTCCTTTATTACAGTGTTTTTCAAACTGGGGGGCACGGCCCTTGGGGGGGGGGGGCAACGTTATGACAGGGAGGGAGCGGGACTACCACAATCACTTTTCATTGTTACCATATTTTTCGTGTAAATCATATTATCTCCAAAAGGGGGGAGTTGCAAAAATAGTTTAGGAACCACTGCTTTATTCCAATTTGGGTGTCTTATTCAGTAAAATACGGGACCTGGCCGGGCCTAGCCCGAAGAAGCCACACGGGAACTCCCCCCCGCAGACCCACCACCTGCAGGGGCAAGCATAAGGGTCCGGTGCTTTGCGATTTAGGCAGTGGTGGAGGGCGGGTGTCCGGGCAACCTGGTCTTCGGCGGCCAAATCTGGTTCTTGGGACATGGAATGTCACCTCTCTGGTGGGGAAGGAGCCCGAGCTTGTGGAAGAGGCGGAGAGATTCTGACTAGATATAGTCGAACTCACCTCAACCCACAGTTTGGGCTCTGGAACCAAATTCCTTGAGAGGGGCTGGACCTTGTTCTTCTCTGGAGTTGCCGCAGGGGAGAGGCAGCGAGCTGGTGTGGGCTTATTGTTAGCCCCCCGGCTTGGTGCCTCTGTGTTGGAGTCATCCCCAGTAAACGAGAGGGTCACTTCCCTACGCCTTAGGGCTGGGGAAAGGGTCCTGACTGTGGTTTGTGCCTATGCGCCGAACGGCAGTTCAGAGTACCCAGCCTTCTTGGAGTCTATCAGAGGGGTGCTGGAGAGCACCCCAGCTGGTGACTCCATAGTTCTACTGGGAGACTTCAACGCCCATGTGGGCAATGACAGTGTGACTTGGAGGGGCGTGGTTGGGAGGAACGGCCTCCCTGACCTGAACCCGTGCGGTGTGTTGTTGCTGGACTTCTGTGCGAATTACAGTTTGTCCATAACGAACACCATGTTCGAACATAAGGATGCCCATAAGTGCACTTGGCACCAGGACACCCTAGGTCGCAGGTCTATGATCGACTTTGTGGTCGTATCATCAGACCTGCGTCCGTATGTTCTGGACACGCGGGTGAAGAGAGGGGCTGAGCTGTCAACTGACCACCACCTGGTGATGAGTTGGATTAGATGGCGGGGAAGGATGCCGGACAGACCTGGCAGACCCAAACGCGTAGTGAGGGTGTGCTGGGAACGTCTGGCAGAATCTCCCGTTCGTCGAGTCTTCAACTCTCATCTCCGGCAGAGCTTCGCCTGCATCTCGAGGGAGGACCGGGATATTGAGTCCGAATGGGCCGTATTCCGTGCCTCTATTGCTGAGGCAGCCAGTTGTGGTTGCGGCCGCAAGGTGGTCGGTGCCAGTCGTGGTGGCAAGCCCCGAACCCGATGGTGGACACCGGGGGTTAGGGCTGCTGTCAAGCTGAAAAAGGAGTCCTATCGAGCATGGATGGCTTGCGGGACTCCCGAAGCAGCTGACAGGTACCGGCAGGCCAAGCGGCACGCGGCTTCGGCGGTGGTCGAGGCAAAAACTCGGGTGTGGGAGGAGTTCGGTGAGGCTATGGAGCACGACTTTCGGTCGGCCTCGAAGAGGTTCTGGCAAACCGTCCGACACCTCAGAAAGGGGAAGCAGCCCCCAGTTCACACTGTTTACAGTGCGGACGGGGGCTTGCTGACCACGACTGTGGATATAGTTGGTCGGTGGAAGGAATACTTCGAGGCCCTTCTCAATCCCACTGACATGCCTTCCGTAGAGGAAGCAGAGTCTGAGGATACGTACGTGGACAGTTCTATCACCGTGGCTGAGGTAATTGGGGTAGTCAAATCACTCCCCAGTGGCAAGGCTCCGGGGGTAGACGAGTTCCGCTCAGAATTTCTCAAGGCTCTGGATGTTGGAGGACTGTGTTGGTTGACACGCCTCTACAACATTGCATGGAAGTCAGGAACAGTACCTCTGGACTGGCAGACCGGGGTGGTGGTCCCCATTTTTAAAAAGGGTGACCGGAGGGTGTGTTCCAACTATAGGGGGATCACACTCCTCAGCCTTCCTGGGAAAGTCTACTCCAGGGTGCTGGAGAGAAGGGTACGACCGTTAGTCGAACCTCGGTTAGAGGAGCTGCAATGTGGTTTTCGTCCCGGTCGCGGAACACTGGACCAGCTCTACACCCTTGCAAGGGTACTCGAGGGTATGTGGGAGTTTGCCCAACCAGTCTACATGTGCTTTGTAGACCTGGAAAAGGCATTCGACCGTGTCCCTCGTGGTGTCCTGTGGGGGGTGCTCCGGGAGTACGGGATTGATGGTCCGCTTCTACGTGCCATTCGGTCCTTGTACAATCGAAGCAGGAGCCTGGTTCGCATTGCCAGCAGTAAGTCGAGCTTGTTTCCGGTGAACGTTGGCCTCCGCCAAGGCTGCCCTTTGTCACCGATTCTGTTCATAATCTTCATGGACAGAATTTCTAGGCGCAGTCAAGGTGTTGAGGGAGTCCAGCTTGGTGACCTTAGGATCTCGTCTCTGCTATTTGCAGACGATGTGGTCCTTATGGCCTCATCAGGCTGTGATCTTCAGCGTTTACTGGAGCGGTTTGCAGCTGAGTGTGAAGCTTCTGGGATGAGACTCAGCACCTCCAGAGCCGAGGCAATGGCTCTCAGTTGGAAACGGGTGGACTGTACCCTCTGAGTTGGGAGTGAGGTCTTGCCTCAGGTGGAGGAGTTCAAGTGTCTCGGGTTCTTGTTCACGAGTGAGGGAAGGTTGGAGCGTGAGTTAGACAGACGGATCGGTGCAGCATCTGCAGTATTGCGGTCGCTGTACCGGACCGTCGTGGTGAAGAGAGAGCTGAGCCGGAAGGCAAAGCTCTCCGTTTACCAATCGATCTACGTTCCCACCCTCACCTATGGTCATGAGTTATGGGTCATGACCGAAAGAACGAGATCACGGATACAAGCGGCGGAAATGAGTTTCCTTCGTAGGGTGGCTGGACTCACCCTTAGAGATAGGGTGAGGAGCTCGGCCATCCGGGAGGACCTCAGAGTAGAGCCGCTGCTCCTTCACATCGAGAGGAGCCAGTTGAGGTGGCTAGTCCGGATGCCTCCCGGGCACCTCCCTGGTGAGGTGTTTCGGGCATGCCCAGTCGGGAGAAGGCCCCCGAGAAGACCTAGGACAAGCTGGAGGGACTATGTCTCACAGCTGGCCTGGGAACGCCTTGGTGTCCTCCCGATGGAGCTGGAAGAGGTCACTGGGGACCGGGAAGTCTGGACTTCCCTACTGAAGCTGCTGCCCCCGCGACCCGGACCCGGATAAGCGGAGGAAAATGGATGGATGGATGGATGGATTTTCAGTAAAAACCAGTCAAATCCAATTGGGGTCCTTTGGACCCTCTGGAGGATTTAGGGTTCTGTACACAATCTTAGCTGTCTGTTGTATTGTGCTCTTCTGGAAGGAGATATCAGATGATGTTCCTGGTATTTGTTGGAGCCATCTTCCCACTTTGGGGGTTACTATCTCTAGTGCCCGGATCGCAACTGGCACCACTGTTGCTTTCACACCCTACGTTTTTTGTATCTCTTTTCAGCCCTTGGTATTTCTCCAGCTTTATGATTTCCTTCTTCCAACTGTTGCTATCACTCGGGATTGCTACATCTACCAACCATTGCTGTCTTTTGTATTAATGTTAGTTTCATGAATGTCTAATTCATATTTTGCTCATACTAACGTCACAACAAGAATTTGATATAATAATTCAATATTTTTAAGTCACTGGTTGAAGAAAAACTTTTTTTTCTCAGGGCGTCCAGTCGATCGTAACCGGACTGTTCAAGTTGTCATAAAAGACCTTTCGCCTCTCATCTGAGCAGCCTTCATCGGTTCAGGCTCACAGACTAGATTGGACACACACCGGTCAGACTAGATAGGACAGCTCTAGTCTGGGAGCCTGGTGCAAGATCCAGTCCCGACCGGAATGGTTGGCTCTTTAGTAGTGTCAAATGTTGTTGGTAGGGTAGGCCTCTGCCTCTGGCCACCGATGCTGGTCGCTGGGTGGAGCTGTCCTATCTAGTCTGACTGGTGTATGTCCCACCTAGTCTTTGAGCATGAACTGCTTGGATTAGAGGAGAAACGTCTTCTATGGTGACCTGAAGAGTCCGGTTGCGGTCGATTGAATGCCCTGTGAGTACATTGACCTGGATGAATGAGAATATTCACAGGGCTGATTGTCTCAGGCCCATTATTAGAAAGTCAGAGTAATCTGCATGACGTTTTGGCGTGCCTGGGGCGTCACCACCCTCTGAGAGCGTGTAATTATGATGAAAAAATACACCGTCATCGTCAGTGAGGCTTGGATTGAATAACCAACCGCACGGCGGAGAGTGACGTTTCCATCTCCCAGCTCTCCACACAGCTCACTTACATCATTCCACCGACGTGACTGCGACAAAAGCTGGAAAGCACATCTGTCCTTTGAGAAGGTCAAGCGACCGGAGGTCACAATCTGTCTCTGTCTAGCCTCACGTCTAGCCTCAACCTGCCGTCCCGTACCTTTTTTCCTGTCTTCATTGCAAGCGCCATTCGACAGTACGCTCAAGGCAAAAGTCCTTGGATTACTTCCCATTTCCCAACACTCCTGTAAGTTAAAACATATTTGTGATATTCATAAAGGTGATTAAGCGAGCGGTCATAATGTTGTGGCTGTCCGTGTGCATCGACAAGTAAGACGAAACCACAACCCAGCTGCTCTCCGCGGCCGTACGAGTCTTTAAACCGCTTTTTCATTAATAGCCCATCTTGCTCCATCGATTTTTCGGAGTGTGGGCTGCCACAGAGCCCTCACATGCGCATTTACGCTACCTAATTGTTGTGGGTAAATACTTTAACCAATGACCGAGGCGGAGACGTGGCCAAAATGAGCCCGAGGCCCCCCCCCTTTTCATCCCATGGGTCAGAAATCAGCTGACAATTTGAATTGCCAGCTTGTCAAGATAATGTAAAGCCTGAGGTGCCTTCTAGGCAATCAATAGCTGTTTATGCATGTACAGTGACACACTATATCAGCCGGTGGGCAGACTGCCAGGAGGCGGGGGAGTGGCGGCAGTCAGCCCTCAGGAGATGGAAGACGAGGGATGGAAAAGCGGGGGAGTGGAAAACAACACCTTTTCCGTCGTGTTGGTGATGGGATCCACTGGGAGTTGAAACAGCTAGGGGAGTGCACGTTTTAAAATGGTTAAGTAATGGAATTGGCATGATCTGCTCCGGTCCCCACCAGTGGCGGAACATCAGAGCGAGGCCGGGGGTGGGGTAAATGGCCATGCAGGCCCTTTCAACCCAAATAACGAAGCTCCCGGTAGCACCTATACCCCGAAGCCCCGCCCCTGGTCCCCACTGTATTGACGTCACCTACAAGGGGGAAAATATCAGCTCACAAGTCGCTGACGTTGGACCTGAGAGAGAGCCGGTTGGCTCACAGTTTTTCTGAGATTCATCCCAAAGGTGTTAAAGCTTGGGGTTTTCAAATCTTTGTCTCAAAAGACCTTTCCTTCAGCACTTTTCTCCTGACGCTGGGGGCATGGGAATGTCCAAAGTGTCTTGGTAAAAGGAATTTCTGATTTAGGATGAATTAGAGATCTAATTGAATTAAGCAATTGATTAAGAGGTGCGTCCCAAGCACACCTGTCAACATTTTCGTTTCAAAATAAGCAATTTTGCAGAAAATAAGGGTAAACAACAAAAATGATGGTCTTTACATCACATTTTTCTTGAGGAGATGACTTGACTATCTATATAAGTGCAATTTTCCAATTTTAATTTTTATAGACTATAAGACGTGTTACAGCGATGTTGCCTGAGTTTTGCCGAACAGGCCGAAAGCTGCGCTGCTGCGCCAATGCCAGGAGAGAATTTTTTAAAATCATGATTAATCACATTTTTATCCATAATTAATCACGATTAATCACTGATAGTAATACATTTTTATCTATAATAAGTAGGGAGGTAAATCACTTTGTGCAATACGAATCGATACGCATCTACATACACAGGTTAACAATCCAAATATAAAAACAATATATGTTAAAAACAGAACGATGTGATACAGTGTTCAAACAACGCCATACCAACAATTCATTTGTTGATGTAGACACATTATAAAATAAAGAAGCCAGTTGCATAAAAGTGTCATTCTTACAGTATTTTTAAAAGTGTAAAAAGAAAGCACATCATATCCCCAGGGGGGGAAGGCAGGGGTCCCCAACCAAATGGCCACTGGAAACATTCAAGTGCAAAGATTAAAAAAAGAATCCACACAAATATTAAAACTATTTAAAACTAAATCAATTTGTAAATAACTACAATATTTTTGTAAAGGGATATACATTTTGGAAATATGGGCCAATATTGTATTTTTTAAAATGTATAAATTTAGAAACCCCTTGGTCTTTTGCATGTTTAATGGGAGCGGTGATTTGTCCCACTTTTTTGATGGTCCCTGAACGCACCCCAAACTTTGCAATGCATGTTCTCCAAAGCTGCTCAGATATACCGTATTTGTACCCTTTTTCTTTCACCTCATATTTACTCCCAAATGCTGATACTGTGTGGGAACACATAAAGGTAAGTTTTTAATTTGTGCTAATGTGCATATTTGTTCGGGACACAACCTCCGGGACAAACAAAGTCCAAGTTGGTACTAGTGGCTCTGTATTCATTTAGCGCTTTTAAAAGAAAGGTAAAAGAGAATCCCAGGGAAAACTGAAGGGTAGAAAGGTTCGATCCAAAGGTGTTTGTCCATTTAGTTGAATAACAATGCTATAAAAAAAGATCTCTGTGTTTGTTACAAGTGCAGTGGCACATCTGGGCTGCACCCCTTTACCAAAGTGTGGCTATTACGCTCATCACCCGAGTGAAGGTTTTACTCGCTTACTGCCTGCCCATCCAAATGAGACGCCTCCAGTCAGTGGTAAACGATTAATGAAGGCAGACGGCTTGTTATTGCACCTCTCTTTACATTTATGCAAAGAACGACAACCCCCTTGATCTGTTTGCCCAACACGGGAATGGAATGTCCCACTGCCAGAATGGTTCTTGTAATTACCCTGCACTCACCCATGACTGGCAGGTTAGATTGAACGACTCACTTCCACCGAAGCTAATCACCCGCACTCTAATCATCACTTCAAGGTTTGCGGATTAAAAGTGATCACTCCCCCCAACACCACCCAGGTCCCCACCATCAGTGGGTTTTTTTAACGCCTTAAAGGGGTGGTTGGGATTTTTCGACATGAGGTTGTATGGCATCCCCATCACCAGCGTAGTGCTTCGACAGTGACTCTGTCCCATGACACGTACTCTTTTGGACTCCTACTGTTCTGAGAAGCCAAAGTCTTTGCTTAAGTGTTGCCAGGAACTAACTGGAACTACTTTCCCCAGGACCAAAACCAGATCGGAACCCTAGTCCTCCTGCCAGGGTGACCGGTCAATACCTGATCACATAATTCCTGCTTGCAGTGACTGTGTAATAGCGATGTTTGAATGCAGTTCTTAGCGTGGGTTGACGGCCAGGAAGTAACACCACAATCAAGATGGAGTCTATATCGAAGCTGCTGGGAGGCGCGGCTAGAAGGCCGGATGCGACTGATCACCCTGGCAGAAGGAACCGCCCAAAGGCTGTAGGCGGCTCTATGAATAGACTTTTCCATTTAGCATCGGGCATCCGGTAATTAGCAAATGGAAAAGACAAAAGATGAAAATCAACGATAACGTGGAAAAAACAAAGACAATACACAAAAGTCCATAACAAAAAGGAATTACAATATGACTACATTTGTATTATAATTGTCTTTATGTCATATACTGTACATATAGGGGGAGAACATGCAAACTCCACACAGAGAGGCCCAATGGCGATTCAAACCCACGTTTTCCAAATCTTCGGACTATGTGGCCAACAGGCTAGCCACTCGACCACCGTGCAGCTGGGGAAAAAAAGTTCCGAAAAATACATCAACAAGAATAAAGTCCAAATATTTGTCCAAATAATACTACTACTACTGTGCTTAATACGAGGTTGAGATGCAGGCTGTTTGTCTTGTAACTTGTTTACAAATAACAACCCTTTCATTTTTCAGTATGCGCAACGCAATAAGTTTGGACGCCCCTGCACAACAAGGTTCTTGTGCCATAACCTCAGACCAGTTAAATGAGAATCATATTATTGGGTTTTTATGGTATTCTACCCAAAATGGGAAAAAGTGTTATTCAAATGAAGCCAATGTTGTAATGACTTGACAGAAGCTGCTGTTTTGTGTGATGCAGAGTTTGTTTTGTTGTTTTTTCTTTGGTTCTAAAAAGCAATAAGAACTAAGGAGGTTAAGGTGATGGAGCGGTACACAAAAAAAACGGCTCCGCATTGACACCTGACGCGTGCGCTGGCGTGTCAATCAACCACTTCTAAGTATCGATCAGTGAATGATTTGGTGTTTTGCAGCAGCAGAGGCAAGCGGAGATCCCATCTTCATGTCTCTGGAGGTGCACGTGTCCTACTCCCTGGAAAAAAGAGCAAAGGATGAGAGAGGACACCTCCTCCTCCCAGCTGCCCTCCGCACGTGCGGATGTTTGAAGTCCGTAGGGTGTGTGGAGATTGGTCAATATGCTGATCTCTCTTTGTTCCTCCGCTCCGGCATCAAACCCCGCTTGCTGTAGCCAGAATAGTGTTCTTCTACTTACAATGCCTTTCAATGCAATTTTGAGTTTTATCGACTGTATATTTTTTTATTTTGTACCTGATAATAAAAAAAACCAAATTGCACAAATATGCAGCTATATACAAACATCTGCTAATGATGTTAAATTTTGATTGTGTTTTCATGTTTTTAAATGACTTGTTTCAATTACTAGAATTTTTCTATTTTGATTTCAATCTTTCATACCATACCGTCTTTCGTACATGTTAGCTGCAGACAACACTCCGCGTCCTATTATTGTCTGAAGTAGCAGGGACAAAAGCCGAAGAACCTGTGATTCCATTTTGCTTTTCGTGTAAACATTTACACGAATACCCGTGCCGCAAAGCATGCTGGGTAGCTTGGGCTACTCTTCCTGCTAGATTGCAAGAGAGGAGTTAACGTTCTCTGTTTTAGTGTTCATAGATCATATTGTTGTTGTGGTTGGACTGCCCAGCATGCCTTGCGGACATTTGGAAATAACAGTGTTACGTTACGCGTCATGTTTAGCGCTTAGTCGTTGTTTATCACCCACATAAGTGGCAGTTGGTTTGTGTGGTGCGTTCACTGCACCGTGAGCAAATATGTTGTTTAGTTTTAGAGGCGGGAGGTCATTACTCAACATAGCAGTCTGACTCACGGTGTCATCTTACAAAGAACACTAAACCCATCACACAGCAACTTAACACTCAGGTAGCTAAGAAATATACCAGTAAAAGTTTAAAATAATACAAAAATAATGCATTTCCTTCCAGCAATGCTGCCACTGTCCACCAGAGGGATCCAGAGGAGCCCAGAGGGAGTGTGACATTAGGCATAATCAATTGTGATTTATATATGGGTTGATGAGCCTGTTCTGAGTTATTTCATAGATCATGATTGGCTTCTGGTTGTCGCAGACTTTTGAGTGCCACAATATGCCGTTTTATGTCGTGGACATGTACGGCATTACCGTACTTTTGAATTTGGGGTTCCATTGGCTCTCATGCAATGTGGGAAGAGCACGATCCCGGAGCTGTTCCATTTGGAAAGTACCTTGAAATGATGATGAAATGAAATGATGACGACATAAATTCAATTAATAATATCGCTGAGCTTTTAGCATGTTCCTTTGCCATTGCACAGTCAAATAATTGTATTCATTACTTTTGCAAGATACTGAGAGCATATTTCCATTGTGCAATACATCCCTTTTTCCAAGGTGACCTGCTATATTATGCCCAAAATGGTTGCCGGCGCTCCAGGATCTTGAAAATCAATCATCACAGTAAACCAGGACTATAATTACCTTAGGTCTGTTGTAGTGGTCTCCTGGGTTCATCTCTTGTGCACACTCGCTCTGTCAGATGAAGAGGGAAATATTGTAAAAAATTGCCTACCGACTAGTTAACAGGAATTTGACCACTGACTAACCCGCAGTCACGGAGAATGTCAAACTCCACTGAGGAATGAGAGATTACGGCATGTAAATACAGAAAACACTAAATGGTTGTATTATGATGCTCTGCCTGCAGCCTGAAGATTAATGATGGAAGATGACGCTCTCTAACCTCATCCAGATTCACACCTCTCCGGCTGTAAAGGAAATTAGCGAGCATGGTGATGTAGTCTTGTTCCGCATCGGGCTAATAATAAATGTTGGATTTAATGAAAGTAGCTGATGAATGTACCAAAGCTCGGAAGTCATTTTAATATTTTATCCGAAGCCAGGAATACCTTTGTGAAGATCTCTTACACGGATTATGTAGCACAGATTGCTACAATGGTGATGATCAGCACCACCACTCTCGTCGACGTCTAAACCTTTTTAAAAGAATGGATATTTTTGTTACGTTTTTTTTCAACATGCTTGTAATCTCTGGCAACCTCAACCTGAAAATGCGGTGTCATAGTTTGCAGCTCAAATAGAAAAGCCAGGAATAGCTCAGCTGCTCTATTATGGATAAAGATGCAGCAGCAGCACCAGCATCTCGTCACCAAGCAGGCGGAGGGATGCACGAGTGCTTCCCAACTTCATCTCGTCTGTCATGGCCACGCCTCTCACCATGAGTCAGCCCATGTTGTCCCCTTGACCCTGAACAGGACGCGCTGTAAAGAACATGGATGGATCGGTAGTCTGAACATGACAGGGACTATTATTTCATTACCAGGATTACACATCAGCATTTTTCTAATATACAGTGGATCGCCACTTTTCACAGGGCTTACGATGAGGGAACCACCAGTAAACGATACCAAGCGAATGACGCTGTCCGTTCAACATTTGCAAAAAAAAGTGACTGATGACATCACTTACTTGACACGACACTAATGATTGACAATGTAACATGATCAATGAAGAGATGCGACTGAAGTCACGGAGTAGCCTTTAGCCTGGTTGCCGCGTTATCGCCGGAGGCTAGCAGGCTAGAAAAGGCTGTTTTTCCTGCTGTTGACCAAACGACTTACAGTTCAATGTTAACATTTGAGGCCAGATTGATTGAAATCCCAACCCCGAATGCCAACCCCTGATGAAAAAAATTATTAGTTGCCGCCTACAGACCAGGGCTGTCAATCGATTAACATATTGAATCACTATTGATTACATTTTTGGCCCGAGTTAACTCGGTTAAGTGTTAATTAATCAAACTTAATCGCAGGTGGAAATACTATTTTTATCTATTTGGAGCATCCTGCTCGTTCCCCGGATCGAAATCTAATTGAGAACGTTTGATGGACGGCAAGAGTTTTCAAAAATGGACATCAGTTGCAAAAAGTGGACGCCCGCTGTGAAGGCATCTACACCACCTGGAACAACATTCCCACTAGCCTCCTGGAAACGCTGGCATCAAGCATGACATCCGATATGCCGATATCGTCCAACTCTCAGTTTTTGATTCCGATATCAATCGATACTGAAAATATTTCCTGCTGTGGAATTCACCAATATCTGTCGTGAAGCTCATGGTTACAGCATCAGCAATTAGCTTCTCGAAGTGGCTGTAAACAACATTGTAGAACATCTAACAAATACTTGCGATTGGGCGTGGCAAAGCATGGCTGGAGGAACTCCACGAGTGTGATGAATCCGGCATCTTGCGCGCTAGAAAAAGCTGTTTATCCAATACAATACACTCCATGATTTTCCGACAGATGCGTTCTCCCTGGGAATTGGAAGCATTGAGGGAAGAAGTCTTGGTTCCGTCTCGCATAACCAACGCTTTGCAGTCATTGAAAATCGCAAGTTTAATATCCAAAGGAGACACCATAGACATAACGTTAGTCAGGTACGGACCGAGCTTGTTACTAGCCAAACACGGTTTATACGCTTCAGACGTGGTTTGGTGAGGTGATCATTTATAGCCTAAATACAGCATTTAAAAATATCAATTTTCATTATAAGGAAAAATCCTGATACCGATATCAACCGATATTACATTTCTATGCCAATATCCGCCCACCAACATTTGGTCGTAACATTTTCATCAGGAGTGTACTACAATGGTGGGCCATCAGGGCCAGCGAGGCCTTCACTGCTGGCCTAAACACTTTCAGAAGCACTGACTCATTTAGATTGTAGTATTTCTTCCATGAAATAGTATAAATTCACGTCCAAAAGTCAATGGACACGTAAACTCTATAAGCCATGGAGATTTCAGATTTGCCTCACAATAATGTCTGCAAAACTGTTTGACAAATAGTCTAAAGGGATCTGGAACCTGCAACTCTTGTGAGTATGGTGTATTTTATTTACATTCCATTGCATTTCATTTGTATTTTCTTGCCGCCGCCTCCCACGATATCGCTTCTGTCGTGTGTATACTTTTTCAAAATGTGTTTGCACCGTATTTTTAAGCCAAATGCTTCTCGTAAAGGTGCTCCTTCAAAACAGTCATTAGTGAAATAAACACTGCAAAGAACAAAACTCAAGGCACACGCCCATCTGTCTCTTGTTCTCTGCACTCGCTTTGTCTATTTCTGTCTTGAACCTTCCTCTTTGGAAACAAAAACAAACTTATGATATCGCTTGGACGGTGTTAACATCCAGCAGCAACACTGCATTTTGCCATAACTAATATTTTGATGAAAAATACCCGGAAGCAAGTCGACATTTAATAAGTGCTTGTGTTTTAGCTGAGAGGTGTCACACCCTGATGGCGTCACTTCTGGATTGAGGCTGAACTGCGAGAGTTAGTTTGTCATAAATGTAATTTTTTGCAAAATGTACAATTTGTGCTCAAATATCCAACAATGTAGAAACAAATATAGAACATATGTAAGCAAAGTGTCAGGGACTCAAGTCCCCGCTGATGGCCTACAACTGCGATGGTGTAAGAGCATAACATATAAAGCACATACAAAAAAATGTTGTTCCATTTTCCAGGTTACCCTAAAGAAATATCCCTGTTGGTGAAACTGGTTTTGAAGTGGTTCCGTGCCCTTCTGTGTCCCCAAATAATTTGAGTCTGAATCTGAATGCACGCGCGCAGCAGAACAAGTTTCTTTCACAAAACGTACCTTTTGTTAAACTTCATTGTCGTCACTTCTTGGGGAGACAGTCAACAGAGGGATATCGAAACAGAGACCCAGAAGCCCGTGAAGGTTATTTAACTTATTGAACCAAGTGTGGTGCTAAATCACTGGAAACGAGTCTGCAACTAAGATTCTCCCTCTACGAATGTTTGAAAGACTCTTTTGCTGTGGTGTATCGCATAAATGTATTTGATGAAATGAAAACTTAGTATTAATCACACTAAAGAATGAACGACTGTTAGGACGCTAAAATAAAAACGCAAGATGATGCATGGTAAGTCAATCCATTTTCTTTTACGACAAAATGGCATTCATGCAAATGCAATTGTATTTTTTCTCCGTCCATCCACAGGGAACATCCAGCAAAGGTCGGGAATGGGGATGAGGGACGGACTTGTTCAGGAAACGTCCTCATCCACCAGTCAGTCTGTTTGTCTGGCTGTGTACTGGGTGTGCTATTATTAGCCTTGGGATGACTTGCTTAACAAGAAACATCACACGGCTCACCTGTAAATAATTTTCTGCCAGGCAAGGAGGTGGAGGGTCGTCTTGTGCAAAACACATTTTTTTTGTCCATCTACTAAAGTTGTATGTCAAATATGTATAATTCTTTGTGTGCGCAATCAGCCTCACTTCAGCCCTCGCCATCCCTCACGACGCAGCCACTCCCTAAGGCTGGCAGAGCGCAGACGGACGCTAGCAACAGATTCCAAGGCAACAGCAGCAAATTAACACTTTGCTCCCCGGCACCAAGACTGAAATGACCATGAACATCTGTCATGCAGCCAAATACAAGCGTGACTCCTATGAATATTGCATCGGAACCGTTTACTTTGGTGTTTAAAGAAACATTACATCGTTTGATGATCATTGAGTACGGCTGCATTGCCGTTTGCAGCCTTGCCAAGAACAAGACCAAGATAACAAAATATCATTAGGCGTCGTTGGTACTATAAATAGGAGCACATTTGATGAGCGACAGTCTTAATTCTAGTGTGGGTTGGTACTGGTCGGATAGATGTTTTGAATTTTTCAGGAGTATTCAGAGCCCGCTAGTTTAGCCCTCTAGCGACAAATGAAGCAACTTTTTTGGTGCGTTATTGGAGACTTTAGGGGGTGCTACGGTGGTCAAGAAGGGCAAAACACCTTAACAAAAAATTTCAATTATGCCAGCCGGAAGGGGGATGTACGGGTTTGCAACTTGTCCTACTGAGGCATTCACTGGTGTACATACGAGATAAATATAGCGTGAATAAAACAAGCATCGTTCAACAGCTTCAAACAAAGAGTGTGTCTTGTTCAGGACGGCTCAGCTACAGTATTTTTTTTTTACGCCAAACATCAAGCAATGACATGACATCAAGTGTTTGATTATTTCATTGTTTGCGTGTTTGTCCCACTTAAATGTTTCGGTTCATCAAACAGATATACAGTAATATTAGTCAACTAAACGCTTTTTATTATTACGGAGAAAAAAATCCAAAGCTGCATGGCCCTGTGTGAAATAGTGATTTTAGCCTGAACCTAATAAGTGGTTGGGCCACCATTAGTAGCAACAACTGCAATCATCTCTCTTACAGCGCTGTGGTCCACTTGTCTTTGCAGAATTGTTGTCATTCAGTCACAGTGGAGGCTTTTCCAGCATGAAGTGCATTTTTAAGGTCATGCCACAGCCCCTCATTAGGATTCTGGTCAGGACTTTGACTAAACCACTTCAAAGTCTTCATTTTGTTTTTCTTAAGCCATTCAGAGGTGGACTTGCTGGTGTGTTTTGGATCATTTTCCTGCTGCAGAACCCAAATTGGTATCAGTTTGAAGCCGGACATTCTCCTTCAGGATTGTTTGGTAGACAGCTGAATTCATGGTTCCGTTTATCACAGCGGTCCCAGACCATCACACTACCACCACCATATTTTCCTGTTAGCATGATGTTCTTTTTCTGAAACAGTAATGCCAGATGTAATGGGACAGACACTTTCCAAAAAAACTTTTGTCACATCAGCCCACACAGGGTTTTTTCCTAAAGATCTTAGGGATCATCAAGATGTTTTCTGGCAAAAATGAGATGAGCCTTAATGCTCTGTTTCTTCAGCAGTGGTTTTTGTCTTGGAACTCTGCCATGTAGGCTGTTTTTGCCCAGTGTCTTTCTTATGGTGGAATCATGACCAACATGGACCACTGTCGTTAACCTTAGTTATGGTCAGTGAGGCCTGCAGTTCTTTGGATATTGTTGTGGAGTCTTTTGTGTCCGCTTAGATGAATAGTCAATGCGCTCTTGGGATTATTTTGGTTGGCCTGCCACTTCTGAGAAGGTCCACCACTGTTTTTGCCATTTGCAGATAATGGCTCTCACTGTGGTTTGCTGGAGTTCCAAAGCTTTAGAAATAGCTTTATAACATTTTCCAGACTGATAGATCTCAATTAATCCCAGTTAAGTTTTAACTGGGTAGATCACTTTTACCCACAGGGCCATGTAGGTTTGCATTTTTTTCTCCCATAATAATAAAAAGTTTCATTTAACATCTGCATTTTGTGTTCAGTTGTGTTGTCATTGACTATTACTTCAATTTGTTTGAGGATCTGAAACATTTAAGTGTGACAAACATGCAAAAAAATAAGAAATCAGGAAAGGGGCGGATGCTTTTTCACACTACTAGTACAGTACACTACCGTAATACTTGGGAGGAATTTCTGTGACGACAAGTCAATGGCAGGGCAAGAGATTAGACATGTTTCATTTTTGCGTTCAAGGACTGCCGAACATATTGTGAAATCCCAATGCCTGTTGAAAAAGATTATTATTTTTATTATTATGAATCATACAAAGACACGTAAAAATTGTGGGCATTTTTCTTTGGTATACGTAAGCTGATCGATAAAAAGGATTACTGGCTTATGGTGAATGAGATGTGTTTTCTGCAGAAAAGCGGCCTATTTTTGGATGGGGAAGAAATAAACATAAAGTACCAAAAATAACTTTTTTTTGACCAGAAATTGGCCAATTGGGGGAGATTTGGTGGAAAAAATTCAAAATTAGATCAGATTTTAAAAGATGATAATGCAAGGTTCTAAAGGGACCTTTTCATCAGTGGTAGCTGCTGGTCATTCAAGGAGGGGAAGCTCATTTGATTCTGGTCTACATCATAAATGTGTTTATTTATTTGTATGTAAATTCTACCCTTTGTTCCTAGTCGCATTTAACAAAGACAAAAACGTCACTGGGGATCGGGAAAGTCTCTGGATCAGTTCAGAAGAACAGAATGAAAAACTTGGAAAATGCTCGGGTGGATGTTTATGCTTCAAGATCGCTGATTGGGAAAAACCAGTAGACACCTTATCTGCAAGACGGGGATCCACCTCTTCCTCCCGTATTCTTCGATAAGGCACGTTGGTTTTCTTATTCTGCTTAAGAAACGTCTGTGATGTCGTGGTTGTCTTCTTGTTTTTTGGAGTCTTGGTTTTCCTCTTCTCCTCTTTTTCACTTTTAGGTGACTCGTCCTTTTGGTTTCCATTGCTGCCATTGGTTTTTGGAGTAGTAGGTGCTGTGGCAGCTCTTTTTGGTGCCTCATCTTCTGAACTGTCTGAGGAAGGGAAGGGCCCCTCCGTGAATCACCACCTTATCGTGGTGGAGGGGTTTGAGTGCCCGAATGATCCTAGGAGCTATGTTGTCGGGGGCTTTATGCCCCTGGTAGGGTCTCCCTGGGATACCGGGGCCTCACCCTGGAGCCAGGCCTGGGGGAGGGGCTCGCAGGCGAGCGCCTGGTGGCCAGGCCTTCACCCGTGGGACCTGGCTGGGGCCTAGGCCGAAGAAGCCACACGGGAACTCCCCCCCGCAGACCCACCATCTGCAGGGGCAAGCATAAGGGTCCGGTGCTGTGTGATTTGGGCAGTGGTCGAGGGCGGGTGTCCGGGCGACCTGGGCTTCGGCGACCAAATCTGGTTCTTGGGACATGGAATGTCACTTCTCTGGTGGGGAAGGAGCCCGAGCTTGTGGAAGAGGCGGAGAGATTCCGACTAGATATAGTCGGACTCACCTCAACCCACAGTTTAGGCTCTGGAACCAAACTCCTTGAGAGGGGCTGGACCTTGTTCTTCTCTGGAGTTGCCGCTGGGGAGAGGCGGCGAGCTGGTGTGGGCTTATTGTTAGCCCCCCGGCTTGGTGCCTCTGTGTTGGAGTCATCCCCAGTAAACGAGAGGGTTACTTCCCTACGCCTTAGGGCTGGGGAAAGGGTCCTGACTGTGGTTTGTGCCTATGCGCCGAACGGCAGTTCAGAGTACCCAGCCTTCTTGGAGTCTATCAGAGGGGTTCTGGAGAGCACCCCAGCTGGTGACTCCATAGTTCTACTGGGAGACTTCAACGCCCATGTGGGCAATGACAGTGTGACTTGGAGGGGCGTGGTTGGGAGGAACGGCCTCCCTGACCTGAACCCGTGCGGTGTGTTGTTGCTGGACTTCTGTGCGAACTACAGTTTGTCCATAACGAACACCATGTTCGAACATAAGGATGCCCATAAGTGCACTTGGCACCAGGACACCCTAGGTCGCAGGTCTATGATCGACTTTGTGGTCGTATCATCAGACCTGCGTCCGTATGTTCTGGACACGCGGGTGAAGAGAGGGGCTGAGCTGTCAACTGACCACCACCTGGTGATGAGTTGGATTAGATGGCGGGGAAGGATGCCGGACAGACCTGGCAGACCCAAACGCGTAGTGAGGGTGTGCTGGGAACGTCTGGCAGAATCTCCCGTTCGTCGAGTCTTCAACTCTCATCTCCGGCAGAGCTTCGCCTGCATTTCGAGGGAGGACCGGGATATTGAGTCCGAATGGGCCGTATTCCGTGCCTCTATTGCTGAGGCAGCCAGTTGTGGTTGCGGCCGCAAGGTGGTCGGTGCCAGTCGTGGTGGCAAGCCCCGAACCCGATGGTGGACACCGGGGGTTAGGGCTGCCGTCAAGCTGAAAAAGGAGTCCTATCGAGCATGGATGGCTTGCGGGACTCCCGAAGCAGCTGACAGGTACCGGCAGGCCAAGCGGCACGCGGCTTCGGCGGTGGTCGAGGCAAAAACTCGGGTGTGGGAGGAGTTCGGTGAGGCTATGGAGCACGACTTTCGGTCGGCCTCGAAGAGGTTCTGGCAAACCGTCCGACACCTCAGAAAGGGGAAGCAGCCCCCAGTTCACACTGTTTACAGTGCGGACGGGGGCTTGCTGACCACGACTGTGGATATAGTTGGTCGGTGGAAGGAATACTTCGAGGCCCTTCTCAATCCCACTGACATGCCTTCCATAGAGGAAGCAGAGTCTGAGGATACGTACGTGGACAGTTCTATCACCGTGGCTGAGGTAATTGGGGTAGTCAAATCACTCCCCAGTGGCAAGGCTCCGGGGGTAGACGAGTTCCGCTCAGAATTTCTCAAGGCTCTGGATGTTGGAGGACTGTGTTGGTTGACACGCCTCTACAACATTGCATGGAAGTCAGGAACAGTACCTCTGGACTGGCAGACCGGGGTGGTGGTCCCCATTTTTAAAAAGGGTGACCGGAGGGTGTGTTCCAACTATAGGGGGATCACACTCCTCAGCCTTCCTGGGAAAGTCTACTCCAGGGTGCTGGAGAGAAGGGTACGACCGTTAGTCGAACCTCGGTTAGAGGAGCTGCAATGTGGTTTTCGTCCCGGTCGCGGAACACTGGACCAGCTCTACACCCTTGCAAGGGTACTCGAGGGTATGTGGGAGTTTGCCCAACCAGTCTACATGTGCTTTGTAGACCTGGAAAAGGCATTCGACCGTGTCCCTCGTGGTGTCCTGTGGGGGGTGCTCCGGGAGTACGGGATTGATGGTCCGCTTCTACGTGCCATTCGGTCCTTGTACAATCGAAGCAGGAGCCTGGTTCGCATTGCCAGCAGTAAGTCGAGCTTGTTTCCGGTGAACGTTGGCCTCCGCCAAGGCTGCCCTTTGTCACCGATTCTGTTCATAATCTTCATGGACAGAATTTCTAGGCGCAGTCAAGGTGTTGAGGGAGTCCAGCTTGGTGACCTTAGGATCTCGTCTCTGCTATTTGCAGACGATGTGGTCCTTATGGCCTCATCAGGCTGTGACCTTCAGCGTTTACTGGAGCGGTTTGCAGCTGAGTGTGAAGCTTCTGAGACTCAGCACCTCCAAATCAGAGGCCATGGTTCTCAGTCGAAAACGGGTGGACTGTACCCTCCGGGTTGGGAGTGAGGTCTTGCCTCAGGTGGAGTTCAAGTATCTTGGGTTCTTGTTCACGAGTGAGGGAAAGTTGGAGCGTGAGATCCAACTGAAAGTTGGAGACGGATCGGTGCAGCGTCCGCAGTAATGCGGTCGCTGTACCGGACCGTCGTGGTGAAGAAAAAGCTGAGCCGGAAGGCAAAGCTCTCTGTTTACTGATCGATCTACGTTCCCACCCTCACCTATGGTCATGAGTTATGGGTCATGACCATAAGAACGAGATCGCGGATACAAGCGGCGGAAATGAGTTTCCTCCGTAGGGTGGCGGGACTCACCCTAGGAGTCCTGCTCCTTTACATCGAGAGGAGCCAGTTGAGGTGGCTCGGGCATCTAGTCCGGATTCCTCCCGGGCGCTTCCCTGGTGAGGTGTTTCGTGCATGCCTAGTCGGGAGAAGGCCCCCGGGAAGACCTAGGACACGCTGGAGGGACTATGTCTCACAGCTGGCCTGGGAACGCCTTGGTGTCCTCCCGGTGGAGCTGGAAGAGGTCGCCGGAGACCGGGAAGTCTTTCCCTACTGAAACTGCTGCCCCCGCGACCCGGACCCGGATAAATGGAGGAAAATGGATGGATGGATCGCTGATTGGCTCATTTCACTGTCAATCAAAAAGGGATTCCGCCTTGAACAAATCGTCCAGTCATCATGCAGAAGCCACTGCCTCATAGACCTCCAACAGAACAAACGACTCTTACCCATCGAAGTCAGTAGACGCTCAGCGTCCCAATGTGTTAGAGCGCCGTGGTTCTGCGGGGATTAATGAGTAGGAAGTGGTGTCAGTTGCCTATGATAAGGAGCTGATTCTGAAAAAAAAGATGAAGGTATTCTAGCGCATAATTAGTCCATGAAATGGAAGCTGTTGTTCATGGCATTTATTCTAAATGTTGGTATTTAAAAAAAGGGACCGTTGACGTAAGACCAGACATACATGCCGTACTCTGCAAAATCCTGCAAAATGTTCCTAAACAATGCTTCCTAAATGTCATTAAAGTTCAACATCAACCTTAGTTCTGAACTGGGTTAAAAGCTACCTTGCAAACAGGAAACAATATGTGAGAATATACATCTGCAAATTTAGAGATATTATGTGGCGTACCACAAGGGTCAATGTCGGGACCAAAATCATTTAACCTATACATTGAGAACATCTGCAAAGTGACAAAACACCCAAAGCTAGTACTATTTGCAGATGATACCACCACTTTTTGCTCTGGAGAAAACACACTTTAATAAGAGCTAATAAGAAAGGTTTCAGAGGAAATAATTACTCTAAAAAAATGGTTTGACAAAAACAGATTATCCTTGAATCTAAGTAAAGTGAAAATGATGATATTTGGTGATAGCAGAAGCGATGCTTGTAAGAAAATACAAATTGACGGGGAGGAAATTAATAGGGTGAAAGAACATACATTTTTGGGCGTCATAATTGATGACAGAATGAGTTGGAAACCTCACATCAAAAACATAAAGTAGCAAGAAATACTTCAAAACTGAATAAAATAACATTTGCCCCGGATCAAAAATCACTCCAAGCTCTCTATTGTTCTCTGGTGTTACCGTATCTAACCTATTGTGCGGAGATATGGCAAATAACTACAAAAGTACACTCCACTCGCTTGATGAACTGCAAAAAAGATCAATCGGGATAATCCATAACGCGGCGTATAGAGAACACACAAATCCATTGTTTCAAAAATCACAGTTATTAAAATCTGCTGATCTGGTAAACGTTCAAACCGCCAAAATGATGCATAAAGCAATTTTCATCCTAGTGAGAACATTGTCTGTACTACAACAATGTTTTGTTACAATTGTTAAACACCACTCATCATTTTTTTACTATTATTATCATTTATTATGAGTATCATTCATCAGGACGGCAATATCATTTATTTACCATGACAGGGACTACTATTTAACACACTGTCACATGACCTTACCTTTGCATTCTAACTGCAGGAAGTGTACAAATGCATTGAAATAGGGGGGACCCTACGGGGGTAGGATTTAATAAGCTTGCTTCTTCCTAGTCCTTTTGGACACGTGGAACTGTCCAGTGTATTAAGTGATGTATTCCAATGTCATTTACATGCATGTTCAGGAAAATTAAACCATTACCAACCTTGCTCAGGGAACGAGACCACCACGTGCAGTATGGAGTAAAAAGAGGTCACGTTTAATATGTCGGCAGAGTCGATGCCTCAGAGGAGACAACTGACGTTGATCCCGAGATGCTGACAAACTGGGGAAGTTTATAACCCGGCGGCCCGGGTGTTGATTGCACATCGGCACCGCCTCGCGCTGATCACCAGACGCGGCGTAAAACCCGCTTCTTCGTTGACACAAAGACTCTGGCGGAACATAACCTCGTGTGCATGCGTGTGACAAGCGATTATACTCGTGCTGTGCATCCAGAAATAGTTGGGTGCTCAGAACCGTAGCAGCCGAGCTTCCAAAGATCCCAGGTGTTATGGAAGACCTGCAATGAAAGTTATAGATTTTTCTTTCCATCGTAAAAAGATTGCAATGAAATGATGGGCAGAGATGTGCGCACTTCTGTAAATACATAAAGAACTGCTCTGTATACAAATTCTCTTTGAGCAATTATGAATGTCAAATGAACCCCTGTTGTTGCACAAGACAGCAGATATCATTCATGTCTTTTAATGCTCTCCTGTGTTTTCCGTGGTTATGAGGACGGGAACTAAGGTGTGTTCTGTTTTAGAACCTTCTTTTTGTGGCTGGTCCTTACAACACCATCTGCTGGGAGCATTGCAGAGGTATAAATCTTCGAAGGACTACAACCTGCATTGCACAGTCACACCAGGCGGCGGGGCGTGTGCATGGGCAGAAAAAGGGACGGGTCTCTGGTGCTCAAGGTCTAGGGCGTTGGCGAGGAGCGGTGGCTGAGGACCTCACACCTTACAGCTGCAGAACATCCATCATCTTTGTGATATGCGTCTGACCTTTTGCCCCGTGTCAGGCCTAACAGGTCTCTGGTGCCTCCTGGTTCAAAGCAACATTTACGGTGCCTTGCTGATGAATCAAGGCGGGAACAGAAGGTTTGTTTTGCATGAGTGATTGTGGCAGATGCTGGTCCAGCATCTTTCCAGCCTACATTATAAATGCATTTAGTTATTCATTCATCCATTTTCTATGTCGCTCATTAGGGCCACAGGGATGTATTTGTTTATTTATAAATTATGTAAATTCCACCCTCCATTCTTAGTCGTTTTTACCAAAGACAAAGATCAGTTCAGAACAACGGGGGTAAAAAATGCTGGGGTGGAGATTTATACTTCACGATGGTCCATTCGCTCATTTTACTGTCAATCAAAAAGGGACTCCGCCTCAGACAGATCATCCAGTAATCACGCAGAAACCGTGCAGCCCACTGCCCCACGGACCCCCCATAGACGCCGGGCGTCCGATGGGCGGGACAAAGCCCAGCATTTATCCAATGACCCGCCCAAGTGGGTGGATGCTCTGCGTGAGAGCTGTGGTTCTACGGGGATGAATGAAAAGGAGGTGGTGTCTGTTACCCTGTGATAAGCGGCTGATTCTGAACTAAAGATGATGTTTAGTCAATGAAATGTACACACAACAATACATATTACACCACTTTTGTCAGACGTTTTAGGGGAATCTGAGCTTCCCTTGCAGTCTTAGACCAATCGTCACAGGTAAGTACATACGCAGTATATTACAGGTAACATAGCAACAGACCTGTGGGATGCCCGTCAGCGGGGAAAACCGCCATGATTAGGATTACCCTGAGTACTGATGATTACAAACAGGTAATGATGGTTAGAAAGCCGGAGATTTTGGGCTTAGACTTCAACTCAGGGGCCTCAAACTCGCAGGCCGCCCTCCGGGTGTCATTTTGCGAGTAGTGCAAATGCTATAAGATACATTTATTTCTGATAGGCTTCTACTTTACAGGGTAGGCTCACTTGCGGGAGACATGGTATGTTGTGTTTTCCGACTGAGTTTAAGTCTGCTTTACCGTTTTCCAGACACCTAAACTAAAATCCCGCGCACACAAGCGCCATTCATGGCTTTGCGTTAAAATATGGATGCCAAAAAATTCCACCCATTTCTGTCCTAAATCATGACTTAGCACAACGTGAGGTCCACTGAGTTTGAGGCCTCTGCTTGAAATAAGTAACACCAATGATATAATAAACACACAGCAAATACCTCAAGCCTCAGTAATGCCGAGTCTTTATTGATATGGTGTCTCACAGCAAATACACAGCAGGTTGTAACAGTAAAGAGGATAGCATATAGACTACATTCAATCCCTAAGCGCTAATGAATGCAAATAATATGCCGGTGATTCAACGCTCCACTGAACACAAGCATTCACATCACACACATGGCCCGATACAAAGCTGCTGGTGTTTTAAGGCAATTTATATCCTACAGTCTTTATTCTATGGCAAAATATTGATCCTGGCGTGACGTGGTGCTATTATTTTTGGCGCTGTTGCCGTGTTGGGATTGCTAGACACCCTTGGAAAGGTATTTGGTTTAGAGTGCGATTATAAAAGTAACCGTGAACCCGTTATTACTCTGGAGTGCAACACGCACCCACCTGCATGGACCGGAGATCTAATATTTTGTTAGGATAGGCCACTGCGTAGAGAAACAAACAGACACCGACTACAGAAATGAGATACCGACCGATCGCTAAGCCGCACGCAAAACAAGTCGTTCCGGAACATTCTGCCATACAATCACTTTTTTGTGTTTTTTGGTTGTTGTTCATTTGATGTGTGAGTGCAGCCGGTCAGGGCGTGGTCTGTCAAGGCGGTAACGTCGCCGTGTCTAAGCGGGCAGTGAGCAAGCAGCAGCGGCAGGAGAAGCTACGAGTACGTAGTCGCACCGGTGAGGTACTACAACAGACATTTCTATCCGGTCATGGCCAGAGTTCCGAAGACGGAGGTGACGATGGAAAGACGGCGGGTTCGGGGGCTGCGGGTTTTGCGGCAGTTTGAACGTTTGGTCATCATTAAGCGTCATCACGAAAGCGTGGGAAAAATGGACACACTCCTGCGCGTCGTTCCTGCACAAACTGTGGACTCGTCTTTTTCACCCTTATCTTCATAGCGTTAATATTAAAGTCGCATTTGAGCTGAAAGGAGTCGAGTGTTTTGCATTATGCAAGCCGGACATCTACACGTACCATGCAAATTAAGCCAGTTTAATACTCTTTTGCTCATTGAAATAGCTGCTATTATTACGATTCAGGAAGGCCAGTGCCCCTGTGGGCTACTTACATGCATGTAAACCAACAAGCCGCGTTAACATTCAACACCTCAAGCCACAATTTTGGTCAGCGGCTTTGCTGTGTACTGTCAATTCTAGATAGGTTTCCCGCTCGTGTGCTCCCTTACTGAACTCAAGTGTTGCATCCAGTTCTTCATGATGATTGTGTGAATGTGTGAAGCAATTCTTTGTGTGAATGCGTACAGCGTTCACTTGAAAAATCCCTTGAAAAATGAAGGAGGAGCTAGACGTCAAAAAAAAAAGACGACGGAATGAGAAGAATCGAAATTTTCTATGTGTGAAAGCATTCACACATCTAAAATGTTCTTCTTCCAATCTTCATTTTTCAAACCATTCACAAAATTCAAGCATCAAATCGTTCAGCTTAGCTTGAAAATAGTTTGCTATGAATTTTGTTTTTTCAAAAACAACACAGATTTTCCCCCTTTTCTTGATTATTTTTCCGATAAAAAATGAATGGGCAATTTTCAAAGGTGCATATTTCTCACGTTTCTCAACTGAACGGTTTTGGTCTGTGTTAAATGGTCTGGGCATTTGTTTTAAGATTCCCTCCAAAGCTGTGTCTGCAGTGGTGGGTCAATTGCGAACAAATCGGCTCTTTGAAATAAAAACAACAAGAGCCAGCGCGTCTCTGATTTGTTTTTCCTCTTCTTTTTTACCGTGTTGGGAGTTAAGTAAAAGTCAATATGAACAACTCAGACGTTTAGCGTTCTTGGTGCATTGTGCTATTATGCTACGTGTTAGCATCCTTGCACAATGCTAACGTTAGCATCGTAGCCTTTCTTTTGCCATTTTTATAAGTACAGACTTTAAAAAGCACTTAGTGCTACCATGCTAACAATAGCATAGCAGCATTTTCGTTAGTTTTAACATTGGCAGACACTTAGTGCTATTGTGCTAGGTTTAGCATGCTAATGTTAGCATGGTTAACATTAGCATAGTAGCATTTATTGACATTTTTGTTATATCCTAGCATACTAGCACACTCCGTCTCTTCTGCATCAACACGTGCGCCTTTTTCTCCTTATTTTTGTTTTTTCTCCTCCATTCCGTCGTTCAGCTCCACGCATTCACACGCAACGTCTCCGGCATGCGCACCTCGAGTTGGAGTATAAAGACCCATGCTTAGTGGTTGTGCACATGCCTTTCCTGGAACTGTGGTGGTGGTGCTTCAGCGGTTGTGAGCTACTATGTGTATGATTTCTGTTGAACTTACTACTGTACTTGAAAGGAATCCGAGCTCTCGGACGTTCTGGTTTAGTGCTTGTTCTTTTGGACGTGTGAATGACAAGACAAGGTGTACAAAGTGGTACTGAACAGAGTGGCTGCTATAGTGGAGTTATGATCCATTTCCTTTGTTATTTTAATGGCAAATAAAAGCCACATGAAAAAGATGTCTACATCTTTCCCTGTGCTAACATGTAGGAATCCAACACATGAGATGTTTATGAGAAGGCAAACTACCAGGTCCCTGTGGAGGTGTAAGTGTGAAGACCCGGGGCTTGGTTTAAAGAAATTAAGAAGTGGAGTTGCATGGTTTAAAACAGGCTTACACTTGGGTCTTAGTTTTTCTGATTGGTGGAAGTATCACCGGCATCCTGCTGCTTCTCCACCTTCTTGGTGGTGACCACCGTCTCCTCGTAGACCTCATGGCTGGCCTTGACTCCTGGCTTGCTCTGCGGCTGGCTCTCATCCTTGCCTTTGGAGCTCTTGCCGGAGCTGGTGTAGATGCGGGTCTGGTAGTTATAGCTCTGCCCGCCACCTGAAGTGATGGACGGGCCGGGATAGGTGATCCCCGTCCCTATGCGGGTCTCCTCGCCTTCCAGCAGCTTCCTGCGGGCAAATGTGAAGATGAGGGGATGGGAGGGGAGGAATGAACCGGCGGCTCTCTTACCTGTATGCGGCAATCTCAATATCGAGGGCCATCTTGACGTTCAGCAGGTCTTGGTACTCCCTCAAATGACGAGCCATCTCACTCTTAGTTGCCCTCAGATCATTCTCCAGTTCTGCCATGTTGTCCTATGGAAAACCCAGGTTGACGTTTTGCTTTTAGAAATGATTTTAAATTCAAATCCTGTCTATAAAGCATCACAGAGACTTTTTGGACAAGAACAATCAGTTTTCCTATGTAGCAATCTGCTGATTCGGGACCTCAGGGAGTGGGCGTTGTCGAGCTGAGGCGTCCCGGGAGACGTTCAGCACCACGGACAGAGTTTTGAGTCTACCACAACCCCAAACTAATGTTCTCTGTCATGAAATAGATTGAAGATGAATCATAAACACCACAGCATTACCTGGTAGCTTCCAATCTCCGCGTTGTGCCTGTCCTCCATCTCCCTCAGCTGCTTTTCCATGGATTCATTGGTGCCTCTCAGGCTCTCGATCTCGATGGTTTTGGACTGCAGCTGCCTCCTGAACTCACTCACTTCCTCCCTGCTGGCACGGATGGCGTCGTTGCTGCGGGTCGCCTGCTCAGAGAGGTCAGCGAACTTGGTCTTGTACCACTCCTCGGCGGACTGCAGGTTCTTGGAGGCCATGGACTCGTACTGGCTGCGAATCTCCTTGAGAGCAGAGGTCAGGTCCGGCTTGGAGATCTCCATCTCCACAGACACCTGAGCGGCCTGGATCATGTCTGTGAGTTCCGCCACCTCCTCGTCGTGCACCTTCCTCAGGAAGTTGATCTCATCCAGGAGAGATTCCACCTTCTTCTCCAGGTCCAGGCGCACCATGGTGGCGTCATCCACGTCCTTCTTAAATGCTTTGAGGGTCGCCTCCGCCTCCTCCCGGGCGCGGAACTCGTCCTCGTATTTACCCCGGAGCTTCTGGAGGTCGTCTTCGATGCTGTCTCTCTCGATGAGGAGCTGGGACTTCTCCCCGTTGAGCTCGTCCAGCTGGGAGCGCAGCTCGCGGATCTCCTGCTGGTACAGCTCGGCCAGGCGGGACGGCTCGGCCTGCCGCTGACGCAGCGCCACCAGCTCGGTCTCCAGCACTTTGTTGTGCTGCTCCAAGTTGCGCACTTTCTCGATGAACATGGCGAAGCGGTCGTTGAGACCTTGCATTTGCTCCTTTTCATTGGTGCGAATGATTTTGAACTCGTTGTTGAGGACGCTGCTCTGCGTCAGGTCGAAGGTCTCCACGGGCATGGAGGAGAAGGAGCGCCCGGACTTCCTGCTGTACGACCCCAGGGGTGCGACGTTGCTCCGGGACGCCGAGGAGGAGCGGTAACCCGCCCGCGGGGACATGGCCGTCCGCGACGGAGAGGACGCATAGCGGGGAGATTCCCCGAAGATCCTTCGGTAGGAGGAAGAGGAGAAGACTTCGGATCCGTAGCTCATCCTGCTTGGAATGGAGACAGAACCGAGCAGTGGGCGCGTCTCCTTTTTATAGGCGGGGGCGGTCCGATCATTATTCATACAGGGGTGACCAAAGTGCGGCCCGGGGCCCTTTTCGGACCGCAGCTCGTCGAAAAATTGGAACAATATTCACCTGCGAAGCGTTTTTAATGTCATAAAGTATCAAAGTACCTCCTGCATCCCTCACACCCAGCAAAAACTAGACGTCATACCAGTCATACCAGTAAGATTTGGTTGAACATTGGAAGGTAAAAGTTTAAATTTTGTTGAAAAGTTTTTGGGCTATATTTGGAGCAAATCAGTTGGGCTAAACTCAGCCCTATTTTTGACGTCTATTTCTGGGCTAAATCAAGACAAGACCAGACCAGAAACCGAACCGGAATTACCCCCCCCCAAAAAAAAACGTCTAAATGCCATCTAGTGTTGGGTGGGTTCAGTTTGTCGGTATGCAGCCCTCCCACCGATTCGCTCCTAATGGCTCCGGGATGATTGACCTCAAATGTGCCGCCCCCTCCCTTATCAAAGATGCTGTATGGCACAAGATGGCATTTGTAATATCATCACAGCCTACACCAATAGTGTTTTTAATGAACGACAATTACTTTATTTTTCTCAGTTACAAATTATGCTGCATAAAAATTGGCCCGTATGTTTTTTCGGCCCGACCTGTCCGGCATTCACGCGCAAAAAAGCCGCCCCAGTGAAGCCATCAACAATTTAAAGTCATGCTGTTGGTATGATAGACTATACATTAGTAGCTAAACTTGGCCAAATAGCAATCGTTAGCTGTCAACAAACATAGGCAATGTGTGCAGGGCGTATAGCTTACATGCTGAAAGCAGGAAGATGCCTGCACTACATTCAAAAACTAGCCCCCCCCCCATCACTTGTGATTTACTGCGATGCAACTACAGCATGTTATTTTGTAATTGTTGTTAATAAACTGCACTCCATGTTACACTTTATTCTGGTGTTATTGATCTGATATAAAGGTAGATGATAAATAACGGAGGATATGCTTAAGGGAACTATACAGTATGGAAACCTTAGAACCTCTGAACCAATTTGTTCATAAGCAGCGTAGAACACATTTGCAGGGTTAGATATTTTTAACCCTGCAAACTTTTGCTGGAAGGTCCTACAGCATGAATATCCAGCCCACCCAACGCTAGACGTCATTTGGATGTTGTTTTCTGGGCTAAAACCGGCCGGTCCATCATTGCCTTGATTTAGTCCAGAAATAGAGTGATTGGGTCCAAATGTGGCCCCAAAGTAGACGCTTTTCAACCAAACTTAGGCACGATAGGGACCTCTTTTTACCCTTTACGTTTCGACCAAATCTCAACATTGTTTCAGCGTATGGTAATGATGTCTCTTCAACTTTTCAATTTTTCTTTGCTGGGTGGGAAGTCAGGATCTTTTTTTGTCATATTTTATGTCTTTGTAGTAAAGTTAGTATTGACACAAAGAATTCAACAGCACATTTTAAACCACAAACTTTTTTTAGACATTCTAGAATGTCTAAATGCCCTGTTAAGTCATTCATTCATTTTCCATGCCGCTTATCCCCATTAGGGTCACGGGGATGCTGGAGCCTATCCCAGNGCGTAGAACACATTTGCAGGGTTAGATATTTTTAACCCTGCAAACTTTTGCTGGAAGGTCCTACAGCATGAATATCCAGCCCACCCAACGCTAGACATCATTTGGATGTTGTTTTCTGGGCTAAAACCGGTCGGTCCATCATTGCCTTGATTTAGTCCAGAAATAGAGTGATTGGGTCCAAATGTGGCCCCAAAGTAGACACTTTTCAACCAAATTTAGGCACGATAGGGACCTCTTTTTACCCTTTACGTTTCGACCAAATCTCAACATTGTTTCAGCGTATGGTAATGATGTCTGTTCAACTTTTCAATTTTTTTTTGCTGGGTGGGAAGTCAGGATCTTTTTTTGTCATATTTTATTTCTTTGTAGTAAAGTTAGTATTGACACAAAGAATTCAACAGCACATTTTAAACCACAAACTTTTTTTTAGACATTCTAGAATGTCTAAATGCCCTGTTAATTCATTCATTCATTTTCCATGCCGCTTATCCCCATTAGGGTCACGGGGATGCTGGAGCCAACCCCAGCTGACTTTGGGTGGGAGGCGGGGTACACCCTGGACTGGTCGCCAGCCAATAGCAGGGCACATATAGACAAACAAACATTCACAGTCACATTCATACCTTTGGACAATTTAGAGCGGCCAATTAAGCTAACATGCATGTTTTTGGAATGTGGGAGGAAACCAGAGTACCCGGAGAAAACCCATGCACCCACGGGGAGAACATGCAAACTCCACACAGAGATGCCCAACGGAGATTTGAACCCTGGTCTTCCAGAACCTCCTGACTGTGAGGCCAACATGCTACCCATTCAGCCACCGTGCGGCCGGCCCGTTAATGAATGTCTAATTAATGGACCATTTATACATTCTAAAAGGTATGTTTTGTCTTTTCCATTTTGTCGTCGCTTTTTCTGTATTGTCTTTGTTTTTCCATCTTGTCGTTTTTTCTGTATTGTCTTTGATTTTTTCATCTTGTCGTTTTTCTGTATTGTCTTTGGTTTTTCCATCTTGTCGTTTTTTCTGTATTGTCTTTGGTTTTGTGCATTTTGTCGCTACTTTTCCTGTTTTGTCTTTGTCTTTTCCATTTGTTCCTTACAAGCTGGTGAGTACAAGCAAAGGCAAAAGAAGGGTCATTACACTGTTTCAGCAAGGAGAAAAGTGTGATTTGTGTTAATTTTTTGGAGAAAATCCTCTACTATTAGGTAGTATCGTGTCCTAACATAAGAAACTTCCCACCCTCAAGGTTGTAGAAGAGACAGATCCATTAACCTGCCCCTGATACAACAGCCCACCCAACACTAGACGCCATTTGGACGCTGCTGGGGCTAAATCTGGTCCGTCCATCATTGCCTTGATTTAGTCCATAAATAGACATTGTTTAGTTTGACTGATTTGGTCCAAATATAGCCCAAAATAGACATTTTTCAACCAAATTTTGACAGGAAAGGGACGTCTTTATGGAGACACCTTTTTATTTTTAACTTTTCAACCAAACCTAAACATTGTTTCAACGTATGTTTTTGGGAATGTGGGGGGAAACTGGAGTACCCGGAGAGAACCCACGTACGGGGAGAACATGCAAACCCCACACAAAGATGGCAAGCGTAGATTCAAACAAAATATCAGGTGGGGATGGTCACTTTTGTCCTCCAAACCGCATCACTTCCTCATCTCGGAAGATCAGGCGAGGGTCTGTGCACGCTTGCTGTCATCGCCATCCCATAACAAAAACGCACACACACTGGCCTGCAGAGTTTTACGGTTCATCGAGTGCCTAAAACTACAAGTTTCCTTGATGACCCACGCTGGTACTTGCAATTCCTCATAACAAATAAGGGTCAAGTTGGACCTGAACCGGGCTCGGTGCCGACTGTTCACAGGCAAATTGATTTGTATGTATTTTGGGTCATTTTAGGGGAAGTAAACACATTTCTGCACATACGGTACCTAACAAAAGTGATTACACCCCTCACATTTCCACAGGTTTGTTTCTGGAACGGCTCTGGAACGCTCCTTTACGACGCCATCACGGATTCGGTGGACACTTTCCATTGCGATTCCATTTGCGGATGTTGCACAACTTTGGGTATATGACATGTGAACAAACTTGATCTTGTTTATGTAGTTTTGAACCTCAAAGCTAGTTTTATGGCTGACTTTCAAACTGGGCATACAAAATTGGAACTTTGCCTCCCTCTGTTGGAAACAAAGGAGAAGTGCGTTAAAGCAAGCCGCACCTTTCCTCCTCGCACGCAATTAATTATGAGTGTTATAAATATAAATATAGAGTATTGGATTTAGTTGAAAAGTGAAAGGAAAAAAGACCTTTCCTGTCTAAATTTGGTTAAAAAGCGTCTATTGTGGGGCCACATTAGGAGCAAAACGGTCGGACTAAACTAAGCAATTTTCAACATTTTGTCTAAATCATGGCAGTGATGGATGTCTAGTGTTGGGTGTGAAAGGGCTGTCAAAAAATACAACCAAACAATAATAAATAGCATGTTTATCCTTAAAGCATGAGTTAACACCAGGCACCTTGTTTTTAAAAATGCAAAAAAGCACAATAGACTATTGATTTACGGGCAAATCTGTCCCGCTGCCAGTCATAATCCGTACTATTCAATAGTATATAAAATTAAGACCATTTAATGAAAAAATAGTTAAGAAAGAGCAAGCCTAGGATCACCGTGAAAGTAATTACGCCAACAAACAGAGTAAATACGAAATAGCAAAACATGAGTCTAGCGTCAACCTGAACAATTAGCGCCATTTAAAGTCACTGTTATATTAGAAAAAGAGGGAAGCAATGCCAGAGACGTTGCGTGTGAATGCGTGGAGCTGAACGAACGAACAAAGGAGAAAAAACAGAAATGAGCAAGAAAGATGCTAGTATACAATGCTAAAGTTAGCATGCTAACAGTGCTAAGATGCTAACGTTAACATTCAACATCCAGCATGGTAGAGCTAAGTGTCAGTGTGTAAACAACAAGAGCTTGTGTGTGTATTAACACCTTCAAAAATGTCAAGATTTGCTACTATGCTAATATTAGCATGCTAGTGCTAACATGAGAGTACAAAGTGTTTGTATAGGATCTTACTCACAAAAACAGCAAGTGTTTCTGCAGGTCGGTACTTCAAAAAAGTCGAAAAATGCTACTATGCTAATGTTAGCATGCTAACATGCTAACTGCTTGCATGCTAACACGTACATAATAGCACAGTGCACCAAGAACCCTAAATATCCTGACTGAGTTGTTGACTTTTCTCTAACTCCTACCCCTAACACAAAAGAGGAAACTCTACTCGGTTACCAACAAAAAGAGCCGGCTCTCGTCATTTGTTTCAAAGGGCCGAATCGTTCGCGATCTACCCATCGTGACACACACAGGCGCACGCATCGGCTGAGTATATGAATATACTCACACAATTATTACTCAGTTAATATATGTGTGGTGTATATGGAGTGTATACCAGGTAATAACAGAGATAATACATATTGCATAGATATTTATACATGTAGATGGGACTATTTATGTTTTGCAATGTGTACAAGTGCTCCTCCATGCGTTTACAAATCACTTGATATGTATAAATAGGGGCTGGGGGGTCAATAACTTTGTCTTATTCACACTCCTTTTTGTGCCAGGTAATTTTCTTAATTATAATAAGAAAATAAACTTATTCAAAGGGTCATAATAACCTTAAACACTTAATCACAACACAAACGAGGGCATGGCAGGAGAGATAAGAAAATCTGCCATATATGTGTTTTGCATGCTATGTTTTGCCCTGAACGTGTTACTTTATCAATATTAGTTAATATTAGCCTATTGATATAGAAAATGGATGGATGGATGGATGGATCAGCTTCCTGCTGTGTTTTGCTCTAAAGGCGTCCTGACCTGGGTCACGTGCGTCGTGACGACGGCTCTAGCCCCGCCTCCTCTTGATAGACAGGAGGAGTCTCCGCCCTCGCGAATGCCTTCCGTTCAGCGGCGACAGCAGAACATCAGAGCGCTGCAGGCTTGCGTGGACAATCTGCTGCCAGCCCCCCCACAGAGACCACCTCCGACCGCATCAGTTCGTAACAAACTCCCCAGCGAGCCTTCCTTTTTCGTCCGCTTTCACGCTGCTACGCACGGCGCATGCTCAGACCCCCCCTCCCCACTGGCGGCGCAGTTGTTTTGACCACACAGCGGTGAGTACAGTAAATGCTAGCCGCGGCTAACTCCCACCTGAAAGCTGTCACCGCGCACTTGCCGGCCCGCCGAGGCTCCTACCCGGTCGTCCGGCGTGGCGTTCTCCCCGCCCGCAGGGCGTCTCGCCCGCCTCCCGTCACCGCCGAGCTCGGAGCGCTGAGCGTACAGTCGGCTAGTGTAGCGCCGAGTGTGTTGTTTTTCCTGTCAGCCCCCCGAGCCGTTCCTCACGCGCGCGGCCGTTACTGTCGTGGATGAGCGGTTGGCGCGTGCTGCTGGTCCTGTGTAATCATTGCGTAATATATGCCGTCTAGCCAGCCCTGCAGTCTAACCAGGCCCGTTTTTGTCCAAGTCCGCCTCACAGGAAAAGGTCACCACCTGGATTTACCTGACAGAGTAGGTCAGATCAGGGGTAGGGAACCTGCGGCTCGGGAGCCGGACGTGGTCCTCCTGATGCCTGCATCTGGCGCTCAGGCGTTTCTTGAGACGCTTCCTAAAAGTGCGTTTTTTTGGCTGACTTTTTGACGTAAAAACAAAGCCAACCACTTTCTATGCCGCTTATCCTCACCAGGGTGGCGGGAGGTGTGCTGGAGCCTATCCCAGCAGACTCCGGACGAGAGGCGGGCTACAAGCTGGACCAATTATCGAAATCACGGTGTTAAAAAGTAACCTTGAAAATATTGCATTTATATTTTCTGCTATACGAAATTTTCCTGATCACCGAAACTTCATTTTTCCTGTATGAGCAGATCTCAAGAAGTAAACTTCCCTCCTTTAATCAAACAGTAAATCTGCAGAGAAAACCCTTCGGGTGAAGAAGATGGCGAAAATAAAGAAACGGTAAGAAGTATTTTATTTATTTTTGGATAGCTTCATTCTAACAATGCTAATAAAAAGAATACACTCAGAGACTTATTATCTATATTATCTTAAATTGTTGGTACTGTTTTAAAAAAATCATGCACGTATTTGTTTTCAAGGTTAAAAAATATTATATGGCTCTCACATTTAAAAATATGTGGCTCTCTTAGCCCAAAAGGTTCCTCCCATTGGATAAGTATGGAATCACAGGGGTGCCAAAATTAAAAAGAAATACATGTTTATATATAAAGACAACCAATGATGTACAAATGTACAAATGTGGTTGTCATTGCTTTTTTTGTATTGTCCTTGTTTTTCCATTTTGTCGTTTTTTCTGTTTTGTCTTTTCCGTTTTGTCGTCGCTTTTTCTGCATTGTCTTTGGTTTTTCCATTTTGTCGTCCCTTTTTCTGTATTGTCTTTGTTTTTTCCTTTTTGTCATTGCTTTTTCTGTATTGTCCTTGTTTTTCCATTTTGTCGTTTTTCTGTTTTGTCTTTTCCATTTTGTTGTTGCTTTTTCTGTATTGTCTTTGTTTTTCCATCTTGTCGTCACTTTTCTGTATTGTCTTTGTCTTTTCCATTTGTTCCATACAAGCTGCCGAGTAAAAGCAAAGGCAAAAAAAGGGTAACTCTGGTCCAATCCCGTCCAGGCTGTTAGCCGCTTCTCTCAGCTTCTTCGATATCGAGTCCATCAAACGACCACTCCTAGAGAATCAATGATAATGCTATGTGCTGTGTTAGGAGTTGGAGTTTGGTCGAGCGGCTTGTGTGTGCAGTGACAGCTATTTTGGCTGATATTGTTCTAGCTTTGTGTGTTGATGTTCTTTTGGCGTTGTTATTAGATAATAATAAACAAACAGCCATTCCGGCTCATGTTCACATATGCACACGCTGGAGTAAACGCACACACTGGGGAGAAACTCCACACAGACAGCCCCAAAATGAGATTCAGAAAACCATCTAGGAACGGGGTCGGGAACCTTTTTGCCTAAGAGGGCCATGAAAGATACATGTTTTAAAATGTGTTTGCATGAGAGCCATGTCATATTATTTACCATTAAATTCAACTAAATGTGTGCATTTTTAAGCAAACCAACAACTTTAGAATATAATAAGTGTCTGAGTGTATTCTTTTTAATAACGTTGCCATACAGAAGCTTTCCAATGATAAATAAAATGCTTCTTACCATTAATGCTACTTGTGCTGCTGCATGGTTTTGCTTTCTTTCTTTTCGCCATATTCGTCAAAAGGGTTAGCTCCGCATAAGTAGCTAGCTGACTATTTGATTAAAAGAGAAAAGTTTACTTCTTGACCTCTCAATGACCCAAGGAGTATCCAAGAACGATCAAGTTTTGGGGTCCTGACCCCGAAAATATCGGAACGACGGCTGCCATTGGCTATGGCCAGCTATGTGGCGGTAAGAAATGGGTGGATTGAAAGTTTCAGATTGTAAAGCTGATTTTTGTCGTTAATGTTTTACTGTAAAATGTCATGGAAAAAGTGCCCTGAGATTGACTGGCGACCAGTCCAGCGTGTTCCCCGCCTCCCGCCCCAAGTCAGCAGGGATAGGCTCCAGCATACCTGCGACCCTAATGAGGATATGCGGTATAGAAAATTAATGAATGAATGAATGTCATGGAAAAAATAAAAATAAATGTCCCGAGCCATGGGTTCTATGCCCCCCAAACCATCAATACACGAAATATGTACAATCCTTGTTTTTGTTTTGCTTTTTTGGGCCAGAGAGTGTATGTAAATTGAGCGCAACCACCTCCGAGCCTAACAAAACCCGTAACAAATTCTGCCCGCCCGGGTCCCTTTTTATCGCTCCGGTTATGCATTGTCATATGACGAGAAAGCACTTGACATCTCTTGTCAAACACGAGCTCTCATCTGACACCACCGAGCCCGGGTCGGCGTGTAAACAGATGTGCCAGAGAGCCTTGGCTCAAAGTGACGGGAGCTCATTTGTCGTTCCGTTTCAGAACCGAGATGATGCACTGATATGTTAAATATTATGTTAAATATCCTGCCGCAAGGTATGCCTGGTAGCCTGTGGCATTTCGGCTTGATTGCAATCTATGTTGAGGAGCTCAGCAGAGAAGTAAACAAGGACATTGATATCTAATGCTTTATTGTTCATCGTTCATATTGTTGTTGCCGCTGGACTAGCCAGCATGCCTTGCGGGCATTTTGAAAACCCAGTTTTAAGTTACGTGCCATGTGTAGCGCTCAGTTGTTGTTTATCACCCACGTAGCAGTAGTTGATTTTTGCGATGCGTTTACTGGCTGTGGATGTGTTGTGTTTGGTGACCATCTGTATATAGACGGCCACCCCGCCAAATTTTTTAACGGTCTAACTGTTTGCCCACCCCTGCGAAATATTCCAGTGTTTGTGCAGCATCCCCTTGACATGTTGTGGTGTTTCCTATCTGCCTGGACGTGTCTAGTCGCCTCTTTGCTGACCTCTGACCTCGCGCTATGAGCGAAACCTTTCCAATACACTCACCGATTACATTTTTGCCTTTGGACTAAAAAAAAAAAAAAATCAGACTATACAAGCATAAAGGTTTGCATGAGGGTGTGGAAAATCTGGAATGTACGAACGTAACTGAGCTCACTTTATGATCTGATTTGTTTGTCACAAAGCCCCACCCGGAATTCCTTCTGTTTGATGACGCAACAAGCAATTACCTGTTTGTTTTTGGTGATTATCTCATCTTGCACCACTGTGATGTGATTTTCGTCACTATTGTATTGTCTTTGTGACTGTTGATGTGCTGATTTGTAAGTAAGAGCTGCAATCCCAATCAATCAGTGCTAATTATTACACTTTTGTGCAAACAAACGCTCATGGTTTCTCCATTCCAAGTGTCAAAGGAATCAACAACTTTGCAAAAAGCAGCCAGTGCTAAAGGAGTCAAATAAAAACATGGGCAGAAATAAAACATAGAACATAACTCTAATGCATAAGTGAACATCCATCCATAGGGTCGCAGGTATGCTGGAGCCTATCCCAGCTGACTTTGGGCAAGAGGCGGGGTACACCTTGGACTGGTCACCAGTCATAAGTGAACATGGAACTTGAAATAAATTGAAAATATAGATCAAAGAGGAATTTTTAAAAATTCTAAATTTTTGTTTTTTTTTTTAAAAAATATCTAAGAATATTGCTAAAGGGTAGGATCAGTAAATAAAATAAAATAGTAAAAGGACAGTGGAACCCTGTTTAGTGTTTAACGAATGATTCCTTCCTTCCTTCATTTCCTCCAGCAGGTCTGACTCGAACCGAATTATTTCTTCCCCTAAGAAATAATGTAAATCCAGTCATTACGTGCCAGAAAGCTAAACTTGTTAACGCAAAAGCTGTTTTTGAAGATGTAAAATGACAGTTCCACATGCATACAACAATTCGAAATGCATATAAATACACACAAACGATGAATAAAAAGAATAAATTAACGTTTAAGGTTATTGAAAACATGATTCTTGACGTGCTGATGATGAACCAGCACCACCACCACCTTCCTGTTTTGACATGAGTTGTTTTTGCGCTTTGTCTTGATGCCACATTGAGATGATTTAATAAAAGATGATTTCACAGACAGCATAGCCTCGTCATTTTAAAAGGTGCAGGTGTTCTGTGGGATCTTGTTATTGAAGTCCGGTTAGTATGTGTGTTTAATTTTGGCTTAGCTGTGACTGATTTAAAACAGCGGGAAGATAAGGTTGTCTGTCCGTGACAGTAGATTCACTGGTCATGACAGCCACGCGTCTTACTTTGTAACTGATGCAAACTGGGTTCAAATGTGAAGTGGTTTAATGTAATCAGCTGGTAACTTCTCCCAACGCCCGTATCACAGTTAAAAGGTCTTTTTATTACTTCTATTGCCGCCATTATTGCTTTGTTGTTTTTTAACTGGCAAGTCTGCATTGACCAATTAACCGACACTGGCGCCCAAATACCTTTTGTCTCCTCAGACACTGAAATACTTACAAAAATGACCACTTCATGGAGTGACAGACTGCAGAACTATGCAGACCTGCCTGCCAACATGGACAGAATAACCATGAAAAAATACAGACGAGAGCCGTACCACAGGTAAGAAGCACCTTACTTTGCTGTCGGAACTGTCGTATGTGCACAACGGAGCATGTGTGGAAAAGGCGTCCGTTAGTTGCCTTGTGGCGCGTGTGGTTAGCGCATCACCCGCCAAGTCTTCTGCAGCAGTTGTTAACCATGGAACCCTTACAGTACAATCCTGTCGTAACAGACGCTACCGTTGCACTTTGCTACGAGTTCTTTCTTGAATCCGATGCCTCACACCTTCTGTATCAAACTTCTGGCACTCGCAACTTTTTTTGCAGCCGAAGTTTGAAGAAACAGCGAAACACTCAGACGTACGCGGTGTACTTGAACACCCCATTAGAGCATGGCGCAAGGAAGGAACAAGACAGATGTAGAGTTTGTACGGCGATCCCTCGTTTTTCGCAGTTGTTTTGTTCCAAACCATAATAAGTGAAAGTTTGCAAAGTAGGATTCCTTCATCAGAATCAGCTTTATCGGGCAAATATCCATCCATCCATTTTCTATGCCGCTTATCCTCATTAGGGTCACGGGGATGCTGGAGCCTATCCCAGCAGACTTTGGGCGAGAGGCGGGGTACACCCTGGACTGGTCGCCAGTCAATCGCAGGGCACATATAGACAAACAACCATTCACACTCACATTCATACCGATGGAAAATTTAGAGTCACCAATTAACCTAACATGCATGTTTTTGGAATGTGGGAGGAAACCGGAGTACCCGGAGAAAACCCACGCAAGCACAGGGAGAACATGCAAACTCCACACAGAGATGCCCAACGGAGATTTGAACCCTGGTCTTCCAGATCTTCTGACTGTGTGGCCTATGTGCTAACCACTCAGCCACCGTGCGGCCTCGGGCAAATATGTTTACACAAACAAATAATTTTGTGTACCTGTGTATGACTTTTTCAATACAGGCTTTAACATTATTAGAGCCCTCTAGACATGAAATAACACCCCTATGGTCACCTTTACACTTGTATTACCCAGTTAGAAGATACAATAAGAGAAAATAAGGCGTATTAGACATTACTAAGGCACAGCAAACCCACTTGTTAGCATTGGGAGAGTTCTTTGATTTTTTCCTTGACAGTGCACTTCCTGTGGTGGCTATTGTCTCTGCAATGTAACATTACTGATTATATACCATGTCTTTGAATGCATCTTCTGGATGCAGTGGTTATGCTTGAAATTATATAACATTTGCTTAAATATGCATATTATTTGTACTCTAATATAACATAGTCAACCATGAAACACCGATCATTTATTAATTGATGTACTTTGGGATGTACTGATAGAGTGTAGTGGTGAGGGACGACTCCATATTGTTCTGCGTGCGTTCTATGAACATGTAAACGTACGCACCTACACAAATAATGAAGAAGATTAAAGGATATCATGGCCGGAATCTGTTTAATGTCCCAACTCTAAAAGAAGCACATCATTTATTGCGTTACCGATGCTTGGATTCTTTGTTTGGCTGCTCGACAAGTTTGTTAGGCGCACTGTTTGGCAATACAAAAACCGAGACGTATGTGCCAATCCTTTTTGTCAAAAACCGAATCCTATGAAAAGTGTGGCGTATGAAAACGGAAGTTCCAATGTTCTGTTTGAGGAAATGTGTTTGGGTTATGTTAAATAACTATTTCAACCCCAAAACTGTGAATCATCGTGCTGTTTTTGTTGGTTTGTTGTTATTTTTTACTTTTGTTGTACTTTGACATCCCCTACATGTCGGAGTAAAGGCATAGGCCTACTGACATACTGCCAGTTGTACTTCAGGTATATCGTTAAGCAGGTTTTACTAGCATATGTCTCAGAGGGTGTTCCTTGGGTGTGGTTTTATGACTGTTCTCGTGGCAAAGTGTCTCCATACTGTTGGATGTCATGACCTTATAGTTCAATATGGTGGTTAGTCCTCAGTTAAGGCGAGGACTTTTAGGTTGGACTTTTAGGTTGACTCCTGCCCATCGGACTCTCAGAATCTCTGGGGGTCTATGGGGCAGTGGTCTGGCCCGGACGCTCGGCTTCTGCATGATTATTGGATGATCTGTCTGAGGCAGAATACCTTTTTGATTGACAGTGAAATGAGTGAATCAGCGATCTTGAAGTGCAAACATCCACCCGAGCATTTTCCAAGTTTTTTATTCCATTGTTTCACACTGTGACTTGTTCTGAAGCTTGATGAACTTGTCAAATGACATACACCACACACACACACACACACACTCATAGCAAAAATACAGGGGAAAAAAAAAAAAAATAATAATAATACTAATATATATATATATGTATAAGCACACATACATACACACACACACACATATAAAAATATATATACACATATACATACATACATATACACATATTCGTACACGTATAAATACACATACTCTGCACATACACATATCCATGCAGTACATACATACACGCACATACAGTGTGCATATATATGTATACACACATACATACATACATACATACATATGTACTAATAATGATAAACATACAAGAAAAACAACGAGAAAAGAAACAGAACCGCTTGAACAATGACCATTGAGATGACACCTGCAACAAATCTACATTAAATCTACATTAGTCTGCAGTGACAGGATAACTGCATCAGAGCAAAACAGAGAATGAGGAGATGTTAGTGGTGAACACACCCATGCATCCCAAACCACACTCCTTCCAAAAGCAAGGGTCCGACTAGGAAGACGCCGGAGCACGGCCCTCCAGCAGGCTCCCTACAGAGGGGAAGCCACGACCCCGCCCCCCAAGAGGCAACCGGGAGTCCACTCCGGAGAGGTGCAAGGGAGACCCGGCCAGACGCCACTCGGCAGCTGAGCAAGGGCCACAAGGGGGGCCCGGGCGCCAACCGCCGGAACACCCGCCGGGGCTGGCCAGCTTCGGGCAAGCAGGACAACCGCCCCCGGGCCCAGAAGCCACCCAACCCCTCAAAGCAAGGGCCATACTCAACACCCCGGGAACCATAACTGCCATCGCCCAGCAGCCTCACCCAGATGTCACACACTAGCCAACAGGCACGCCACTGTAGGAGATTCCGGCGGCCCACACCCCCGAACACCACCACCGCCATCCCCACCCCGTAGAGGAACTCGGGCAACACACCCCACCACTCGGAGAGGCAGCAACCCTCCAGGCACAATCACACACCTCATCCCCCACCACTGCCCCCAGTGCCCACATCCCTGTTGAATCCCCTGCACCCAACTTACGACATACAACACACTGATACACACCTGCACTCGCGCACACAAACCCACACCCGCATGCACACTCCCCCAACCCTGGTCCCAGTATATTTTTAAAAGCCTCTATATTGAGCAGAATAGGGGCCCAGGTTTGAGCAGAACACAAAATGTTACTTCAGAATATTGCCTGATATATTTATTTAGTCTGCATTGATTCTGAAAATCCAAACAAGCAATATCGAGAACCTGAAGGTTCCACTGTATGCTGACTTTGAGAGACGAATTTGTAAAACCTAAAATAGTCAGTGGCAAGAACCGAGTACACAAACACGTTTTATTTCCTTATTAAATTACACATTGAGATATTTAGAAACTATGATTTATGGACAGTGGTTCTCAAATATTTTCCGTCGTCCCCCCTCAATGTGACAGATATGTTTCCAGGCCCCCTGATTTGAAATACTATTGTGAAACTGACAGAAACTAATTTTTTATTTATATGTAAATTCTACCTTCTGTTCCTAATTGTTTTTACCAAAGACAAAGTCGCTGGGGATCGGTAAAGTCCCCGGAATGAAAACGCTCGGGTGGATGTTTATACTAGAAAATCGATGATTCGCACGGACTGAACTCGCAACTGAAACCAGGTAAATGCACCAAAATGGAGAGCTGTGAAGCACACAAGCATATTGAAGAGTCAAATTGCATGTTTAGCTCAATAAATTAGTAGACACTGGCAGGTCCACACTGACACTGAAAGTACTTCCTAAGCCCGAGCTAAAGGCGAGTAAGTACATCCCCTATGACCTCTTCTACTGTCTGAGAGACGTCACTGAAGCTTGCTCGGTTCTGCGTGACTTGTGACTGTTCTGGATGTCTTTGAAGGCCCCGTAAATGTCACGCCACCCAAACACCACCTCTGACTACCGACACACAACAATAGAGAATGACGCAGAATAACCACAATCATTTTTGCAACTCAGAAAATGTCTGAATGGTAAGAAAGCAGAGAGGGGCGGGGTGGAGAGGGTGGAGTGGTGGCGGTGAGGGAGTTCATTGTTTGTTGGCCCTGTGGTGGCCCGATGAGGCAGGTCAGAGAGTCAAAGTGAGGTTGATTTTGACATAGAATGCATCGCCACTCCTGTCCTGGACAAACATCGAAATGGGAGCTTGTTCACTACGGATCTGCTGCAAGGTATTTGCTCTTCGGTTTGAGTTGGGAGATAGAAACGTTACTGATGAGTAATGTTCATATATTTCGTGTAACACTACCTGCCATTTATACTGTATCTTTATTAAATGTTTGCTGCTTTGCATACCTTTTCCACAATAGTGTGTGAAAAGGTGATGGCTGTAATCTTTTGGCAAATTTTGCCACGTGGAACGGCAAAAGTACATCTGTGCAGTTTGTTTGGGAGTGAAACAATAAAATGTTTTTGATACATGAAATATGCAATATTCATCTTGACATGAAAAAATTAAAGATGTGCCCAGTCTTTCCGTCCCGGCAGTAAGCGTTTAATTCCGCAGCACCAGCCAGGCTATGTAAACACTGCCTACTGCGCACCCACTGACTGATTTACGAGGTAGGACAGAAGAGCTGTTTCCTGGCCGATTGTCACAAAGTTCCATGGACAGCCATCGCCAGAAATAGTAGTATCACCTGACAAAACTCATCTGTTTCTGTACCCTACAACCCAGGAGTAAAGTAGCACAGATAAAAACAACGCACAAAAAGATGATCCTTTCACAACATTAGCAGGTTCTTGACAGTTTTACTGAACAATAATACAAATGTTTTGATTTTCGGTCGGTCTGTTGCTGGGTGTGTTTTCCAGAGCCTGAATGAACATGGAATTCAGCAAGTTGGCCAGCAATTGTCAACAAGCCCTTCCTGCTACACCAGTTGTTCGCACACTTTTCACAGCCGTGCCCTGCACTCTTAAAAAAACATAAAGCTTTTTTTATCTTAATTTATGACGGCGATGGAGAGGATGTTTGTTATACGTAAAGCGCTGAAACGATGAGAATTCTATGTGCCCAAATCAGAAACTCGAGCGCGCTACTGTGGCTTCTTTATGCAGAAAGATGTTACCGGCCGCTCAGTGCGCCCATTATGACCACCAGTTTGGACTGTAGAAGGTCCACCTTGTAGAAGGTGACTGCCATTGTCGAAGATTGCCAGTAACTCATTTTTTTTTGTGTGTCTCCTCTAGAGTGTTTGTCAACAGAAGCTTGGCAATGGAGAAGATTAAGTGCTTTGGCTTTGATATGGATTACACTTTGGCAGGTACGTACGCTTCACTGAACAACTGCGGGAACAAAAGCGGTGGAAATATTGCACTGCGATTACAGTAATACAGTAGTTATATTAATACCAGAGCTGTCAAAGGTAAAGTTTCCTTTAACTGCACCATCTTTTTTGACGCACAATTAACATGTCCTGATGGACCATCGGCCCATACCACAGTTTGACGAAGCACCGGTGATTGTATGGACACGAGCGGGAACAAATACCGAGCAAGAAAAGCTTATTTTGATCGGTAAATGTAGTCGAGTATGGCCATAAATAGCATAAGCCGTGCCAGCTCGTCTAGCTAGTAGAACAATCTAGCCACCGAGAAAGATTTTAAGACCTCAGTACTACATACATACATTATTGCGATGTAATTGATCTCTTTTTATGAAGTATTGTGTAAAACTGTGACGGGAACCACATCAAATTAAAAGGACAAAATGAATACAGAACCACCATCCACCAATTCCAGCTTGCAGGACTGCTTTGTCTTTCAGAGAGGTGCGCCACACAAATATGCACATTAGCACTCAAGATTGTCATCAAATCTTACCTTTATGCATTCCGATGTATTATCAGCATTTAGGAGCAAATATGAGGTGAAAGAAAAGGGGGGAAAATACAGTATAGTAGCCTATTCAAAAGGAGAAAGTTAGAAGGTGCGTTCAAGGACCGTCAAACAAAGTGGGGAATGATATATTATTTTGTTAATAGCTCATTTTTCCAAAATTGGTATCCCTTTACATAAAATGTGATTTCATTGTAGTTGCATACCGAATCGTTTACTACAGAGATTTACATCCATACTTACTATAGATTAAATGAGTTAACCATGGACAAAATACGATTAATCGCGATTAGATATCTTAATCGGTTGATGCACCTAAGTTGAATTTTGTTAATGAAGTGTAGGCCTGCAGCTATTGAATATTTTAGCAACCGAGTATTCTACTGAAAATGTTTTCGATAAATCGAGTGAACATATTTCTGCAATTATGAATACACAAGGGAAAATCAAACATTTCAGTAAAGAATGAATGACCAATTGGTTTAATTTATTAGATAATGAACCGTTTTTTGTCTTAAATTCACATTGTGCATAGGAACAAACTGTATTTTCTTGGGTCTGACAGACTACATGTGGTAGATGAGTTTATCCATCCCTGACTGTAATACTGTAATGACTTTACTAAGACATTAGTAAGACTAAATGACATATTAGATCATGTCCATGGCTGTGCATTTCTAAACCCCAAACTAGAAATAAGACGAATAAAAAAATCAATCGTATATGAAATCACGTTACCATTGTAATAATTGACAGTAGTCGTAATTACAAGAAAGCTCGCCCTCCACGCGGCTAACGTTACGTTAGTAACCTTAATCTCGCCGATTTGCGCTGCAGACATGTCACCCTGTCTTTGATCTTCCGCTCCATTCAGGAGGAGATGACGCAACACATAAAACATGCCGTTTTGTTTGGGTGCGTTGATGACGTGAAGGATTCCTCGAAGCAGAAAAAAATCCTCCATTGTGTTTTGTAATCGAGGTACTCCAATTATTTGTGGAAGAGACAGTCAATGTTTGACAAGCGTGTTGTAAAAGTGCAGTGTAACCGACTTAACCAAAGTTGTTTACATACTTTCGCCAACTGACCAGTAACTGGGCCAAAATTATCCTGCCAATCCGCAGCTCCAAAAATAAGCTCTGACTTTGCGAAGGGGGCGGGGGGTCACGTTTGTTGGGGAAGTTTTCGAGCGATGGCCCCTATGAGAACGGGAATCACTCGTAGTCCCTCTCTGGCCGTGCAACTCCATTCCTGCTCCAAGAGAGGGACGCTCAGCTGCTGACATTACTCTCTTTACGCGAGCTCATAACCAAGTGTCAATGTTTGCAAGACGCGTGGCTATTGTGTATCCTTTTATCACATCCCCGAAGCCAGAGGTCTAAGCACTGATGATCTTCCTCAGAAATGATCAACCCTGATTAATTTGCAAAGAGTTGTGTGCAATGAAAAAACTGATATATTTGAAGAACAGAACTATGTGGCCCGAAAAGGAAAACATGGCACATATACAGTATGTTATACGCACTTTTGACCTAGTTTTCCAACAGACTCTTGTCAGGAACTTTAGTGCCTTTACTACAATGTGCTCAATGGCGACAAGGAAATATCAGCGTTTGAGTCACATTTGCATATCATACAGACTTTAGAATAGGCTTAGTCTCACATAACCGCTTGTTTCTGCTTAGGACAGTTAATGCATACGCAATCCGGTGGTCTATTATTAGAGGGTGCGGGGTTGTTTTCTTTGTGGAAGAGGGGTGCGTATTACATATCGGCCTGAGGTGACCGACAAAAATCAACACACCCTTAATTAAATAGAAACATTCCCTTCATATATACTGTAAAGCTTCATTCTTACGTACACCTTAATTATGCATTATGAATTTCTTTGAATTTCACGGAATTTCAATTCCACGTCCTGCAATTCGGAGTGGAATTGCAATTCTGTGTCAACGTCTTGGCTTTGGCATTGTGGCGACGACCCCAGGATGCGAGAGATGAGAACTCTAAAGCAGGTAAAACTTGTATTATTAATAATTGTTGCTGGGATCAGCAAACGACAACGCTCCAGCAAACTAGAGGCACCCAGCGGAACTAAAAAAATCAGAAACCAATCAGGAGCAGGTGCGATAGAACAAGAAAGTAAAGTCAAAGGGAAACAGAACAGAGCAGAACAGGAAGTGGTTGCCAAATAAGAGCTTCACCAAATAAACTAAGGAAGAAATGAAACAAAAGCACAACACATGCATTGGGATGTTCTGCTTCCCTTTTGCCACCGCAATTCAAATTCCAGGTCAATGGTCCAATTATACAACATATATATTTTTCATTTATGGGATATAGTAAAGCTTTTAAGAAGAAAAAACCTTTTTAAAGGCCTCGTCTCCTTCAACGCCACAAAATCCCCTGTTTGGAATTTGACTGACAGCACCAAACATGGGACATTGAAAGGCGGTTTTATTCCACCTGAGTTGTTTTCCACACGGCACAGTGGAGGGGGCGCCATCACGATCCTTCAACGGAGCAATGGAGCGTCAGGTTGTGCAGGGGCGTCAAAGGGCAGCTGGCTATGTGGAGATATTGCCGGGGGGGATCCCTCGTGACCGAAAGCCCTCGTCTGTGTGGTAACCACTGGCTTTTTCAACGGGACAAAGGACTCAAAGTTGTCCGTAGATATGAATTTGAGCTCCAGCATACCCCCACACATATGTACACACAGCAGAAGATATTTGACCATTTTGTGGGACATTTTAGGAAAAGCGGAGTTTCCCTTGCTGTCTCAGAGCAATCGCCACTGATAGAAAGACTTCAGCACATGGAAACGGTTGACAATAATGTCCTGATGGTATTCTCTGATTGAAGGGTATATCTCACCTCACTGCGGGTCTTTGGGTGTGTGTGGTGGTGGTGGGGGGTGGGGGTTAAGGGGGTGTGGAAGGGCACACGTGGATCATGTCAGTGGGAGAAATACGAGAAGGGGCTTCGAGCAGAGCAGTCAAAGACATTGCAATCAACACTTCAATCAACGCTCCCAATGGTTTTTTTAAAGATTTTCCAGTTATAAAAATCATTGCCTCGCGGTGGCGGTTTCATTCAACAAGCGATCTAGAAATAACTCTGCAGACCACCGTCAGAAACGTGAGACGGTAAAGTTAGATATGAAAGTCAAACACTGTGCCATGTATTTGATCTACAAAAAGAGGCCTGCTTTGGGTTTCTTGCTGGTGTACAATGGTTAGAGCGTTGATGGAAAAAAAAAAAGAAAAAAGGCAAGGTCAAGACTTTGACTGACACCACCACATACCTCCAACCAAGCACTTGGTGGTGTGCAGGATACGCTTAGATTTGTGCATAGACGCCAGCTGTGAAGCTAACTTAATCTTTCCTGGCAGAAGGCTCTTGTAATTATGACGTAATTAGACATGAATCATCTCCTAAATGACAGTCCTGACTGCGGGTTTTATGGCCTAGATTAAGATGTGTTATGATGCTAAGTTGAGGTTTGTCCGTGTCAAGGTCGCCATGTAAAAACAGAGCTGGCAGTGATCTGGAGAAAGTGAGAATGGTGATGGCAGAGGTGACCGAGGGCAAACAACTCTTAAAATAGGTTTCTTTGTAGCGAACCTGAGCTTCGGGAAACAAGAAGACAGCCGACTGAGGTGAAGGTAGGAGGAGGAGGAGGGAGTTGGGGGATGTGGAAGTGGAAATGCGGTGTAATTGGTGAGTGCTTCTGCGCTGGGCAGAGGGCCCAGACCCTCTGTTTACTGGGGGGCCACAGCTGGGCCTGAGAGACGAATGGGGCATTGAGTTGCAAGAGCCTACGTGGTTCTAATACAGAAACAGACTCGGGAACAGTGAGCATGCCAAATAACAGGACTAGGCCTCATTAGAAAGAAAGGCCTACGGTATGATGCTGCACTCTTTGCTATGTTTTGCACATTTTTTGGCACGAGAAAACCAAAAAGGGTGCAAGATTAGCTGTTTGTCATCAACATCAGGCACCATTCCTCCCACAATCCCACTGGGATTAAAGAAAGGCACCATTAACACAAGCACATTCCCCATTTTATATTTATAACATGTGACATATTCTTTTCCCGGTGTCAGATGCCATTTTAATCCTCAGAGCTCATCACAGTTCGAGTTTGGTCTCAGGGTAAATATGCGCCTCTTGGCAGCGGTGAGGGTCGGGCCTGCCAGGCTACTGAGGGGCTCATTTAAGATTCTGTTGAAAGTTGGGCCATTTTTCATTTTCACGCTTGATCAAGTGTCCTTGTTGATTCATGTGCAAAACATCCAGGCTGGTGTTGGGACAAACCCACACAAGTGTACCGTGTGTGTGTGTGTGTGTGTGTGCGTGTGTGGGAAGGGGCTTGACAAGGGAGTAAACATCCATCCATCCATTTTCCATGTCGCTTGTCCTCACCAGGTTTGCAGGGAGGGAGTAAAGATATTATAATACTGAATCAACACAGCATGGTCTTGGGTGGATATTATCTGCTTTAAAAAGTGCCACGTATGAATCATAAATCAACTTAATCAACTCTACTATCTCTCATTTCACTGCTTTCTGTGACTCACGGGTCCGGTCCACAGTTCACATGTACAGTAGTGTTCAAAATAATAGCAGTGGTAGGAGAAACATGCCCATATCATGATGCTTGCACCACCATGCCCCACTGTCTTCAATGTGTACTGTGGCTTGAATTCAGACTTTGGGGGTCGTCTCACAAACTAGCCCTTGGACCCAAAAAAAAACAATTTTACAGTCATCAGTCCACAAAATGTTCCTTCATTTCTCTTTAGGCCAGATGATGTGTTTCTTGGCAAATTGTAACCTCTTCTGCACATGCTTTTTTTTAACAGAGGGATTTTGCAGGAGATTCTTGTAAATAGCTTCACACAAATGTCTGCTAACTCTCACAGTACTTACAGGTAACTCCAGACTGTCTTTAATCATCCTGGAGCTGATCATTGGCTGAGCCTTTGCCATTCTTGTTACTCTTCAATCCATTTTGATAGTTGTCTTCTGTTTTCTAACACGTGTCTCTGGTATTGCTCTCTGTTTTAAAAGGCACCTGAGATCATTTTAGCCGAACATCCAAAACTTTTTAACACCTCTTAAGTTAAGTTGTCCTCCTCCAATCAACTTTTTAATCAAAATACGCCTTTCTTCTAAACAATGTCTATAACGAGTTTTTCTCAGGCTTTCAAAGAGAAATGCACGTTCAACAAGTGCTGGTTTCATTCTTAAGTAGGTCAAGAAATTGATCCCTGATCACTGATTGAATGCCACGCTGCTATTTTTTTAACACCTCCCTTTCAACTAATTGCCCAATTGCACAGCCTTATGAGCGTGCATATCATGAATGCTGGCTCTTGTTTGTTTTCTGAGAATCTACTGCACCTGCTGGTAACTTGTTTGCCATGTAGCAATAAAAGTAGACTAATAACAATGATGCATCTGGTTAGTCACATTGCACTGCTGTTATTTTGAACACTACTGTACGTTCATTTTCTTTGAACTGGGGGCAAATAAGATGCCAGTGTGGACTTGATAATTAGATCTATTCGCCTCCGACAACACAGCACAGTACAGTACAGTACAGGGGTTTGTGACAACCCATCTGCCAGGTGATCAACCATTCTGGACAAGACCGAAGTATCACATTACAGCCATACGTGAGGGGTTTATGTCCCTGACAAGATAAGTCCTATCGACATCAGTAGTCCTTTGACTCGTCCTCCTATTACTCCATCGGTCGCACACTCAGCACTTTCTTTGTGCCTGTGAGATGCATTCAAAGGAAACGAGTTATCCAAATCCACCCACACGAGAAGGCGCAGTCATTTTTTTAGATAGAGGACCATAAAGCAGCCACCCAGACGCACAGTTCACAAGAAGCAGAAGAAGGCTGTGGTCATTTCAGCTCAGCATTCAGCAATAATAACCACACATGCACACAATGTTGGTGGAGTGTGTTGCAATAGAAGCAACGTGATATGATCATACACACACACCAATACCACTTGGTCAGGGCTGAGGTTATGTAAAGTGTAATGCAAAACTGCAGTGTTTACACTATACATTGTGGTCACATTTATTAACATGTGCTTACGTAATGTTGTTTGAAACCCCAGTAGTTTATAAATGGAATGAAAATTTTGTCCGGAAACAATACAAATAAAATTTGTCCATCCATCCATCCATTTTCTATACCGCTTATCCTCATTAGGGTCACGGGGATGCTGGAGCCTATCCCAGCAGACTTTGGGCGAGAGGCGGGGTACACCCTGGACTGGTCGCCAGTCAATCGCAGGGCACATATAGACAAACAAACGCTCACACTCACATTCATACCTGTGGACAATTTAGAGTCACCAATTTACCTAACATGCATGTTTTTGGAATGTGGGAGGAAACCGGAGTACCCGGAGAAAACCCACACACGCACGGGGAGAACATGCAAACTCCACACAGAGATGCCCAACGGAGATTTGAACCCAGGTCTTCAAGATCTCCTGACTGTGTGGCCAATGTGCTAACCACTCAGCCACCGTGCGGCCAAATAAAATTTGTAATAAAAAATTGTACCGTTGTACCATTTAGGTAGTGTGTACAATTCAGACTCTGTGTAAATGAAAGAAAATCTAAAATAAAATTAAAATTGTGTACCTAATTATTCTTGGTGTAAAAATAATTGAGGATGTATTTTTCTGGAGAAAGTACGGTATCATTCAAACATATCACTAAGGGCCAATAAATAAGACAATGATGCTCAAGATGAGGGTATGTGAACTTGATAATACTCCTCCAGGCAGTATTATTCTGCATTATGCTGCTAGGGGTACACTGGCATCAAAACAGGAGTCCAGATCATTTTGATATTCTCCCATCACATTAAAGAAACAAATCCTTTATGACTCCTCGAAATAAACATTATAGTATCCAAGACCCTATTGTTGTTGTACAGGCACCAGAATCCGTCCTTTCTTGGCCCATGAGACACTTCTCCACAAAGATTTATACACGTTAGTTGTGTTTTTGCAGCTCTCCTGGCTGCACACTGGAAGTGTGTTTAGCACATCTGCCTCAGAGGCCGGGGTTTCTGCGTTCAAACCTGGCTCAGACCTTGTCGAAACTTCTCAGCCCATTCCAAAGAGCTGAACGTTTGGTTAATCCATTTTGTCCCAAAGCGTGAATGTCAATGGCTGGTTGTATACTGTATGTGTGCTGTGTGATCGTGTGACTGAGGACGGGGTTGTAGCTCGCCTCTCACGCCAAAGTCAGCTGATGTAGGCTCCAGTTCATTCCTCTTGAAAAAGAATGCATCTTTCTGTCCGACTATTGCATTGACTGTTTTACTGTGTCAAAAGGATTGCTGCACAAGGGCCATTAAATTAAGTAAAGCTTATGATGGCTAGCAAGGGATGGCTAAAATTTTATTTCGGGATGTCCTGATCCGATCTTCAGGATTGGTATCTTCTCCCGGTTAGCTGTATTTTGAAGATCAGAAAAGATCGGCTTCTGTCACGAGATCGGGCTAATCCGGTTTCTGGGATTCTGGGCCACACTCCAACATTATCGCACATTCACATGAGATAAATGCGCCTCAAAGCTGGTTGCCACTTGACTCCCGCTACCTTGCAAACATGTCCGTGGGGAACCGTGGTTAAGTTAGTTTCACATTTGACGCTGGACAGTTGACTTCCCTTGCTGTGCCCGGACTCCTCTGTCATGGTGCTGGGAGCTTGCGTGGGAAGGGCTGCTTTAACCGCACCACAAATTGATCTATAACCACGTCAAATGATTAGTCCTACCCTAAAAGTATTGTGATGGTGGCTGAATAATTCTACGTCAAGATGGCTGTAATTCAGTTAGCTGTTTATTTGCATGTCTGCACAAAACACTCAGTCCTTCGACAAGACGTTCCACTTGCTGGTTTGTTATTCTCCACACTTGTCTCCAAACGCTTGCTCTAACCAGCGTGCTGAACAGCACTGCCCTCTACATCTCACACACTAAACAGCAGCTTACAACTAAATATACCCGTCTCGGCAGTACTATTCTCTTGGATGTACTTTTCTTTTCATTAGAGACCTGACTCACAGAGGTTTGTTACAAAAGTCAATCGGCTCAATAAGACTATAAAAAAAATCACATCGGATGCCAAAAAATGTGGATCGGGACATGGCTAGAGTAATTTCCTAAATTTCAACCCTGTTTTGTCATTTGGTAAATGTGAATGTTTATGTCTTTCCTTTCTAGTGTACAAATCTCCAGAGTATGAGTCACTCGGATTTGAGCTCACGGTGGAGCGGCTGGTTTCCATTGGTTACCCACAGGAACTGTTAAGCTTTGTCTACGATCCGTCCTTTCCTACCAGGTGGGCCAATCACGCATCTCTGGACCGCTGTCAGCACTAGTTTAGGTGGGAGTGCAGACATTTAACCGTACTACTTATCGATTTTATTCGCAGGGGCCTTGTGTTTGACACCATGTATGGAAACCTGTTGAAGGTCGACGCCTACGGTAATATACTGGTCTGCGTCCATGGATTCAACTTCCTCAGAGGGTGAGGCTTCTGAACAATTCATCTCTCCTCGTCTCTGAGGAAGATTGTTAGTATCACTGTCAGGTTTGTGTCCTCAAACGGTATGCTTACCTGCAACACCGTCCTCACGATCTGTTCTGAACGGGGTTCCTTTCCCCCTAGTCCTGAGATCCGTGAGCGCTACCCAAACAAGTTCATCCAGAGAGATGATACGGAGCGCTTTCATATCCTGAACACGCTCTTCAACCTGCCAGGTGAGGTGTTTTCACAACAAAAAGGGAGTTATATCAGTGTATGTGTTGCATGAGGCTTGCCCACTGACGCATTTTTTGTTTTTGTTTTTTGTTTTTAAAGAGACCTACCTCTTTGCATGCTTAGTGGATTTCTTCTCCAACTGTGATAGATACACAAGGTAAGAGAGATGGCCATTACTCTTGTCATGCAGCAAGCTGGCAGGCGGGGTATGTTGAGCGATACAAACCAACCAGGGGCCAAACAAAGCCCCGTGGGTGTTTGGAGGGTCCACATTGCAATCAAACAGCAGTTAATCAAAAGACTTTCTTTATCACCTTCACCTTTAATTGTAAAACAACTTGGGTTGCCTTTTTAACAACGCAGATGTAAAACATGTTTGACTAACTTTTACGAGAGAAGGAAATCTCAAAGTGAGGTTAACGGTGGATGTTAGCCTTGACAGTGTCCAATGGCCTGTGCATTTGAAAATGTCATCTGGAATGGCTGCATGGTCTTTGTCCTCTGAATCCTCGTTGTTGGTCTTTTAGGGGGAGAATGCTTTCCTGTTTGGCTGGGGACCTCTCGATCAAGGGAAGGCTATCCCATTTAAAAACAAACAGACAAACCCAAAAAAAAGAACTATGTGAAACATATGTATTTGAAAATATACTGTAAAAATACGGCGAGGTACTGTGCGACAGCTGTATATGTATGTCTCTGCTTGTCCACCTTCAGCTGTGAAACCGGTTTTAAGGACGGAGACCTCTTCATGTCGTACAAGAGCATGTTCCAGGACGTCCGTGATGCTGTCGACTGGGTCCATTTCAAGGTACAGTATCTTTGTGTCTGTCATTAAATACACACTTAACGTTACGCTTACTGAACACAGCCTTTTAGTAGCAGTTTTGCATTTCGGACAATTCTATCCATGCAATGTAAGCTTCCAATATTTTGGAACATTTTTGGTCTAGCTTGACCATGCACCAGTACACAAAGAAAAGTACACAAAGGCAAGCTCAGTTTGGTGTGGAAGAACATGACAGTCCTGGCCTCAACTCTTCCAACAACCTTTGACATGAACTAAACAAAGAAAAGCTGAGTAAGGACCACTCAGGTCCAACGCCAGCTGTCTTGTTTGCTGGTATTTTGTCATACATTGGAAGCAGGTTAATACTGCTGTAGGCTGCCCAAATGGGCCAAGCGGTTGTGGAGGGTGACAAACTAGTCAAGAACTCTTTTCCCCTTGCATTCACCAAACTGCACGCGTAAGTAGGCCTGCCATGATAAATCTGCTAATCAAACATGTGCTCAAACACCAACCAGCCCTCTCCTGAACTAAACACGGCGAGGCGGCAACCAGGAACATCGGCAGATACAAAACTTTGATACACTTACTAGGCGCCGAACGTGAACACAAACTCACGTACAGCAATAGCAATTTTAGTTAAAAACGCTTGATAATTCATTTAAAAAAATGTCATCAATAATATTGATTGACAATAATTTATGGGAAAATTATCATCCATGAAAATGTGTTATTGTGACAGGCCCGTGAGGATTTTAATACTTTTTTCATTTTTATTTGGCATCGTCAGGAAGTAGCAGACTAGACAAGAAGGAAAACCTTGGGCACACAACCTGCCATCTTATGTACACAACCAGTATAACCCACAGGGAGCTGTCCTTGCATGTTTTGCCCTGTCACTCAATGAATAAGTCTGTTTGGGTGTAAAAAGGGTAAGATGGGCCGAATGAACTTTACACATCTGACATTTCAGGGGACTCTGAAGGAGAAAACTGTGGAGAATCTGGAGAAGTACGTTGTGAAAGATGTGAGTAGTTTGTATGCACGAAGGCTTCTCACACACACACACTCACACACACTCACTTGAATCGCTAAGGAGGCTTATTGTCAACCCCTCAATGGTTTTCTGCATCCTACCAGGGAAAGTTGCCTCTTCTCCTCAGCCGAATGAATGAAGTCGCCAAGGTTTTTTTGGCTACCAACAGTGACTACAAATACACTGAGGTAAGTAGGACCCTTAATCCACAGCAGCTATACACCCGTATAGTCACTCCTAATTTGCTAGTGCATCAAATGTCTGATTGCCTTCAGCAAAGTCAGTTAATAGAAATTTTTCGTCCATTTCAATTCTGTTTTTACACCTTCATAACTGATTGTGTTTTGTTCTCCCAGAAAATTATGAGCTACCTGTTTGATTTCCCCCACGGCCCGAAGGTAAACATTCCCTTCATCTACTGTACTGTAATCCAACTCAGTGTTGTAGCTGTCTCATAACAAGGGTTCTCTATCACATGCCTCATAATCCATGTGTGTGGGGGTGTAACGTCGTCTACATCAGCCTGGCACCTCTCACCGACCCTGGCAGTCCTACTTTGACCTCATCCTGGTGGACGCCAGGAAGCCGCTGTTCTTTGGCGAAGGGACGGTGCTCCGACAAGTGGACAAGGTGAGCAGTTAGATGAGGACCTGCACTCTCCAGCCACATCACGCAATACACCTGTGCAAAAGCACATTAGTCGTTTGCCACGTAGAAATGCTGAAGTATGGATCAAACATCCGGACGGTTAAAAAAAACAAGCTGATTCAGTTGACTTTAAATGTAGGTTACTTGTTGGAGTCAGCATTTTAGAAAGTGCTGATGTAGTGGGGGTAGAGCAGTACACGGCCTTCCTCAGCGTTTATGAGGGGTGTCACAAGATCCCCTTTAGAGAACTGTCTCACGAGAACAGGGCAGCCAGACGGCAGTCAGGCTGAATTATGGCATTGCGATAGTGAATGATGTTACGCATAATATGAAAGTGGCAGTTCCATGAGTCAGCATTGGGAGCGCACAGTTTAAACCTAATAATCCTATCTGTTGGTCTGGTGTTAACGTTCTGTTTATGGAACTCCATGCAGGCAGTTTTTGCCCAGTGTCTTTCTTATGGTGGAGTCATGAACACTGACCTTAACTGAAGGAAAGGAGGCCTGCAGTTCTTTGGATGTTGCTGTGGGGAGTTACTGAGTTGAGAGAAATGGCCATCAGTTCAAACCATCCAGTTTCTGATGAATAAGTGGCAATGGCAGGTTGACCCAACTGGGAGAAAAAGGGGAGAAGAAAAAAAAAAAGTCTCATTGGTTTGAGACTGACCTGCATCTGCTGTCCCTTGGCTCCTCGCCCCGCAAGCCAGAGCAGATGATATAGGACCTACCGAGCAGGTGATTGGCTAATCACTTGATTGCCAATTGAAAGCACCTGCTGCTCTCATGGGATACGGCGCATGTTGACATGGTGCATTCATGGACACCAGGGAGTGTAGGAAAAACTACCGGCGGGCCAGATTTAAGGATTGTAACCACGGTTACACGTCACTGTGCTATTAGAGTTATTTTGGTTGGCTGGACACTACTGGGAAGGTTCACCACTGTTGCACCATTTGTGATTAATGGCTCTCACTGTGGTTTGCTGGAGTCACAAAGCTTTAGAAATGGGTTTATAACCTTTTCCAGATGGATAGATCTACAGGGGTGCTATCCCCTTGTCACACAGGGTTATGTAAATTTGGATATTTTTTCTCCCTTAATAATAAAACGTTTAATTAAAACTGCGTTTTGTGTTCAGTTGTGTTGTCATTTACTAATATTTACATTTGATTGATGACCTTAAACATTTAAATGTGGCACACATGCAAAAAAAAAGTCAGCAAGACAGCCCGTAAGACAAAACACGATTGCTCATCTAATTATACACAAGTGTAAAGTACCGTTTAGCAGGTACTGTGGGGTTTAATGAGGAAGGTGGCAAGTGCTGGAGGGCGAAGAGCAGATTGCATATGATGTTATGTTCGACGTGAATCATTATTAGAGAGTTTTGAACTTTCTTCCATTCATTCATACATTTTCTGTAAACACTGAATCACCAAGGCTGCAGTTGAGACTAAACCCGCCTTAATACCACTCAGTCATCATAACATTGGTACGGGCTGGCATACATTAATTAAAGTTAACCTGTGTACGGGTGCAAGATCACTTTTGTCCAATGTTTCTCATTTATTGTCTGTCATGCCCACTCCAGGGGACAATTTGAATTATTATTGACAAACTGAAACCAGGTAAATGCAGCAAAATGGAGAGCAGTGAAGCACACAAGCGTTTTCAAGAGTCAAATTGCATGTTGAGTACGATAAATGTGTACATGTTGGCAGGTCTGCAGTAACACTGAAAGTACTCCCTGCCTCTCACACCCGCTGATTTAGTCTCACATCTGTCTATCCGTTCACATACTGTACTTGTATTTGTACATAATTGAAACATGTTTGTGTCTATTGACATAAACATATTGTATAATACAATATATACAGTAAATTTAATCTTTTGTACTTTAAGATGTACATTTTGTACGTTTAAGATTCCCCATCTCGATGTTAAACCTTGTGTTTTGCCATCTCAGACCACAGGGCGACTAAAGATCGGCACCTACACAGGACCTCTGCAGCACGGTATCGTCTACTCTGGAGGTAAGACATATGATGTGGCGTTTGGGTGTTTGTGGTCATTCGGATGGTTTGCCCTCTTTGTGATGTTGTACACTGTTTGACCACAGGTTCTTCGGACATCGTGTGTGACCTGTTGGGAGCCAAAGGCAAGGACATCGTGTACATCGGGGACCATATCTTTGGAGACATACTCAAGTCCAAGAAACGCCAAGGCTGGAGGACCTTCTTGGTCATCCCTGAACTCGCTCAGGAGCTGCATGTTTGGACCGACAAGAGCTGTGAGGCCAAAAGTTTCTACTACATGAACATTTCTGTTCAAAACCTGTGTAATTTAGGCCACTTTTTCCTGCTTTTGTTAATTGTCTGTCAGTTTAAATTGCTAATTACAATGCCACGGTTATACACCCTCACCCGCTACGTTTTACTACTTTTTTTCTTAATCAATAAACCCTACGACTTACACATTGGTGTGGCTAATTTATGGCCATGCCCTAATCTTGTGACATCTCCTTTACTTCACAATGACTACTAATTGTTTAAAGAATGGGCTGCTCGTAGGTTATTGGGGAAACGGTAGCTCTTTCTTTGGCAGTAGGCTACTCGCAAGCTAAAAGGGAGCTCACGACAAGCTTGTCAGGGCATTTGGTATTGCAGGAGTTCATTACTCAATCTATGTAACAGTCTGCCTCACGGTGTCATCTTACAAAGAATGCTAAAATCATCGCACAGCAGCTTAACACTCAATAGGAAGGTAAAAAATATACAAGGCAAGTGCCATTATGACTTTAGAATAAAAAACAAACAAAAAACTATTTTGACTTCTTCCCATCTTGCATTGCTTTCCAGGGGACAACAGTAATGAGAAGCAATGCACGATGGGAAGAAGTTAAAATTTTTTTATTGTTACTTTTTTTTTTTTTTTTTTTTTTTTGTTTTTGTTTTTGTTGTGTTTTTGTTTAAGTTTTTTTGTTTTTTTTTTTTTAAAAAAATTTTTTTTCTTCTTTCTTTTTTTTTTTTTTTTTTTTTTTTTTTCTTTATTTAATTTTTTTTTTTTTTTTTTATTTTGTTTTTTTCTTTTTATTTTTATGGTTGGGGGTAGTAGTTGAAATGTTCATCATAGATCACTTCTTTTTATGTAGCTTTAAGCTCTTGAATTAAGACTAAAACAGCAGTATGCATTTTAAATCAAAGAAAAAAAATCAGTAATACGTTTGTAAGAGACGTTTGGGGGCTGCTGGAAATCTCAGAGCCCCAGGCAGTTGACTGTGCTCGCCTAATACAGTAGTAATTCTGATCTTGGTTGTATAATGAATGTAACATTAGTATATTAACTTGAAAGATCATGACATGATGCTATTTTCCACGGTGCACGTGAGCAGGGGCACTGACATTATTTTACTTTTTCAGCATTATTTGAGGAGCTGCAAGGCCTGGACATTTTCTTGGCAGAACTGTACAAGTAAGAACTTTCACCTTCCAAGCCTCTTGCGCCGATTACACTACTCTTTGGTGGGGGTGCGTGTGTGTGTAACCTCGTTGGGGTCATGAGTGTAAAGTCTAAAGGAGCAACCCGATAACTGTTATTTATAACCACACAGCGCTTGCTGTTGCACAACCTTCCCCATTCAGCAAACTGATAACGGTTTGCTGAACAGCTGATATCAGCACCTTCCCCCCTAATCATCTCTCATTGTTCCCCCCTCAGACATCTGGACAGCAGCAGTAACGAGAGGCCCGACATCAGCACTATTCAGAGAAGAGTGAAGGTACAGCCTTACCTGCCTCCATTTCCATGACGACCATCACAGTTTGAGGTCACATGTACGGTGTTGTTTGTCGAGCGGAATTGATCTCGGTTCTGATGGAGCTCCTCCAGTTTGTCCGTGAGATTATTCTCTGTGGGTGGCTGCTGGAGTCTGGAGATTAATGAATAACCCCGCAGTCAAGTTCCAGCCACGTTTACACGTGCGGGTCTTTTGTGCCCACAGTGGTACGTAATTGTGCATGCGTGTAAAAGGTGAACCGGTGCGGGGCTGTGTGCCAGTGCGCAAAGAAAATGTTGAAATGTTCAAAATTTGCGGCAACGTGTAATTTCCGTGAACTAGTTGTGAAACAATGGGGCCGGTATGAGCGAGTGTCTCATTCACATGAAAGGGTTAGCTTTTCCACCACCTCTTGGAGCAAGTCGGGGGGAATTCTCAAGTCCTTTCTGTAGCCTCTTGCATCTTCCTTGTGAAATTCCGATTATAACTAATCATAATGCCCGAGGCGATGTTTTCTAGTCAGCAATTCCCGTTCCCACACTGTCTGTGCCTCCTTTTTCTTTAGATGATACCTCATTCCTACTCTTTCTCCAGCTGTGAGGTAATACTGATTTGTCTTTACTTTGTGCAAAGAGAGCTTCTTCTCTTGAGTACGACATCTCGTAGGTCCCTTGCAAATAGAGGAATAAATACGGTAGGGGTGATGCCTGCTGTTGCGTGGTGTCACGCAGAACACTGCGGCACCTGCTTCATTGTTGCGGGAAGTGGTGGTGACGATGCATACCCATCGATGCTCATATTTTTTTTTTTTTTTTTTTTTTTTTTATTTTTTTTTTGTTATTTTTTTTTTTTTTTTTTTTTTTTTTTTTTTTTTTTTTTTTTTTTTTGTTTTTTTTTGTCTTTTTTTTTTTTGTTTTTTTTTTTGGGTTTTTTTTTTTCTTTTGGATGACTCATCACTGCGCTCTTGTGGTCATTTTAGTTGGCCAGATAGCTAAATAGTTAGACAGATAGACACGTAATCAGAAGTGTGGAGAGGAACTTAGCGCTGCTGTTGACGTGTTAAGGTTGAAAAACTGTTTTAAAAGATTGTCAGATTTTTTGTCTCTGTCAGGACTCTACATTACTTACAAGATGTTACTGGCACAGTATCACCTTCAAGTACTCATTTCAGCTGGTCTGCATTTATTTTGGACCCAAATGAAGCGCGCCTTTCTTCGGTTTATGTACTGCGTGATAAGAACAGTTCCTCTCCAGACTGTAATCGCGAACTGCTTGTTTTCTTTCAGAAAGTCACCCACGACATGGACATGTGCTACGGCATGATGGGTAGCCTTTTCCGCAGCGGCTCCAGGCAGACTCTGTTTGCCTCGCAAGTGATGCGCTACGCCGACCTCTACGCAGCCTCCTTCATCAACCTGCTCTACTACCCGTTCAGCTACCTCTTCAGAGCCGCACACGTGCTGGTGAGTACCGAGGCATGCCGCGGGAAAATAAACAAGTGGCTAGTTCAAGATGGCGGAGTTGGCCACAGCGCTTTTTGGAGAGAAAACAGGAACGTGATCAAATGTTGTCTTTTCATCTCAGATACGATTATGATTAGTCACTGTTGAGTGTTCCTTTATCGGCTTTTACATTCTTGTCTGTGAACTGAAGATGATATTCCAACAATCTCACCAATTACCTAATAGTGAGGCTGGCAAAGTGAACGCATTAATAACACTTTAACAGAAGGTACAGAAGTTGTTTTGATGCGCGATGAACGTGCGCACGACCTCCTTGACCTCCGGCCCACACCGTACTTTGAGGAAGTAGCGGCGACTGTGGAGCCACAAGCGGGAACAAATATTCCGCAAAAATGGAGTTATTTCCCAAGTTATTTGTATCAGCAGTCGCTGTGTTGTCGTCAGCTTGCCATAGAGAAGCAAGAAGGTACTGCCGGTATTTTTTTGTCATTCATACGGAGGTACCTTCCCTTGAGTGTCCCAACTAACGAGTGTTTTTTTTCTTCTTCTTGGCAGCGCACAAGCTAGTCATCAACACATCAGTAAAACATACCTACATTATAGCAATTAAATTGATTTGATTTATTATGTATTGTGTAAAATTATGTCAGTAACAACTTTAAACAACAACAACTTTAAAGCACGCAATGAATACAGAAGCATTCACCAGTACCAGCCTGGACTTGTTTTTCAAAGGTCTTGTGAACAAATATGCACAGTAGCACTCAATAAGGTCATCAGATCTTACCTGTCAGTCTCTTTGTGCAGCGTGAGAAAGTTAGAGGGTGCGTTCAAGGACCGACAAAGTGGGACAAATCGCTGCTCACATTAAACATTCAAAAACTGGGAGATTTCTAACTATATATATATATATATATAAATAAAGGTCCATAGTTCCAAAATTGATATCCCTTTAGGTAAAATTTGATGTAATTGTCATTGTAGTTTGCGTATTAACTTGTATATTTCTACTTATTATAGATAAAACCTTTTTTCTATCAGTGATTAAGTGCGATTAATTATGCATTAACTATGGACAGAATGTGATTAATTAAATTTTTTAATCGGTTGACAGCCCCACTTAATATACTAATATTACCTAATATAATTTTATTTGCAGGAAATTGTAGTTTTGTTGTGCAAATTTATGACACATATTCAAGTAAGAGTGCAACTTTATTTGAAGAATTTTTTATTTGTTTTTACTATTTTTTTGCTGTTAAAATTATGAATTTAATTTCATAAAGTTGCAACTGTATTCTGATAACATCAGGACTTTATGTTTGTCCTGGTAACATTCCGACAATTTTCTCACAATGTTCCAATGCAGGCATGGAAAGTGTGGAATTTGATTTTGGTATAAATTCCAGGTGTGGAATAGTCTGGAGAAAGGAAACGAACGTACGGAAAAGTNTGAATTTAATTTCATAAAGTTGCAACTGTATTCTGATAATATCAGGACTTTATGTTTGTCCTGGTAACATTCCGACAATTTTCTCACAAAGTTCCAATGCAGGCATGGAAAGTGTGGAATTTGATTTTGGTATAAATTCCAGGTGTGGAATAGTCTGGAGAAAGGAAACGAACGTACGGAAAAGTGCTGATGTTTCAAAAAGATAGAATCACGAATGACTGAAATGGTTTTATTTGGACCGACAAGTGTAACCAACTCTTTCAGAACTCACGAAAAAGTGCAGCTGAAATATTGAATGTCTTTTCAGATGCCCCACGAGTCCACCGTGGAGCACACGCACGTGGACATCGACGCCGAGTCGCCGCTCGCCACACGCAACCGCAACCACTGCAGCGACTGCAAGGACTTGGAGTGCAAACGCAACCAACTGACCCGCTCTTTCAGCGAGATCAAGCCCCCCAACCTGTTCCCTCAGACCCCACAGGAGATCACCCACTGCCACGACGAGGACGATGACGAGGAGGAGGAGGAGGAATGAAGCTTTGCGGCCATTTAAAGGTTTTCTAGGGTGAAATATCCCTGTGAGTGTGCGTGTGTGTGTCTATCAATAACCAACATCACAGGACATCACATGACTTGTCACACGACGGCATGCATGATGACTCCCGTCAAATTTTTTGTTTTTAATCCATTTTTCCTCTCGTGGTCAAAAAGTCGGAAGACGCTCCCTCGTGTTTCTGCGTGACCTTTTCGGGCGCAGGACTAGCGTTGGCGTCACTCTTGCGGTGGCGTCCAAAACGGGAACAAGTTGCTTTTAGTCACCCTTTGGTTATTTTACGTGTCTCGTGTGTGTGTGTGTGTGCGTGGAGAGAAGGCGTCGCGGCGCACGGGCAGCTGTTGACCCGTTATGCGGTTGCCATGCAACAAGGAGAACACAGTACTGTATTAGATGCTGATAGTTGCCATGGCGACAGCCAAGCGGCGCTTGTGTAAGTAGCCGCCGGGTGTAAACAGCAGGAAAAGCTGAGAGGGCAGTGTTTGTTTTTTTTTAACCAGAAAATCAATCAATGAATGTAAAGTGTCCTAAACTCGGAAATTTCAGGCCAAACGGTTAAAACGGGATGTCCGATGATATCAACCCACTGATATCATCGCCCGATATTGGCATAAAAATGTGATATCGGTCAGTATCAGCATCGGTTTTCCCCCTACAATGAAAGCCGATGCAGCTAGGGGTCGATCGGCCACCGATCAGTATCGGCCGATATCATTGAAAACGCACAATAGCCTTTGAATGCCGTCACCAGTGGATAGCGCTATCTCAGCCCACTGGGTGCAGTGTGGTATCTTCACCTAGCTAACATCTTTGGCAGCGTCGACTTCCCGCTTTCCCCTGCCGCTAAACAAGTTCCACTTTGTCTTCCAAGAATCGCCAACACACGCCACGGAAACGTTAAGACAACTGACAGGCTATGCTGAGTTTTGGTGTGATCGTCATTCAAATGGCGGGTTTGTGTGTGACAGTCAGACGGCTAATAAGCTAACAACACGAAAAATTATTGAATTCATTGGACGAGTTGAGCAGCTTTTCACAGCAGCGGAAGACGCCTAGTGTTTTTTCACCAAGTTCCACCAATGTAGGCTCACATCCAAAGTCTCCTTAAAGAAGGCGTGTCATCCTCTGGAAGTTTCACCATGCAGTGGTATTATGTTCAATATGCTTTTGTTGAAATAATAAGGTGATTTTATAGTTCCTCTTTGATAAAGCATATGCCATTCAAAAATTACCTATTTTTGTGTCCCATGGCAGCCAAGGGACATTGAAATTGTCCTGACTTTTTCTCATTTCCTCAATTTATGAACTTAAATTTGCAGCTGCCCATGAGGACAAACCAAATAACAAAACAAAACAAAACGATGCCTTACATGCTCGTAAAAAGTTAACTTTTCTCCTGGCAGTTCCATCCAGTGTTGCCAGCTTGGTGACTTTGCAAACCGGCGGCTGGCAACTTTTTCTGGCGTCGTTGGAGAGTTTTTTGGTATTCGGGGACTTAAAAGTGAAAGCACGTGTTGGTCTTTAGTTTCTGATCTCACTGAGCGGAGTCCGACCAAGCCCGAAGCAGTCACAAGCCGTCAGTGCGCTGTCAGCTTCGCGGCGCACTTCGAGCATAGTGGAGCGTTACGCGTCCATGAATCACGCATGCGTGAGCCTCAATGGCGCCAGGGTGGATCTCGCCCCGTTTTACAGAGTGGGCTGTAAAACTATTTCTTCACCTTTATTACATTTCTCAAACCTCACTCAGACCAAAAAAAAACTTATCAAATCGGACGACATCAGCATATCGGTTATTGGCAAAAACAGCCAGTATCGGACATCCCTAGTTAAAACACAAGCTGCCTTGGACTCGATTTTGAAGCAACCTGATGTTCTTTTTATTTCCCTTTCGTGACCTCATTTCTCGCCTTTGCAACGTCCGGACCCCTGACAGAACCTTTTACTACGGCAAACTCGGTTCAGTAGCGTTTCCTTTCATTTTGCAACAAAAGACTGCTCTGAGTTTTGATTGTCTTGGGATTGAGAGGTTTTTTTACTGCATAACTTCAAATATGCATGTGTTATTTAATGTGTAGAGCATTTTACAAATGCACTGAGCGTAGTTTACACAGGAACACAAATGCAAACCCAAGCTGGAACTACTACTAAAAAATAAAAAAAAAGGAAAGGGAACTGCGAATAGCACATTAACAGCTTTTTGTAAATGGAGTGTTCCATTCTCTTCCTAGGCTGTGCTGTATTAATTTGGGCTTGGAGCCGATTGCAAAACAGTGAACTGAAGTATTCTTTTCTTACTGCCATGAAGTCCTGAATGCATCCACTTTCACCTCATTTTCCAACATGTACATTCGTTTTATTCCCAGATGTTCCTGCAAGTGTGCACATGGAAGGAAATGAGCCACAAATGTATAATAAAGATAGTTTTTCATAGTTGTCGTCTTTCTTTTTCCGCACGAAAAAGCTTTGTGTTCTTCCTTACAAGCGTGAGATGAATACTTGTGAATGAACTGGGAGTGTGCGTATTCTGCAAAAAAATAGGAACTGATTAAAACATCTAGAGGACCCCACCGGCAGGGTTGTTAAAACCACCTCATGCCAAACCCAACATTATATTTGCCTGCAGTTTTTTGTGCCCGTTTAAAGCGCAAACAGCTCTAAACTCTTCCTGTGAAGGAAACCTGACAGGATTTCCACGCAGAAACTTATTGCGTGCACGCAGCTATGGAATGCCAAAATCAATCATCCAAAAGTATACAAATGTTTTGTTCTGCTTTTTATCATTGCATTTAGTGGATGACCTAAAAGCAACGGCAATACAACGACCCGCCCACAGCCTTTGGACTAGTCACCCCAGCAGAAGGACCCTTACATATAAAAAGGGTATTTATATGTATATAAAAAGTATGATTTAGTTTTATTTCTTCTCTTTATATTTCCACATGTATTTCTTTTTCATTTTGGCACTCCGGATTTTTCATACTCCACTTGGAAACACAACCCCCGCCGGTACGCAACACACCGGAGGAGTTAAATGACGAAACAGCGACTCCCAGCGGTCGAAAACTTTTTTTGTAAAAAAATGACATCCACTGCGAAAGGTCCCCACCAAGTAGCAGTTGAAAGTTACAGGAAATCGTGGTAAATTCATTTAACTCATAAGAGTCATGACTCTAAAACTATTTATTTTTACTTCCAGGCCCTCCTTGCTTCCAAATGACACTTTTTTCCAACGCAAACACCAACAGTGGTTCTGAACACATGAAACAGAATATTGTATAAAACATGCTATGAAAAGTGTATGTAAAGTATAATTCCAGTTCTGAATCATACATATGCAGTGTTTCCCATTTATGTGTGGTGGCCCGCCACAAGCACATTTGGACCGCCACAAATATATTACCCTTGCTCACAAACCCCATTAAGACGGGCATGTGTTGAGGTAGCTTGTTGTTCCGACTCCGTACAGCAGATGGCATCAGAACGCTGCTTCTTAACCGCCCTCAAACTCACCTGGTCTGACGGAGAATAAGGAAATTGTAGGATTTGAATACTCAACAATGATACCGAGTATCCATCCCTCCGTCCATTTTCCTTCGGTTATCCGGGTCCGGGTCGCGGGGGCACCAGCTTCAGTAGGGAAGTCCAGACTTCCCGTTCCCCAGCGACCTCTTCCAGCTCCATTGGGAGGACACCAAGGCGTTCCCAGGGCAGCTGTGAGACATAGTCCCTCCAGCAGGGCCTTCTCCCGACTGGGCATCCCCGAAACACCTCACCAGGGAGGCGCCCGGGAGGCATCCGGACTAGATGCCCGAGCCACCTCAACTGGCTCCTCTCGATGTGAAGGAGCAGCGGCTCTACTCTGAGCTCCTCCCGGATGGCCGAGCTCCTCACCCTATCTCTTAGGGTGAGTCCAGCCACCCTACGAAGGAAACTCATTTCCGCCGCTTGTATCCGCGATCTCATTCTTTCGGTCATGACCCATAACTCATGACCATAGGTGAGGGTGGGAACGTAGATCGATCGGTAAACAGAGAGCTTTGCCTTCCGGCTCAGCTCTCTCTTCACCACGACGGTCCGGTACAGCGACCGCATTACTGCAGACGCTGCACCGATCCGTCTGTCGATCTCACGCTCCAACCTTCCCTCACTCGTGAACAAGAACCCGAGATACTTGAACTCCTCCACCTGAGGCAAGACCTCACTCCCAACCCGGAGGGTACAGTCCACCCGTTTCCGACTGAGAACCATGGCCTCGGATTTGGAGGTGCTGAGTCTCATCCCAGAAGCTTCACACTCAGCTGCAAACCGCTCCAGTAAACGCTGAAGGTCACAGCCTGATGAGGCCATAAGGACCACATCGTCTGCAAATAGCAGAGACGAGATCCTAAGGTCACCAAGCTGGACTCCCTCAACACCTTGACTGCGCCTAGAAATTCTGTCCATGAAGATTATGAACAGAATCGGTGACAAAGGGCAGCCTTGGCGGAGGCCAANTGCGGCAACTCCAGAGAAGAACAAGGTCCAGCCCCTCTCAAGGAATTTGGTTCCAGAGCCCAAACTGTGGGTTAAAGTGAGTCCGACTATATCTAGTCGGAATCTCTCCACCTCTTCCACAAGCTCGGGCTCTTTCCCCACCAGAGAACTGACATTCCATGTCCCAAGAACCAGATTTGGCCGCCGAAGACCAGGTCACCCGGACACCCGACCTCGATCACTTCCCAAATCACACAGCACCGGACCCTTATGCTTGCCCCTGCAGGTGGTGGGTCTGCGGGGGGGGAGTTCCCGTGTGGCTTCTTTGGGCTAGGCCCGGCCAGGTCCCACTGGTGAAGACCTGACCACCAGGCGCTCGCCTGCGAGCCCCTCCCCCAGGCCTGGCTCCAGGGTGAGGCCCCGGTATCCCACGTCCGGGCGAGGTGCGGTCACTCCTCTTGGTTTTTTTCATAGGGGTCTTCTGAATCACTCTTAGTGTGGCTCGTCACCTAGAACCTGTTTGCCTTGGGAGACCCTATCAGCATAAAGGCATAAAGCCCCCGACAACATAGCTCCTAGGATCCCTCGGGCACTCAAACCCCTCCACCACGATAAGGTGGTGATTCACGGAGGGGCCTACAGAGTATGTTTTCTAAAATGATGTACATTCATCTCAAAATTTGCATTTGAAAATAAGGTCAAATTGACCTAAAATATGAAAAAATGAAGGAAATTCTCCATGGGGTGGTGGCGAGTGGTTGTCTTCTTTGTCGATGGTTTTCGCTCAAGTGTGACTACCGTCGTCATCATATTTTGCTTACCGAAAAGATGGGCAAAAAATGAAAGTTTCCTAGGGTTGACGGGGTAAGCAAATCCAATTACCTTTCCTGGTCTTTTGGACACTTTTGGAGACTGGAACATGAAAGCATGTACTGCTCTTCTCAACGAGCAGCAGGTGCTGCCCTCATGTAAAAGCACTCACACTTGTGACATCAGAAAAACATTCAGTGGTGTGACAAAGCGTTATTTGTTCCAGACTTTGTCACACTTAAATGTGAGTGCAACAACGTGACCACGAAATGCAAGCGACGTCAACGTGAATCTTTTAATAAGCAGCCACAACGGTTGTGACACGACAGCCTTGACGTAACTAAAGAATTATTAAACATAGATTATGATCTGTGCCGTCACATTCGCTGCTGTCAAACGAACAAACAAAACAAAACAAAAAAAAGCTCCGGCGAGGAGACGAACGAGAGGAGGGCAAAAAAATGGACGCCGCGTGTCGCTCGTGGACACCTTTTAACGCTGAGGTTTCTTCTTGTGGCGTTGACGATGCTCAACATGTTAGATGAGGTCATTAATACTGTGCAAGTCAAGTTTGATTAAAGGACAAAAACCAACTAGAAGACACTGAGAAGGCACTGCCATGTGCACCGCAATGTTGGGGGGTTGGGGGGGCACGGTGGGACGTACAGCAGACATGCTGGTTACCATGGCAGGCCTCCAATTAGAGAGGAGGGGATATTCAGCTTTAGTATCATCCAAACATACAAAGACATAAAGAGCATACATACAAATATATCTGTCAATTTACAATACACTCATTAATAATCATCTCTTAAATAAACTTCTGTTCATTGCACTTTGTCGTTAAAAATAATTACGGTTATGATTTTTCTCTTAAAGGCAATAGTGTGATTTTTTGTTTTTGTTTAAGGGTGAAAATGCCCGATTTAGAATATATACAATAGTAAAAATACGACAATCTGTAATGTACATACTGTATGTGTAAAACCCCCTCATTTACACGAGTGGACGTTTAGCTCCACATATGTAGCATATTCTTTCTGATGCGCCGCTTAAGAGGAGGCTTAAATGCCGCTTAACGTCACACCGCGTGTGTGTGTGCTGTTTATATACAGTAGGGTTCCGAATAACAGCAGTGCAACGTGACTAACCGGATGAATCAGTTACTCCTTTATTTTCATTACTGCATGGCAAACTAGTTACCAGTGGCTGCAGTAGATTCTCAGAAAACAAGACCCAGCATTCATGATAAGCACGCTCTTAAGGCTGTGCCGTTGGGCAATTAGTTGAAAGGCGGGTGTTAAAAAAAAATAGCCAGGTAGCATTCAACCAGCGATCAATGTAGTGAAAAAGCAGGAGTGAATCAGGTGGCGCCTATAAAAGGATGAAACCAGCACTTGTTGAACATCATTTCTCTTTGAAAGCCCGAGGAAAATGGGTCGTTCACGACATTGTTCAGAAGAACAGCGTACTTTGATTAAAAAGTTGACCGGAGAGGGGAAAACCTATGAAGAGGTGCAAAAAATGTTTGGCTGTTCAGCTAAAATGATCTCAGATGCCTTAAAATGGAGAGTAAAACTAGAGACACGTGGCAGAAAATGGAAGATAACTATCAAAATGGATCAAAGAATAACTAGAATGGGCAAAACTCAGCTTCAGGATGATTAAAGACAGTCTGCCGTTACCTGTAAGTACTGCGACAGTTAGAATATGTCTGTGTGAAGCCAACTATTTACAGGAATCCCCCTAAAAGTTTTCTTAAAAAGGCACATGCGAAAAAGGTTACAATTTTCCAAAGAACACATCAACTGGCCTAAAGAGAAAAGGAGGAACATTTTGTGGAACGATGAGAGTAAAATTGTTCTTTTTGGGTCCAGGGGCCTCAGACAGTTTGTGAGACTACCCCAAAATTCTGATTTTAAGCCACCAGTGAAGACAGTGAAGCATCATGATATGGGCATGTTTCTCCTACTATGGCGTTGGCCTATTTTTCCCATAGATCCATGATCATGGATCAATTTGCATTTGCACTAAATATTAGTTGATTCACAGGATTGTGAAATCCTAGAAACAAAAAAGTGTGCACAAAGTAGTTTTGTGTTCGTGAAGTTAATGGCAGACCCTGCTATTTTTTGAACACCCCTTCCTCTAGTTGCCCAATTGCACAGCCTTAAGAGCGTCATGGTTGCCGGGTCTTGGTTGTTTTCTGAGAATCTACTGCACCTTCTGGTAACTTACAAATATACTAATAACAGTACTTGATCTGGTGAGTCACACTGCACGGCTGTTATTTGGAACACTGCTGTACATAGACTTACATATATACACACGTACATACATACAATATTATAAAATAAATAAATACAGGAGAACATTCTTGGTTTGTGATGTAATGGTGTCTCTCAAAGCGGTTTTTGGTGCAGTCTTTGCCAAACCATTGCTCTGTGAGTCCATGCAAGACGACGGGGTCCTCTGAGTTTCCCTGAAAGATGCAGAAGTTGGGATTTGTTTGTTTGTGTGCAAACAAACTGCAGTGTGTGTGTCCAGTGTAACAAACAAAGGAGTCGGGGTGGGTGTTGGGGGGGACCAAGGTCTTTGGCCTGAGTGGTGTGTGTGTGTGTGTGTGTGTGTGTGTGTGTAGGGGCACTGGGAGGGCGGGGGGCTTGCATGCAAACTGGAACTCTCGTCTAGGTTTCCGCTATGAAAGTGTCAGATTGTCCCAAAAGGAAGCTCAGTCACAGCACCGTCCGTGAGAGGGTGTAGCGGAGCAGGGCAGCCCCCACTTCCCGCCCCTTTTGAGGGCCTCGCTAACTGCCTGAGTGGGGGCCAGCATCCGAGGGCACCCCCCGCGTTCCCTCGTCTCTAGCTACACACCCGCTGCACCGTGTGTCCGTCAGACGGGAGGGTGGCCAGTCTGGTGTCTCTAAATGGGCCCCTCCTTGTGAGCGCTATGGTTGCTCCTGCTCACGCCCACGCAGTTGTGCTGCTGGTTCAGCAGGTGGGACGTCTCGTTCGCCAAGGGTACAGTCACGGCCGGGGCGGGCGCGGTGGTGCCGGCTATGCTGGCGACCAGGGCGGAGGTCTCCACGCCATCGCGGAGCTCGCTCAGCGTGAGCTCGATCTTGGTGAACTCGCTGTCTGTGGACTGCGGCGTCTTGTCCATGCGCGACGCCATTGCTGCGTTCTGGTACTGCTGCCGCGTGACCTAGGAAACGCCAAAGATGGAGCCAGGTCATGTGTCAGAGGTGTTTAAGCGCGAATTAGCTTCACTAGCGACTACGCAGAACCACAGCTAAGCGGGGCCGCGGGGCTGTTGGGTGCACGTCATTACGTCGCCCCCCTGGGTGGGGCTCCCGACCTTGGTCCTGAGTGCAGAGGAGCTCTGACTGCTTCTCTATGGTGAGGCGTGTAACGTCTGGACTTCAGGGCTCCCTCCAGTGTAGATTTAAGACTCTGGCTGTGGTTTTCTGGGTGAAACTCATTTCAAACCCTCAACCACCGCTCTGACCTGACGGCAGGGGGGTATCGTTTGCATGAGGCTAGGACAGTCACCCCCCAAAACAGGCAGCCCTGAACGGGGCTGTTTACCAAAACAACAAGGGGCCAGAAGTCACCCGAGCAGGTCTTAGGAGAGACAGCCGCTCACCTTTATATAATGCAGGTCTGAGCACGCTCGGACGGAGTAGTCGGGGACGTAGATCTGCAGGAAGGAGTTGAGTTGGTTGTTGCTGCTGCCCAGCGTTGGGGTGATGGCGTCTATTCGATCGCTCCTGTTCAGCGAGTCTGAATGGTTCAGTCCGAACGGCCGCGGCGGCGATTTACTCTCTGCAAGGTGGAAGTGATGAAATGTCAAAACCCACCGTGTGTGTGTGTGTGTGTGTGTGTAAGGTTTTACGTCATGCAAGTATGCATGCGCAGCGCAGCTCTGCTTCAATTCACAAACCGTTTGTTTTAACTGATCCAGCAGAGGGTGCTGCAGTCAACTCAAGTCAAGTCAATTCACTCAACATTTTCCAGGAAGAACAGGAGCTGCTTTGTTTTGCAGGCGGAATACTGCATGCCTGTAATTGTGTCTTTAAAGTTTTTAAAGTTAAAAATTATGCCTAAATTCAAAGCTGAGATCTGAATTAAAACACAAAACTGAAACGGGACCTCCGAGCCAAGCAGCCAGCGAGTGACTCACTGATCACTTCCCGGCTGAGGGATTTGTCAGGAAGATACGTCCAAACAGTACGGGAGTCATGTTGACACTTTTCTAACATTTCCGGTGTATAATCTGACTTTCAGTTGAATTGCATTTTGCACACGGACTGAAACCCCACAGGAGCAAGCGCTTGGCGACGGAGTCAAGGAAAAACAGATTCCAGGCTCTGTGGGGCGGCCGTCTGTCTCGACCGGTCGGGCTGAGGTATAAAAAGTATAGAGGAACAAAACCCCTTTTTTCCTAAACTTTGAACCCTGCGGCTTCTGGTGTGCCTAATTCGCCGCCATGTACTAATCTCATGACATCTCGTATACGGTAGTGTTCAAAATAATAGCAGTGCAATGCAACTATGCATATTAATCACTGTTATTAGTATGTTTTTATCGCTACATGGCAAAAACAAACAGGACTCAGCATGCGTGACATGCACGCTGTTAAGGCTGTGCAATTGGGCAATTAGTTGAAAGAGGGCGTGTTCAAAAAATAGCAGTGTGGCATTCAATCACTGATCAATTTTGTGGAAAAACAGGAGTGAATCAGGTGGCCCCTATAAAAGGATGAAACCAGCACTTGTTGAACATCATTGCTCTTTGAAAGCCTGAGGAAAATGGGTCGTTCGAGACATTGTTCAGAAGAACAGCGTACTTTGATGAAAAAGTTGATTGGAGAGGGGAAAACTCATGAAGAGGTGCAAAAAACTTTTGGCGGTTCAGCTAAAATGATCTCCAACGCCTTAAAATGGAGAGTAAAACCCGAGACAGGTGGCAGAAAAAGAAAGACAACTATCAGAATGGATTGAAGAATAACAAGAATGGCAAAGGCTCAGCCAATGATCAGCTCAAGGATGATCAAAGACAGTCTGGAGTTGCCTGTAAGTACTGTGACATTTAGAAGACATCTGTGTGAAGCTAATCTATTTACAAGAATAAGAGTGATTGATCTGGTTAGTCGCATTGCACTGCTATTATTTGGAACGTTACTGTATTTCAGAGCTACTACTAACACTCAAACTCGGAAAGTGCAGGTCGTCAAAGAAAGCTAAATCATCACACAGCAACAAATAGACAAGACATCTGCTGGTAGACAATAATAAACAACAACTATGTTATCTGTAAACATGGACCTAGCAAAGCATGCTGGAGAAGCAGGAATTGCCAAGTTCAGAGTCGAGTTTTAGCTGGATTTTGGGCGCAAGAGTAAACCATGTTATTATTATGATTATTATGTTATTATACTGTGCCTGTCTGACGCTTGTGACACCAGGTGACCCATGTCCTTGAAAGCCTTTTACACTCCTGATCAAAACTTTAAAGACCTTTAGGAACATTTGCATTTTGCAATGTTGGATCTAAGTGGAGCTTCACAATCTAAAAAGAAGAAATGAGAGTGACCAAAAACCTTTTAGTAAGATTTTATTCCAAAAAACATTAAAGTCAAATAGGGTGCTGATCAACTGATCAAAAGTTTAAGAATACACCTCAAAACAACTCCAAACCCTGATAAAATAGAAATCAAATGGTCAAAAAAGGACTCAGTAAGAAGAAGCTGTTGGGGGTGTTTCCAGGAGGCTGGTGGGAAAGTTGCTCCAGGTGCTGAAGATGGCTTCATGGAGGGCATCCACTGTCTGGAACTGATATCCGCTTTTGTAAACTTCCCTTGCCATCCATCCCCAAATGTTCCCAATTGGATTTTAGATGAGGGGAACACACAGGATGGTCCAAAAGAGTGAGCTTACTCCTCTTGAAGAAGTCCTTTGTCAGGCGGGCAGCGTTGTCCTGTTGAAAAAGCCAGTCATTACCACACAGACGAGGACCTTCAGTCATGAGTGATGCCCTCTGCAACATCTCCACATAGCCAGCTGCCATTTCACGCCCATGCACAACCTGAAGCTCCATTGTTCCATAGAAGGACAAACCAGATCATGATGGCGTTCTTTCCACTATGCCTTGTGGAAAACATCTCAGGTGGGGTTTCCTTGTCCTGCCAGGAACGCTGGAGGCCACCAGGACCGTCATTTTTTTCTCATCAGAGAATAAAACTCTTTCTTCCACCTTTCAATGTCCCATGTTTGGTGCTCTTTTGCAAATTTCAAACAGGATATTTTGTGGTGTTGAAGGAGACGAGGCCTTTGAGGGCGTTTTTTGGTGCTTAAAAGCCTTCTCTGTCTCTCACCAGTAACAACCTTCGTTTGGGGTGGGGATCGTCCCGTGTCTTGAAGAACATCCAGTGGCGGCTGGTGACATTTTTATGGGTTAACCACTTGACTTTTTTGTTGCATAACCCTCAGGATCTTTGACGAAGTTTCTAATGACGTCCAACCTCAGCAGCAAAGTCGCTCCGCGAGAAGCCTTGCTTATGCCGCTCAAAAAGAAAAAAACATCAAATCAAAAAGCTTTTTTTTTTTGCCTTTGCCATCAAAACATCATGATGGTGTGAATTCCCTCACACCCCGAGAATTTGGCTTTCAAAGGATGTGGCCTTAAACTTTTGATCAGCTATAAGATAGCACACATGACTGAAAATCTATTTACTTTAGTGATAGCACACTTGAATCAGACTTCAACCGTGTTATTATGAGCAATCAGTAGGTGCGTTCAAAGACACCACGTTGTTTAAGTTGGATTTCCGTGCATACTTAAATGTAAAGAGTTACAAAGTGTGTCATGAAAATATCCAACTATTGTTTTTCTTCGTATTTCTGTTGATTTAGACAATGAAGACGCTGTTTTAATGTCCGGAGTGTCCCTGAATGCATCCCTATTTACAACCAGGAAGCGTCGTTCCCGGGGTGAAGGAACCAGAGATGTGTTTGTTTGGCACCAGAGACACGGATTTGGTGTTGGAATTGCGCTCTGTTGATGGGTTCAGGCCAGAATGAAGTTATTAAAAGAGTGCATGGCAGACTTTGTGAGGACGCTTCACTGAGCGGCCATCTTTTGTCATAACCGAGAGATGCGCTTGTCATGATACGTATGTGTTAATTACAAAAATAAATAAATAAATAAAAATCACAACCAAAAGTAATGAATTAAGTAAAGTAGTAGTAGTCCATGTTGGGAGTGCTAGTTATTTATATTTATTCATTTTTGTTGTTGTTGTCTGTTTAGAGCATAAACATGCAGCCTGCTATTAATTACTCAATATTAACTCCGTATTAACTCAGTATTGATTATATAATTGGTTATCTTAATTATATGATTATATAATTATGTGTGTGACAGTAATTTTTATATATTATTATTATTATCATTAATGTTGTTATTACATTGGTTACTGTTATTGTTTTGTATTTATTATTNGTGGTAGTATTACTTCCAAATAGCGTAAATCAGGGCTGTCTAAATAATAATTGGAAAACAATAAATTCTAAATATTAAGAGAGAAAATATAAAAAGAAAGAAGAGGAGGAATTTAATGAGAATAAGATTGTAAATTTTTGTAGCATAAAGTAGATATTTTGAAATTATTTTTTGAATGTCTGAATGTTATGAGAAACAAAAAAAAACAATGAATAAAGTATTTTTTAATGGAAGGTTTATTTTTGGAAAAAGTTATATTAATGGAAAAAAGTCATCATGTTAAATATTAAAAATTTACTACGAGAAAGTAGCAAACCAAAAAAAACAACAACAGATATAGAAAAATAATTAATAATAATAATAATAAAATAATTCTAAAATAATTGTAATTTTACAAGAAAAGAAGTCAAAAGTATTTCACTAACAGTGAAAGTTAATACAAATTATGTAATTTTATTGATTATTTTATTTTTTAAGTCGTAATATAACGAGAAACAAACATAACACAATTACCTTTTTGTTGTCACATTTGCAGTGTTGAGTTGGGGAGAAAGTTATAATATTACGGGAATAAAGTCCTTCTGTTATGCAATTAGTATTTACAAAAGAGCAAAGTTGATACTAATAAAAAGCTGCAATACCGTGTTTTTCTTAAAAACATATACAGTGTTAACGTTTTGGCACCCCTGCTAATTTTCCCGATTTTCCTTTATGAAATATTAGTTGTTTGGATCAGCAATTCCAGGTCAATAAATCATACAGCAGACAATCAGTGATATTTGAGAAGTGAAATGAAAGTGTGCAATAATTATTTAAGCAAAATTAGGTAGGTGCATAAATCTGGGCACCCCAACAGAAAAATGACATCAATATTTAGCAGATCCTCCCTTTTGCAGAACCAACAGCCTCTAAACACCTCCGATGACGGTCCGGATTCTGGTATTCTTGACCATTCTTCCTTACAAAACAGTCGGTAAGATGGTTTCCGAGCACGGACAGCCCGCTTTAAATCCCACCACTGGTTTTTAATCATATTCAGGTCTGGGGACTGAGATTCCTTTTCAGAATGTTGGACTTGCTCCTCTGCATGAATGCCTTCATAGAATTTGAGCAGTGATTCGGGTTTCGGCGCATCTACAGTACATGTGTTGCGTTACAAAATACCAAAGTGGCCCTTTCAGTGCAAAAAGTCCAAAAGTCAGAATACTGAGGGCTGTGATCATCATCGAGTATGACGCCGTACAAAAAAGTTGGTTTTACGTTTGCCCAAAATGAGCAAAGACGTTTGAATCTTCTGCATTTTTTCTGAAAAAGGTAGATATTTCCAAAAGATATGGAAATATCCCACCCAACACTGGACACCATCTGGATGTTGTTTTGTGGGCCTGAGTCTGGTCGGTCCATCGTTGCCTCGATTTAGCCCAGAAATAGACGATGAAAATCGGGCTGATACTGATTTGGCCCAAAAATACACGTTCCGACCGAATTTAAATGGCTATTTTTACCTTTCTCTTGTTTCAACGTATGGCAGTGACGTCTCTTGGACACATTTTTGCCGGGTGGGATAGCGCCCAGAAAAGATTTGTCGTTTTTATTTTTTAATTAAAGCCAGATTATTCTTTCCACTTCTTTGACAAGCCCAACGGAAATCGCACACAACAAAGCTTGGCCCGAGCCAATGGTACTACGCCGACTGGAATGTATGTAATCCCACGTCGGAATAAGTGCGTGCGTGTGTGCGTGCAGGCCGAGCGCAGTGGGCCAAAGACCTGGCATGTGAACCCTGGCGGATTAGTACTCCACTTTTAAAAGGCAGCGGGGATCGGGTCATTATGTTTAAGAAAACCAGAATAGGTGCGTGCGTTAACGCAGGACCCACACAACCAGAGAGGGAATGAAACTACGCCTAAAAGTGGTAGCTCCGTTGCATTGCAGTGCTTTCTCACGCGCCCAACATGCCAACATGTGTGTACGTGCAGCTCTTTGCATGTACGTGCAGTGGTGGCCGGCAGGGGGCTGGAGCTGTAGGTCTTGTTTACGCAGTCACAGGGTTAAAGGTTAGGGGCGAGTGGGGGTGGGCGGAGCCTGGGTCCGATCTGGGGCCTCCGGTCTGCGGCACCATTCAGCCCACTTGAATAATGGCTCAGAGGATGAGGACGGTAAAGTCTGTTCCCCCCGCGCTGCTTTTCCTTGGCATTCGATCGCAACGGCGGCTCAAAGCAAAACAAGCGTCTATCCGCTCTCTACTTTTTTTTTTTTCGGTGGAGGATGAGAAATGCATACTGTACCTGGTGATCCGGCTAGCGAATCGCCCCGGTTGACGAAGGTTCGGGACAGAGACAGTGGGACTTGGTGGGGAAGGGGCGGTAGAGAAAAGAAGGAATAAAGATTGTTGAGAGATAACCCACACAAATGCGCTTGGACATGTAGATCAACAGTCATGGATGCTTCCCAACCTGTACGGAGCGCCAAGGCACACTGGAAGAGCATTTCACTCTTCTGCCCGTTGGTTTAGATAAATGCATCGTTTGCTTTTTGGACCATCCATCCATTCATCCATTTTCTATACCGCTTATCCTCATTAGGGTCACGGGGATGCTGGAGCCTATCCCAGCAGACTTTGGCGAGAGGCGGGGTACACCCTGGACTGGTCGCCAGTCAATCGCAGGGCACATATAGACAAACAACCAGTCACACTCACATTCACACTCTAATGGACAATTTAGGGTCGCCAATGAAGCTAACATGCATGTTTTTGGAATGTGGGAGGAAAGCGGAGTACCCGGAGAAAACCCACACACGCACGGGGAGAACATGCAAACTCCACACAGAGATGCCCAACGGAAATTTGAACCCGGGTCTTCCAGATCTCCTGACTGTGTGGCTAATGTGCTAACCACTCAGCCACCGTGCGGCCACTTTTTGGACCATTTACATGAAATTGGATCATTTCTAATGTGCCGCAACCGAGTGGTTGGGAATCAGGCTTTTTTCTTTCATGGGAGAAATCCCAAGGATCCAATAGAATTTCAAGGGAGGACACTTTCCTCGTTCACCAGTAGGTGTCGCTAAGGTCTTGTCGTCACAGTTGCAAGATGTGAGCGTGAACTGCGGAGTGAACATTTGACTGACATTCCCTTGCTTGTGGAATCACAGGAGTGGAAAAATTAAAAGGAATCAATAACACATTTTCCATTTTGTCTTTGTTTTTCCCATGTTGTCGTTGACTTTCCCGCTTTGTCTTTTTCTCACTGCATTTAACGGATGGCTCAAGCTGGCTACAAAAAGCCGAGGCAAGGCTCGTTCTGCCAGGGTGAAGCGCCCCATCCAGCCTGTTAGCCGCCTCTCTCTGCAGCTTCGATACGTTTGTGCAAAGTGCGTGCGTGGTGGCCGTGCTAAGAGCTACATTTAAACACAGCTACTACATAGTCGTCGCAAGCAGGACTCGTGTCATCGGACTGATCACCCTTGCAGCTTTTTGTCACCAGTTTGAGCCGTCCGGTAAAACGTTCTCATCATTGGCAATAAGAAAAAACGCAATTCCATTGGGTATACCGTACTTGGCATCAGATATTCCAGTTAACGTGCTGCTGTGAGGTCATTGGCGGCGTTTTAGGGGACAACCTGGTGTTGCATTCAAGAAAACACATCATTGGAATCACAGGAGAGTCAATATGAAAAAGACATATATTTGGATATATAAAGAGAATCGGGAGATTCGGAAGGTTGCAATCTCCATTCGTCATCTCTGAGTTTGCATGTTCTCCCCGTGCTTGTGTGGGTTTTCTCCGGATACTCCGGTTTCCTCCCACATTCCAAAAACATGCATGTTAGCTTCATTGGCGACTCTAAATTGTCCATCGGTATGAATGTGAGTGTGAATGTTTGTCTATATGTGCCCTGCGATTGACCGGCGACCAGTCCAGGGTGTACCCCGCCTCCCGCCCGAAGTCAGCTGGGATAGACTCCAGCATCCCCGTGACCCTAATGAGGATAAGCGGTATAGAAAATGGATGGATAGAAAGAGAATCACCCGCTTATGCTCATTAGGGTTGCGGGTATGCTGAAGCTTATCCCAGTTGACTTCAGGCGGGAGGCGGGGTACACCCTGGACTGGTCGCCAGTCAATCGCAGGGCAGACATGCTGTACTAACATTCACTCTCTAAAGGACAATTTAGAGTCCCCAATTAACCTAACATGCATGTTTTTGGAATGTGGGAGGAAACCAGAGGACCCGGAGAACACAATGCAAACTCCACACAGAGATGCCCAACGGAGATTCGAACCCTCAACCGCCTGACTGTGAGGCCAACATGCTACCCACTCCTCCACCGTGCGGCCTAAAGAGAATCAATAATACAAAAATATACAAATGTATTCATAATCTTTTTCCGTTTTGTCTTTGCTTTTTCTGTTTTGTCTTTGTCTTTTCAATTTGTTCCATGCAAGCTGGCGACCTAAAGCAAAAGCAGAACAAGGACCTGGGACACTATGCCAGTGAGACTAGTCCAATCCGGCCTGTTAGCCGCTTTCCTCGGCCGCTTTGATATGGACTCCATGGTGTAAGACATTCGCTTAGAGAGGGGAGACAGAAATGAAACTATTTATTTATCTGTACTGTACAGACTGAAGTCGAAACTGAAACCAGCGAAAATCAGTGAAGCGTACAAGCGTATTCTAGAGTCAAATTTCATGCTGAGTACAACAAATTCTTCCACGTTGGCAGGTGTGCACTAACACTGTACTGCCTCTCACCCCCGAAGGGGACCCGCTCAACTATTTGCACTGGCTTAAAGTACGTGCACGGTGGCGTGATATTGACATTACTTCCTGTCCGTAGCATTTCTTCTGGTCACCTGTGCTAAGAGCTACATATAAACGTAGCTACTACATAGCTAAAACATAGCTACTACTACTACTGCTGCTTTTAGTCGCCAGCTTGTATGGAACAAATGCAAAAGACAAAGACAAAATGGAAAAAGAATATGACTACGTGACAATAAAAATGCATGGTTCTGTACCAGGCACCCTCCATTTGTTTATGACACTATGCACGATATTTGTGCTATAAAAGTTCAACAACACGTCTGAAACTGTTTGCTTACTACACACTAACCGACCACAACCAATCGGACACCAGTATATATCAAAAACCTGGAAAGTGACTACATTTGTGTATTTTTAAATTATTTATTGTTTTTATAATTCCACACGTATTTCCTTTTAATTTTGGCACTCCTGTAATTCCATTACACCGTAGGCCAAGCAAGTTGCGTATTCACCAAATCTCACCTGGCGAGACAGTCAGGGCCATCATTCCATAGAAGGAAAAGGGTCCCGCTTCAAACTTCATCCCCTCTTTTCCTGCCTCCACTTCAACTTTGCCCTGTAGAAGTCAGACAGAATTTTTTTTAAATCCAATACTTTCACCAATTTCTTTGTATTTGGAAAACGATTCCAAAAAGCAGTTAAATTGGTGTAAAAAGACTCTAAAAACAACAACAAAGCATTAACGTGGAAGACAAAGGGGCTACAACCGAGGGCATGTTGGACAAACGTATTGGGACGTGGCTTGAGTCTGCTTACTACGCTTCCGAACCGAGATCTTAAACTACACAGTATGTTGTATCACATGACCTTTTTTCTAACAGCGGTACGTTTCTGGGAAAAAAGAAAATTTTAATTTCAAGTACGGGCAGCATAAAAGTTGCACAATAATGAATAATAGGAGTGTAAAGGTGACTGTAGGGGTGTTATTTCATGTCTTCAGGGCTCTAATAATGGTAAAAACTGTATTTGAAAAGTAATAAACAGGTTCTCTATGCTCTAACTACAAAAACATTCCAATTTATTAACATTGAAATCTATATTGAGGAATATGGAGGACTTTACATATGTCTGCAAAATCTCAAATCGGGGCTTCTTTAAGAGCACAATTGCCCATTATAGGATTTACCATTTTATTTAAAAAAACTTTGGCGTTACTGGATATTCTGGTGTCCTAATCTTCCCACTAACCTGCAGAATGAGGATGAAATAGTCCACAGGCCTGTTCCTGTGGAAGAGGTAGTGCTCAGACGCCCGCTTGTTCTTCTCATCATATTTCAGCTCCTGGATGACATTGGGATGCTTCAGCAAACGCAGCAGAATCTTTTCAGACATTTGCGGTGGTGCGAACAGGTCGACTTCTACAGAGACAGACAAGGAGGCCGTGAGAAGGACAGCTACGCTATGCGAGTCCGAGACTTGATAGGGTACATTATCGTGAATACAAAGGCTCGCTGTCCAGTTTATAAACACACCACATTTGGCTGATGCGCATCAAAATTAAGTCTTTTAACAGCTCTTGCACAAATTAGTTATACAGTACATGACAGTGATTACGCAATACAAATGCATGGTTCTGTACCAGGCACCCTCCATTTGTTTATGACACTACACACACAATAGTTGTGCTATAAAAGTTCAACAAAACGTCTGAAACGCTTTGTTTACATACACGCTGACCGGCCACGACCGATCGGACCAATCACATGACACCAGTATGCATCAAAAACCTGGAAAATAAACTCCTCTATCAGCAAAGCCCGTCCGACACGTTTTTAATGAATCCGTTCGTTTCAGAAGCACATTCCGGTTTAGAATGTTTGTCTCACCTCGTTCCGCTACAACCGGGTGAGAATATTAGAAACAAGTCCCATGCTGATGCTGGAATGTGCCTCTGCATACATTGATTAGTGAACGCTGCACGGATCTAAGACACGGACATGTGGCGTTAAACTGACAGTAGAACGTATAAACCACAACCGTAAGTGCTGTAGAGGCCTGTGTTTGTTTCGGAATCTTCGGCACTTGCTAAAAAATATCTCACACACATTTAGTCACTGGGGCTACGTCCAAGACTGAATGGCGACCCACCCATAATAATGGACATTCGCAGTATAAACAATAGCACTGTAAATACCTCTTATTCATACTCCCTCTCACAGTTGTTATATATTATTTTTACACAGGAACAAGCAATTACAGGCATAGTATGCAATATCGTATTTCTAAAACCTGTCGTTACAAATCTTCAACATTGCATGCAAGACGGGAACAGTACCTCTGGACAGGCAGACCGGGGTTGCGGTCCCCATTTTTAAGAAGGGTGACCGGAGGGTGTGTTCCAACGATAAAGGGATCACACTCCTCATCCCCCCAGTGGAAAGTCTATTCCAGGGTGCTGGAGAGAAGGGTACGACACAGGAGGTGCAAAGTGGTTTTCGTCCCGGTAGTGGAACGCTGGATCAGCTCTTACACCCTTGCAATGGTACTGGGGGGTACGTGGGAGTTGGCCCAACTGGTCTACATGTGCTTTTTGGAAAAGGCATTCAACCACGTCCCTCGTGGTGTCCTGTGGTGGGTGTTCCGGGAGTACGATACTAAGTACCGTTCGGTCCTTGTACAAGCGGAGCAGGAGCCTGGTTTGCATTGCCAGCATTGCTTCCGGTGAACGTTGGCCTCCGCCAAGGCCGCCCTTTGTCACTGATTCTGGACAGAATTTCAAGGCGCAGTACAGGCGTTAAGAGGGTGCAGTTTGGGGGCCTTTGGGGGCTGCTACTCGCAGACAATGTGGTCCCAATGCATCATTGGGCTGTAACTTTCAGCGTTTACTGGGGCGGTTTGCAGCTGAGAGTAAAGCTTTTGGGATAAGACTCAACAACTCCAAATCCGAGGTCATGGTTATCAGTTGGAAAAGGGTGGATTGCACCCTCCGGGTTGAGAGTGAGGGTCTTGCCCCAGGTGGAGGAGTTATCTTGGGGCCTTGCTCACGAGTGAGGGAAGGTTGGAGCTTGAGGTTGACAGACGGATCAGCGCAGTCTCTGCAGTAAGGCAGTCGCTCTAACGGATCGTCGTGGTCCATTTGATCTGTGTTCCCACCCTTACCTATGGTCATGAGCCATAATATTAATAATAATGATGATGAATTACATTTGTTATGCGCTTTATCAAAGCCTCTCAAAGCACTTTCACTGAGGTCATCATTATTCATTCACACCACACTTGGTGATGGTAAGCCACTATGTAGCCACAGCTGCCCTGGGGCAGACCGACGGAAAGCGAGGCTGCCAGGGTGCGCCATCAAACCCTCCGACACTCACACACACACACCACTTTCATACTAGGCAATGTGGGTTAAGTGCCTTGCCTAAGGGCACAAGTAAAGTTGATTTCCTCCCACTGTGGCACCTGGTGTTCCTCTGAGTTCTCCCATCCAAGTGCTGAGCAGGCCCTGCCCTGCTTAGCTTCTGAAAACTGACGGGATCAGGCTTTGACGGGCAGGTTTGGCCACATGGGTCATGGGTCAGGACCGAAAGAACAAGTGGCACAAATGGGGTTCCTCCGTAGGGTGGCTGTACTCACCCTTAGAGGTAGGGTGAGAACCTCGGCCATCCGGGAGGAGCTCAGAGTAGAAGTGCTGCTCCTCAAATTCGAGAGGAGCCAGTTGAGGTGGCTCAGGCATCTAGTCTGGATGCCTTCCAGATGCCTCACTGTTAAAGTGTTCTGGGCATGCCCAGCTGGGAGAAGGCCCAACAGTTTGTTGCTTTTATTGCGGTTAACCGGTTCCAGACCAGATCCGGACAGTACCACACTTGTGAATTTATGCGAAATATACTCATCTACTTTTGTCGTTAGAGCATAGAAAACATGTTTACAACTTTCTACATATGGTTTTCAACATCATTAGAGCCCTCTAGACATGAAATAGCACCCCTATAGTCACATACAGCATATTGCACAACTCTTATGCTGCAGTATATCTAGCCCAGAGAAAAAAAGACAAATAAAAACATAAATAAGACTCATGCTTGTGTGTGTTGCAATAAATGTGTTCCAGACGTGTGGACAGGAAGTGACGCTGAGGGTTCAGAGCTGAGATTTAACTGGCTTACAGCCGCAACATTAGCCAATGTTATGATTATGATGATTATTATTGTGCCTGCTGTGAGAAAAATCAAGGTTCAGCGTTGGGTTTCCGCTTTTCGTGGGTTATGGAACCCACAGTTGCATGTGTTATTATTATGATTATTAGGTTATTATTATTGTGCCTGTTGTCAGATTATTGAAACCTATATAAATCCTTTTTCTGGTGATTCTTGCTGCTTAGAGGCAGCCTCATGTTGCGCATCCAAAACACTGTTATTTCTACATTGTGAATATGGAGGTGTTAGTCATAACTGTTTGGCAAATATTGAGAAGAAATCGACAAAGAAAAAAGTATTTTCAGTGGTAAATTTACCTTCAAAGCCCAGGCAGCACTGGATGGCTGGAAAAGAAACTGGAGAATGTGCTGGAGCACTGCGGGTATTTTTTTATTTTAAATGTCATTTATACCTATGAGTGTCCTAAATAACAAGTGTTTATTTATTTACGAGCCGTCTTTCTGCTGTATATGGGCACAGTCTTAGTGTTGTAAACTACCGACCGAGATTGCGTTGATGAGATTTTAACATTACTCTTAAGAAAAGTACAACAAAAAATATTTAAAATATATGACAATATTTTCCCACCGAGACAAACGCCCAACAAACGCACCAAGGTGATGAAACCAATGCACAGAGTGAACTCTCTACCTGTTTGGAAAAACCGACAGGCATGCTCATGGCGATGTATTGAGGCCGGCAAAAGTATCGAGTTTGTTTTCATTTATTGTGTGATTGATTTCTTATCGTAACTGGTCTAGTGCCCACTGAATGAAGAATCGGCTTATTAAAAACTTAAAAACGTGTCTATCGACGATTAATTGTGATTATGAGTTAACTGTGCACATATTGTGATTATTAACTGTGGACATATTAACTGTGGACATTTTGTGATTAATCTCGATTAAATATTTTCAACATTTGACAGCCGTAATTTATATTCTAAAATTAAAAATTAAAAAATAATAATTTACCTAAACAAGAAGTAAAAATAAAAATGAGGAGAAAAGATGAACAAGACTGAGAAAAAGTATGGAAAAAGTAATGAGAAACGTGGATAACAATACTGCATATATGCAGTATATACACAACCTTTGCATACATGACAACATTTGTGTGAAAATATGCAAACTGTCCCATGAAAATAGAAGATAAATGGGGGAAAAATAGAGGAGCCCTATCCCCGTGTCATCGCACCATGCCGTACTTTTATTTTGAATACCTGACTTTTTACCTGCTGCAGGGTATGTGTGGATATGCCCTCAGATAAGAACACCTCCAGCTTTCCCACCTGAGCTGCGATGCTCCGGCTGCCGGGAATATTGGAAATATTTTTTTTATGTAAATTTTAAAAATGTGGGAAAAATATTGGAATGTGAGGACGCGGGGAGGAGAAGAGTAATATACGGGAGTTTCTCGCGAAAAACGGTAGGGTCAACGGGTATGATCCTTTGACGAGGGCCCTATGATTTTGCCTAATCACAGAATTGGCCATCAAAAACAGAATTTACTGTTAAACGCAAAATCTTGTGGAAATTGAGTTCATGTGAATGGATGCTGTCATCGTGAGGTGGAGGAATGTTCGTGTAGGGAAGTATTTCCCTGGCAGACGGCTCAATCGTGGAGGAATCTCATTACAATCACTGAACCGCCCCCTCCCAAACGAAACCTGTTGAAATGGCGATAATCACCGGCAAAAGTCGGCGGAACCTCCTCGTGAATGGAAGCCAGCAGGGGTAGCTTAGTTTAGCGTGGTAGTGCGGCTCGGTGTGTGTGTGCGCGACTCGGGCTGGATAAGTATATTTTCAACACGTCGTACCGCTTTAATGCAAGGAGCGTTTTACAATGCCTGATGACGGCGTGCAGGTTCCGAGTGAAAAAAGACGAGAAGAACGTTTATTATGTAATCAGACATTCTCAACGTCAACACGCACAGAATACACTTCCGGCCTTCAAAATAAGAGAGCTGTTTGTCTCATGTCGTCTAACTGTTTAAACAAAATAAGTGTGTCATGAAAAATATCTTACATATGCGGTTGGAATTGCATGGGTGACTACATCTTCAACATTTAATTTGGAAATTGGGAAAAAATAAAATTGATTTCATAGGGCCCATTTTTGAAAATAGCATATGGAAATTGGTGAAAAAGGTTTGCTGTGAGGGTATAAAATGAAGTGCCAATCCGATCTTCCGGATCGGGATCGGCTGCCGATCTGCTGTACTTTAAAAAACGGAAAAGATCGGCCTCTGCCACAAAATCGGGCCGATACGATATTTCCATGTCAGGATGGCTGTAATTCAGTTGGCCATTTATTTGCATGTCAACACAGAGCACTCACTCCTTCTTTTTAAAGCTCAAGCCTGTTGTTTTAGTTTTCTTTTTCAGAGCACTCATTCCTTCACAGTCCAACGACGCTTGCTGGTTTTCTTCTTCTACGCTCCAAACGCTTGCTCTAACCAGCATGCTGGACACCACTGCCCTCTGTAGTCCACACACTAAACAGCAGCCTGGAACAACACAATACACCCATCTCTGCAGTATTTTGCATGCCCATTTTTCACTATTTGATCTTTTATTGGATGGACTTTTATTTTCATTACAAACCTGACTCACCGAGGTTTGTCACAAAAGCCAAACAATATCAGAGCTGTGGTTGTCAGCTGGCCACACCGCCAGGAACTAACCTTCCTAATAGCCTTTAGAGGAACTTAACCAGCGCTTAGCTGCTAGGTCAAAGTTCTAAAGCAAATCCCATCTGCTGTGAGGAATATGAGTATTCAGTTGCTTGTTTACTTAATGAAATAGTTCAAATTTCATACTAAGCGCGTCGACTTGTGTGGGAACCAAACGCTGGAAGTGACGTCACACGGAGAAAACATGGTGGTGTTTTTAAAGCTGTGAGCTGACACAACATGTAACGTTGTGTGTACGATGCGCCAGCAAGTACATACCTGCGTGTGTGTGTGTGTGTGTGTTTCCCCTCCACACACACACTTTGCATTTGGACTGGTGTATGCTCTGCAAAACCGTCCCGTGCTGCGCTCCCGAGAGGCCTCCCACCTCTTCACAAACACACACACACAAGCATGCATGCCAACATGCTGGTTGTCAGTCCTCACACAACTCATTCCCTCACACACACACACACACACACACTACCACAATACTCATTCTACACACATCTACTCACCGGGGCTTCTGCACCCATTTGCCCCAAAACTCCCAGCACATACTGGCACATGTGCACACACACACACACGAACAAACTCCCCTCGCAGTCAGGGGGTAAGGGCACACTGGGGGAAGTCAAGCAGTAACGCAGCCCACTTGCCTGTTGCCAGGAAACGCAGGGTAGCCAGCAGAAGCTGAGGTGATATTTTAACCTTCATTTCATTGTCGGTGGGCTTGAAGGCCGAGAAATCCTGCTTCCTTTCTCGGTGGGTGATTTTCTTCTTCGTCTTGTTGTCCGCTGCAGACACAAAGTGAGAAGCGATCAGAAGACACGCGCTCATATATGAGAAAGTCGGTCCACACCGGTTCCAACCACCGGAGGTCACGGGAGGACTAAACCTACCCTAACTTTATTGCTTTTCCAGAAACGTAGCGGTGGCGTCCTTGTCAGAACTGAAAGAGAGCTGTAGGGGGGCGACGTCGTTAGCTTTCCGCATACTTAGCATAGTTTAGATCCATATGCATCAGACCCACAAATAAATGGGCACCAACCATGCGTCTGTCGGCCTCAGTGATACCATAACTGTGTAAGCCTTCCATTATATATTACTATACATAACATATACCCCGTTACAATTGTCTCCCACCTGTTGGTGCACAGCTCAAACGAACAAATTACTTTTCCTAGAAGTTCTGGAGACTTCTCAACTGAGCATTTTTACTGCAAAACAAAATAAATTTAAAAAAACATGGGACGGGGACGTTTTTAATGCTGTTTTATTTTTAGGGCTGTCGAATGATTAAATATTTTCATCAGAATAATCACAGCTTTCAAATGAATTAATCACGATTAATTACAATTCGCAGGTGTCTGAAATATGCACATTTTTACAGTATTTTATTGAGAGAAATATAAAGGACAGGACAGCATAATATATTTTTGTTTATGTGTTAACAGCTCCAAATGAACTGAAAACTTAATCAAGCTAACAGATAGCACACATGAAAGAAAATCTATTAACCTAACCTAAGTTTATTTTCCAGGATTTCCAAAGGGACTTAAATGCAGCAAACTGTACTTCCACATTAAACTTGTGGATATTATTATCATTCATGTTGGATCTATTCAAGGGATAGTTGGGTTTTTTTTTTACATGAAGTTGTATGACATCCCCATCACTGGTGTAGTACATCGACAGTGAATTACCCCCAATTCGTCCCATGAGTCCAGTTCTGGTCGGATTTTGGTGATGAAGAACGTGGATCCGGTTAGTTGCTGCATTCTGCTTCTCAAAACAAGATGCGTTCAAAAGAGTGATCATTTGCATGACAAACATGTCTCCCAAATCTCTGGGCTTTACTTTTCTCTTCCAACTCATTCATGAGCACTAACGGCTGTCTGTTGTTGTGTATGTGATGGTTGGCGGCTGCCAGTTTGGGAGGCATGAATGTCATGCAAAATTGTACTCTTTCGAACATATATTGTTTTGAACGAGTTGAGGGGGTCACAGTTGATGTAGTACACTAATGATTAGGATGTCATACAACTTCATGTCAAAAAATCCCAACTATCCCTTGAAGAGGTACAATGGGAATGATAATAATATCCACACATTTTTTTTTGCCTATGTCTTTCTGTTTATTTAGACCACACGTAGACACAATGAAGAGATTGTTGTGATGTACGTGTCCCTGAATGCGTCTCGCGGTAGCGACAAGGAAGTCCCATTCCGAGGTCGAACGGACTGAAGACGTGTTTGTGAGTTGGAGACACATACTGCATATTGTGTTGGAATTCCACTGCTGTTGACGTGTTCAGGTGAGAATAAAGACTTGTGTCTGTCGTCATAACAGAGAGGCGTGGCTTGCCATGATGCGTTAATTACACAAAAAATTTAAGAGAGAGGTGAAGGCAGCCCCTCACCTGTTATTTCAATCATCATTATCATTGATTAATGGTGAGTACCTATACTCACCATTCACCCGCCCCTCCTTGAATCACTACCTTATCGTGGTGGAGGTGTTTGAGTGTCAGAGTGATCCTAGGAGCTATATTGTCGGGGGCTGTATGTCCCTGGTAGGGTCTCCCAAGGCAAACAGGTTGTAGGTGACGGGCCAGACTAAGAGTGATTCAGAAGACCCTAATGAAGAAGAGTAAAAGGAGTGACCGCACCTCGCCCGGACGTAGGATACCGGGGCCCGGGGCCTCACCCTGGAGCCAGGCCTGGGGAGGGGCTCGCAGGCGAGCGCCTGGTGGCCAGGCCTTCACCCGTGGGGCCTGGCCGGGCCTAGCCCGAAGAAGCCAAACAGGAACTCCCCCCCACAGACCCACCACCTGCAGGGGCAAGCATAAGGGTCCGGTGCATTGCAATTTGGGCAGTGGTTGAGGGTGGGTGTTCGGGCGACCTGGTCTTCGGCGGCCAAATCTGGTTCTTCAGACATGGAATGTCACTTCTCTGGTGGGGAAAAAACCCGAGCTTGTGGAAGAGGCGGAGACATTTTGACTGGATATAGTCGGACTCACCTCAACCAACAGTTTGGGCTCTGAAACCAAATTCCTTGAGAGGGGCTGGACCATGTTCTTCTCTGGAGTTGCTGCAGGGGAGAGGCGGCGAGCTGGTGTGGGCTTATTGTTAGCCCCCCGGCTTGGTCCCTCTGTGCTGGAGTCATCCCCAGTGAACGAGATGGTTATTTCCCTACGCCTTACGGCTGGTGAAAGGTCCTGACTGTGGTTTGAGCGTACGTGCCAAACGGCAGTTCAGAGTACCCAGCCTCCTTGGAGTCTATCAGAGGGGTTCTGGAGAGCACCCCAGCTGGTGACTCCATAGTTCTACTGGGAGACCCAAACGCGTAGTGAGGGTGTGCTGGGAACGTCTGGCAGAGTCTCCCGTCAGACAGCTTCGCCTGCATTTCGAGGGAGGACCAGGATATTGAGTCAGAATGGGCCGTATTCCGTGCCTCTATTGCTGAGGCAGCCAGTCGTAGTTGCGCCGCAAGGTGGTCAGTGCCAGTCGTGGCGGCAAGCCCCGAACCCGATGGTGGACACCGGGGGTTAGGGCTGCCGTCAAGCTGAAAAAGGAGTCCTATCGAGCATGGATGGCTTGCGGGACTCCCGAAGCAGCTGACAGGTACCGGCAGGCCAAGCGGCACGCGGCTTCGGCGGTGGTCGAGGCAAAAACTCGGGTGTGGGAGGAGTTCGGTGAGGCTATGGAGCACGACTTTCGGTCGGCCTCGAAGAGGTTCTGGCAAACCGTCCGACACCTCAGAAAGGGGAAGCAGCCCCCAGTTCACACTGTTTACAGTGCGGACGGGGGCTTGCTGACCACGACTGTGGATATAGTTGGTCGGTGGAAGGAATACTTCGAGGCCCTTCTCAATCCCACTGACATGCCTTCCATAGAGGAAGCAGAGTCTGAGGATACGTACGTGGACAGTTCTATCACCGTGGCTGAGGTAATTGGGGTAGTCAAATCACTCCCCAGTGGCAAGGCTCCGGGGGTAGACGAGTTCCGCTCAGAATTTCTCAAGGCTCTGGATGTTGGAGGACTGTGTTGGTTGACACGCCTCTACAACATTGCATGGAAGTCAGGAACAGTACCTCTGGACTGGCAGACCGGGGTGGTGGTCCCCATTTTTAAAAAGGGTGACCGGAGGGTGTGTTCCAACTATAGGGGGATCACACTCCTCAGCCTTCCTGGGAAAGTCTACTCCAGGGTGCTGGAGAGAAGGGTACGACCGTTAGTCGAACCTCGGTTAGAGGAGCTGCAATGTGGTTTTCGTCCCGGTCGCGGAACACTGGACCAGCTCTACACCCTTGCAAGGGTACTCGAGGGTATGTGGGAGTTTGCCCAACCAGTCTACATGTGCTTTGTAGACCTGGAAAAGGCATTCGACCGTGTCCCTCGTGGTGTCCTGTGGGGGGTGCTCCGGGAGTACGGGATTGATGGTCCGCTTCTACGTGCCATTCGGTCCTTGTACAATCGAAGCAGGAGCCTGGTTCGCATTGCCAGCAGTAAGTCGAGCTTGTTTCCGGTGAACGTTGGCCTCCGCCAAGGCTGCCCTTTGTCACCGATTCTGTTCATAATCTTCATGGACAGAATTTCTAGGCGCAGTCAAGGTGTTGAGGGAGTCCAGCTTGGTGACCTTAGGATCTCGTCTCTGCTATTTGCAGACGATGTGGTCCTTATGGCCTCATCAGGCTGTGACCTTCAGCGTTTACTGGAGCGGTTTGCAGCTGAGTGTGAAGCTTCTGGGATGAGACTCAGCACCTCCAAATCCGAGGCCATGGTTCTCAGTCGGAAACGGGTGGACTGTACCCTCCGGGTTGGGAGTGAGGTCTTGCCTCAGGTGGAGGAGTTCAAGTATCTCGGGTTCTTGTTCACGAGTGAGGGAAGGTTGGAGCGTGAGATCGACAGACGGATCGGTGCAGCGTCTGCAGTAATGCGGTCGCTGTACCGGACCGTCGTGGTGAAGAGAGAGCTGAGCCGGAAGGCAAAGCTCTCTGTTTACCGATCGATCTACGTTCCCACCCTCACCTATGGTCATGAGTTATGGGTCATGACCGAAAGAACGAGATCGCGAATACAAGCGGCGGAAATGAGTTTCCTTCGTAGGGTGGCTGGACTCACCCTAAGAGATAGGGTGAGGAGCTCGGCCACCCGGGAGGAGCTCAGGGTAGAGCCGCTGCTCCTTCACATCGAGAGCAGCCAGTTGGGGTGGCTCGGGCATCTAGTCCGGATGCCTCCCGGGCACCTCCCAGGTGAGGTGTTGCTGGCAGTCCCAGTTAGGAGAAGGCCCCCGGGGAAGACCTAGGACGCGCTGGAGGGACTATGTCTCACAGCTGGCCTGGGAACGCCTTGGTGTCCTCCCGGTGGAGCTGGTAGAAGTCGCCGGAGACCGGGAAGTCTGGACTTCCCTACTGAAACTGCTGCCCCCGCGACCCGGATAAGCGGAAGAAAATGGAATGGAATGGAGTACCTATACATTTCATACCTTAAAATGTGTTTAATAGATAAGGGCTGAAACCTGCATTGTGCCTTCAGCATTTACCTTGTTAGTTTCTGTCACTAGTGAACAATGGCAATAGAAGAGATAAGGTTCAGGAGCCGAGTCTAACCTAATAACTCAGTCACTTATTATCGCAGATGTTTTTCTTGATTTTTTAAATGAAACACAAAGAACTGCAAACCGCTGTCAAGTAATTCTCTAGTTAATAAAAATTTCAAAGGGTTTTGAGAAAGTTCTGACTCTGGCCGCCACCGTCCCTCACGCAACTTGTTCCATTACAGAAAAATCCATATTTACGTGTACACCTCTAGAAATGACAACAGTTGTTTCCTTTTGCCTACTAGTACTTGCCGTGAGCATCACGATAATATAATGTAAGTGTGACTCCGAGTAATCCAAAGAGCCGTGATACTTCTTTAAAAAAAACGTTCATTACATCTAAACAGATTTTTTCTCATGTGATTTTTGGAAACTGTAGTCTAGTTGTGGCTTTTGATGGTTATATGTTGTTTTCAGCTCAGTCGCTGAGTAGACGTTTCTTTGCCTTCTGGACAAATGAAGAAGGTCTTTGTTCAAAGTCCAAAACAATTGTTTAAATCTACTACTACTGACAAAACCCGCTGAAAACAAATACAGTACCAGAGTAGAGTACAATAAAAATGTTGAGATGCAGCCCAATGTAGGAGTTGACCATAATTTACCCCGAGTAGAGACTATATCTAGCGATGCATACCAAAACTCTGTGTCATAACAGCGTAATGGTGATGTAAACGCTAGTAACCGGACCAAAAAGGTGCAGAGTAATTACCAGCACATAAGCTGCTACTCTGTTCTTAAAATGTGAACCCTGCGCTTTATTCAGCGGTACGGCTAATTCACATTCTAATCTCCTGACAAGCTGTCAACATTGCGTGGTGGCCGGCCTGCTTCCCGGCAAAACAAAGCAATGCATGATGGGAAGCAGTGAAGATAGTTTATTAGATTATCATTCTACACTTGTATTGGTACTTGTGTTGTATATTTCTTGCCTACCTTTTGCACGTGCGTTTGCTGTGTGGTCATTTTAACTTGGCACCGTGACTCAGTCTGTAACGATGAGCAACGACCTCCTGCGATTTCTGATGGGTTGACGAGGTCATCGTGAGTTGTCTTGTAGCTCAGTTCCTCACCGACTCATGCGTGCCACAAAATGCCTTTTTAGGACGTAGAAATACGCGGCCTATATAGTCCGGTTCAGAACTACTACTAATGGTTTAAATACTGTGCCTGCGGCTCCCTCAATTGGAAACACGCCGTTGTTGCAGCTAAATGAACTGGCTGTCAAAATTGTGTGTTGGCCGGCCTGCTTCCCGGCAAAGCAAAGCAATGCATAATGGGAAGCAGTCGATCATTTTACACCTGTATTGGTACTTGTCTTGTATATTTCTTACCTACCTTTTGTGTGTTAAGTTGCTATGTGATGATTTTAGCGTTCTTTCTTCAAAGACACTGTGGGTCCGATCGTTACGTTGAGCAATGACCTCCTGCCAATTCCTATCTCGTTTTCTTGTGATTGGCTCCTGCCAAATAAAAAAGCTACCTGTTCCTCGCGGACTCATGCTTGCCACAAGAAGTACTTTAGTGTTCGTGGCTTAAACGCCGGTGCGCCTCACACAAGAAATGACGGTAGATACCATCGCCTCCGACTTATATTGAGGTTAGTTTTTGAACTGAGTTAAAATGCTCCGGCCAAAATGGTTGGAAGTTGGTTGCGCTTCGCCTCAAAAGATGCCGACTCAGCCACACGTGCTTGAGGGTGATATTGAGCAAGTCATGTCAAGTAATGTGTACGTCACTTCATTTTGCTCAATACACAACTCTTGCATGTAGAACTAACTGGTCTAGTCTAACATCGGCGGAATTGAGCTATTTCCTGCATCATTGTACTAATATTATTGAAGAATTCAATGACTGTTCAAGTTGCACGTCAGAAAATTCCATAAAATAAAAAGTCATTGTTTTTGGATAAAATTTGTACATTTTGTTTTTCTTAAGTACCGGTTCAGACCTTGTTTCAAAGTAATACAATTGCCACTGGTATCAGATATGTAAAAGATGCCCAGCCCTAAAGGTCACCCTTATTTGGTGGGCTATAAATACAGTATAGCTAGATGGCTATTGCTATAATGTACGGTAGCTCAAGGGTTGTCGAGGTCTTACGTTGTTTTCTGGAGTCCTCAACTGGTCCCCGGTGCCATCTATTGAGTTTATGGCATAACTACAGGTGTCAGTGGCCTTTTCTGACCTAACCCACACGCCAATGCCACCCTTTGAAACCCATGTGTTAGAATACTTTGCTGTATTCATACAAAACATAGAAAATATATATGTAAGGAAACACACACAGCCCCAAGAGGTTGGACGTATACGGTGTATCTATATGTTATGTGTGTGTGTGTACTGTATATATACATTGTATTACATACATATACACTACATAAAGTAGATATATGATGTATGTATGTTGGGAGCCACCTGTAGGTGAACAAAATGTAGCACATTCAGACTATGCTGCATGAATTCCCCACATGGTGATGACACACAGTAGACATTGCCCCGCCCACTAAGATCGGGCCTTGTCTAAAATGAAGGAGGTATGAACTTTAAGAGGGTAACCTACTGTACAAGTCTGTCTCGTCCAGGATCTCTGACTTGATGATTTCCTCGATAATGTCCTCCAGGGTGACAATACCCAGAACTTCGTAGAAAGGGTCTCCCTCACCCTCATTGTTGACCCTCTGAACTATGGCCAGATGGGATTTTCCTAGCAAATCATACATGCACACACAGACACACAAACACGAAGGCAAGTTAAAAAGTTAGGGTCATACTGTGATAGTGGAATATAGGTCAAGCAGTGGGTGGTGGTGTGCTGGGACTTGGTGGGAGTCGGTGTACAACAGAACAAACAGGCAGAATTTTTGGTAGAGTTGTCTTAAATTTGTTCTTTGAAAGCTTCAGAGTGGGGTTTGCAAAACGTTCTTTGCACTTGTTCCCTACTCAGCCTTGGTTTGGGATAGTGAGTTTTCTGTTTGAAAATACTACCACCTATAGCTGCAACGATTAATCGATGAATCGATTATTAATCAATGATCCAAATAATCGACAACTATTTTGGTAATCGATTAATCGTTCCGTTTAAAAATGTACTATAAATATCCTGATTTTAGCCATTTTAATGTAACTACTTTCTAATTTCCTTAGTGATCCATGAAAGCAGACATATTTTCTCTTGCGTTTTAGGCAAAACAAGATACTTCACACACATCACCTTTGACTTTGAAAAAGAGCTATCAACCTTTTTGCCTCTTTTTGATATCTTGCAAAGCCAACTACTGCAGAGATGTGTGCGTAGAACATGTGTAAAAGCACTCCCGCGCAAAATCCCATACTTGTATTTGTGCTTAGGTAAAAGGCTTCATTTCTGCACTCTCTCCCCTAACTCTTACCTTGCGTACACACAAAACCCACTGACAGAACAGGGAAACTGCAGTAGAGCGTTTGTGATGTTTGTCAACTGACGGTTTATACTTTGCTACTTCAATTTCGGTGACTGAGATCCTCCTCGTCTCTGTGAGTTTTGGAGGGAAAACGTCCATTCATGCATTCTTAAAGGGATTGCTGCAAAGAAGGGAAGATTAAAAATGTCTTTCTAAAAATCCAATTAATCGATTAATCGAAAAAATAATCGACAGATTCATCAATTATGAAAATAATCGTTAGGTGAAGCCCTACTACCACCTCAAGCGTTTAACCGCAAGACTGCAATCTATTTGTGGTTTGGGTTGGGGGGATGATGCTGAAGGAGAGCCATTGTGGGAAACAAAAAGTGAGTCAAACAAAAACATGAATAGCACAACATGAACGTTTGTGCTTTCCGACGCAAACATGAAACCTATACAGAACTTTCTGTGATGCTGCCACAGCCTAATAAATCCACCAAGAAAGGAAACAAACTGTCACATTTTACCGGGCGATAATTGACCCACAAATTATTGTTGATATTCTTTATTACTGACAACATTTTCTCGTTTTTTTCCCCCGTCAATTTTAAGGCATAATCATTTCTCGAGAGTGTTTAACATTTTAATCTCAAGCGTTATTAGTTAAAATGGTGAGAACAATAGAAAGAAAGGCATTGTGAAATACGAACCAGCATTTTGTTCATGTGAAACAAGCAAATTGGGTTTGTTTGGGTTGAAATAAGCTATGACCTCCACACTTGGGGCTGCGGCATTCGGCTTACAAACCATCGCTTTTGTGCCTTCATTCATATCCACGTTTGCTTTCTAACTTTCTGCTAGCTCTGTGTATTCACGCACTAGTAGCCCCGCCTCCACGTACTGGGGCTACTATAGAACCAATGCACACAAAGACACATGCAGAGTGAACCATTTTGGGGGTTTTGATACGGTGATAGGTAAAAATTAGAGCTGTCAAAGTCGACGCGTTAACAGAAGTTTCCTTTAACTGCACTATATTTTTTTTTTACTCTCGAATAATGTGCACATGTCCTGTTTGACCCTCGAACCTCGGGAAAATATTTTAAGACCTCAGTAAAGCATACGTACAAGTTTAGTGTAAAACTATATAACATCAAATTAAAAGGACAAAGTGAATACAGGACCACCATCCACCAGTCCGAGACTACGGGACTACTTTGTCTTCCAAACAAATATGCACATTAGCACTCAATAAGGTCATTGGAATTTTCCTTTATGCATTCCCACATAGTATCAGCATTTGGGACCAAATATTAGGTAAAAGGAAAAGGGGACAAATACAGTGTAGTAGTCTATCTGTGCATGGAAGAACGTCAGAAGGTGCGTTCAAGAACGTAAAGTATATAGTATTATATAGTAAGACTATATATTATATATTATATAGTAAGAAAGTACATTTATATATATATTTTTTTATAAAATAATGGCCCATATTTACAAAACTGATATCCCTTTACATAAAATTTGATGTAGTTACAATATAATTGTAGTTGTGTATCAGATCGTTTACCCCAGAGATTTACATTTCTAATTATTATACAGAAAACCTTATTTTCATCTGTGATTAAATGTGATTAATTATGAGTTAGCTATGGACATAATGTGATTAATCACACTAAAATCTTTTAATCGTTTGCCAGCCCTAGTATAAATACATCTCACATTAAAGACGTCCCTACGCTGTCTAAATTTGGTTGAAAAGCATCTGTTTTTGGTCTATATTTGGACCAAATCAGTCGGACTGAGGAGATCCTCAGGGGGTGTCACCAGAGACAGTACCTCTTGAGGAAGCTGAGTTCGCTTGGAGTGCACAAAAAAGTTTTGCTGACTTTCTACCACACTTTTATTGAGAGCGTATTAACATCCTCCATCTCGTGGTTTTATTCAGTTACGCTGCACGATCGGACACGTTTACTCAGCATTACCAGACTTTGCTCCAAAATCCTCGGACACCCTGACAGAGCCCTATCTTTATATTATGACCAGCATATTATATTGCGACCCCTCACATGCAATACACTCTGTGTCTGAGTGGCTTCCATCAGGTCGTAGGTTAAGATGTCCACGTTGCAGAACGCAAAGGAGGAGGGCAACTTTTGTCTCCACAGCAGTCCAGCTTTTGAACTCTGACCCCTCCCTGTCCAGATATTGCGCAATCCCTATTTAATTTATAATTTTTTAAATAGCGAGCATTAGCTATTATTAGCAGCGCCCTGGGTACCATGCATGGGAACCATACATACTGTACATTATATCAACAAAATGTATCTTAATTATAAATGTATTGTGTAAAACTATGACAGGAACAACAACAAATTAAAATCCCAAAGTAAATACAGAGCCTGCATCCACAAGTATGTGCCTGGAGTTTGTTGTTCACTGAGGGTGTGTATCACAAATATGCACATTAGCACTCAATAAGGTCATCAGAGCTTAACTTTATGCATTCCCACATAGTATCGGCATTTGGGAGGAAATATGAGGTGGAAGAAAAATGATAAGAATACTTAATAGTAGCCTATCTGTGTGAATTTCTCTTGGAGATGAATAAAGTATCTCTTTATCTGCAGTGGGTGAGAAGATGCGTTCAAGGACAGTGGACAAAGTAGGTCAAATAGTCTCTCACTTTAAACAATAAAAAACTGGGAGATTTCTAACTGTGTGTTATTTATGAATACAATAACGACCCATATTTACTAAACTGATATCCGTTTACGTAACTTGCTGTAAAAAAATGGAAAAATACATCCCAAATTAAAAAAAATCATCTGTGATTAATTATGAGTTAACTATGGACAAAATGTGATTGATCGCGTTTAAATATTTTAATTGATTGACAGCCATAATATGCAAACACGTTAATTTGTAAATGCAGAAAAATGCACATTATACAAAAGCTCTTTTAGTAGTAGAAATGACTTTAAGTAGTGCAAATGGATAAACAGATGAGTAGTGCAAGTGGAGGAACAGTACAACACGTTCAGGTAGTGCACGTGCAGGCTGACAACCTGCTCCCTCTTGCATTGTGGGTCCGCCACTGAAGAAGCTGCTCGGCGTCCCCACAGCGTCATGCAGGGGGTGGGAGGTCATGTCCATGATGACTTTTAGCTTGGCTGACATCCTTCTCTCACCCATCCCCTCTATGGAGTCCAGTGGAGAGCCACAAAAGCAGTCTCAGAGAAGTGACCGACAATTTGGAGTTATTTTGTGTTTATATTTAGGGTTGGGCATCGAGTCTCGATGGGCACCGATGGGAACCATGACTAACATTTTGATTCTCCCGGGATTGTTAAAATGTCTGAAATTTCGATTCCTAGTTTTGATGCCCAGTCCTCTGACCGGAAGAAGACGAAGGGGCTTCAAAGTTTGCCTTAACTTATTAACAAGAAAAGTGGTCAACTCAGTGCAACATTTTCTCGAAAACTCACCGCACCCCGCCAAGTTGCCTCCCCCCAAATGCTGCACTAAACTAGATATTTTTTGTCTCACAAACGACAGGTGAGTTCCAAACCGCAGACATGTTTGTTTTAGTAATGGCACGCCTACGCAGTGCGGGGGAAAGTGGGCGGCAGACACTGGTTACGGGCTACATGACGCCAGAGATGATCGGCTTTTGTGATCGGCGTCGAAGAGCGTTTGTATGGCTCTGCACGGCGTGTTTTACGGAGTTTTTTTCAACAGCGAATTCCAACGATATCACGCAACCCAGATTTCCTTACATGCGCAACGTTGAGCATTGGCTCACAGGAAATGTTTGTTTGGGTGTGAGGGAAAGCTAATTTTGTTAAGCTATAGGAAGTTGGACTATCTGCCAAACTGCTGCTGAAGTCCGACGCCTTTCTAACGTTACTTGGTGGTGTTGAAGAGTCAGAAGAGCAAGCTGGAGGTGAAGAATAATGTGAAAAAATCTGTCGCATGTCTGTGTAGCATTATAGAGTTGCATTCATGCAAATTAAAAATCAATTACAACTAACTGGAGCTGCTAATAGCTGTGAAAAGGGGACATTTTACAAAGATAAATTGACGTTTACTATCAATTCCTGTAGCGCCAGAATTAGGAAGTGGGGTTCGACCAATCACAGCGGGAGGCGTACCTGGAGGAGGGCTGGGGTTGGAGTAAATTACACGGACGGCGGGAGGCAGCAAACCCAAGGAAACGCTGCAGGAAAAGACGCAGAGTCTGGAAGATATACTGTAGAAAGCTTTTTGTGTGGGTTATCGTGTGTAGCTGCCCTGCAGGAGTCCAGAACTCAATACAAACGCCCGAAAAAAAGATAAACGGTCCCCTAGAAAATGGATGGATGGCTCCCTTTTGGGTATTGTTTTTTACTGTGGTGCGTTTCAGAAATAAGAGTTCTGTGGGGTCTCAATATAATACGATGGTTCCCATAAATGTATTCGTGGCGACCTACCACAAATAAATTTGGGCCGCCTCAAAAGGACCTGGCGCTACCTGTTCGCGCTTGCTCATAAACACATCGCAGTGGGACTGAACGCAGCTCGGCGTTTCAATTCCGTACAGTAGATGGCACCGTGAACAGTGTTAGTGAGCGAGCCGTACCTAATTTTCATAGTCTGAAAATAGAAATCATGTTTACAACCATCTAAATACATTTTTTAAACACTATTAGAGCCCTCTAGGCATGAAATAACACCCATATAGTCATCTTTACACACATATTACCCAACATACAGTAGTAGATATGCATATTCTATGTTTACATTGCTTTACTCAGACATTATGATGTTTTTGAAAAACCATGATATTGTAAAGCAGCAAAATTTGACTGGTTTCAGATTCCCATCTTGCACTTTCCCCGGTCTACCATAAAAGCAACGACAGATACCGGTGAGCCGGACAATGACGTCATCTACTAGTCCCCAATACTAATACCCACTCCATTACCAGTGCTGAGGAGGCACTTTCAACACCCAGAGTGAGACTCTGTCAAGCTCTGTGGCATCGATAGCGAGTACAGCCATGCATTGCGGTGGAAAAGGGGCATAAGCAAGAAGAACAACAAAAGAACTGGTCCAAGTGGCCTTAAAAGAGCAAGCATAAACCCGGTGACAGTCCAAGACAGTCACATAGTCCTGAATTTCATCATTTGGCCCCCTCCGCCCCCCTCCCTCCACATCTGTGTTCCCAGGACCCTCCTGTGCACCATCCGCAAAACAAGCGAGCCAAACTGCCGTGTATGCAGTCAAGACCGTCAAGCAAAACGCTAAACAAATTCTTTGCCTTTTCTCAGCTTGCGATCATTTAAAAGGAATTTTCCACATGCCCGGGCTAATATTAGCCCCCTCAAAATGAACTTTCCATTCCGCCCCGGCGATATTCTCACCGAGTGGAGGAACAGAACAAGGCGAAGCCGCCGCCGTGTGATCAGATTGTCTCGGAATGGGTCGTTTGCATGCAGGTACCTGGGTGTAAATAAGGGAGGGTGTCAAATGTGCACGCGCGTGCGTGTGAGCGTGTTCAGTAGTTCATTGAAGCCTTCAGGTACATTACTCAGAGGATGACCGGACGTTTTTGTCCTATGCAGCTTGGGGTAGAGAGGGAGAGCGTTTCATTGCACCGCACGACAACACGCTGATTCGGCAGACTGAACGCCGCAAAACCGTCTTTGCGTGAACAATCAGCTAATTAACACGCAAAGCCATTAGTGTATAACACAGGATGTGCCGTCGTTTTACCGTCAGACAGGTAACAAAACAACGGGCTAATTTGTCGCCTGGGTGCAAAATGTCAGCGACTTCTTCCGAGTGTCGCTTTACGACAAAGGTTGAACTAGGACAAACACAAGTGGAGCCTCAGTGGGTCCAAGCAATCAGGCCTCTCAAGTCTTGGAGCGTGCAATTACACTACACCGCCCAGGGAGGGAATTGCAAATAGGAAGGGGGGGGGGGCAACACAGAAGTGTGAACCAGATCAATGTTCGCCCCCGTTGCTTTAACGGCATCGACTCAGCTTTTCTTTTCAGCTTTAGAGGCAACTATCAGGCCCCACTGCTGTATGTGCACACGTTGTTGTTCCAGTCTACGAGGTAATAAGAGCACGGAACCGGACTCTTTTACAGCACAAATTACAGCCTGCGTGGAAATCCAAAGCAAATTCTTTAAAGCCTCCGGCATAATCGTTTAGGGCACTGATGTCCAAAGCGGATGTGCAACCGGAGGGCCNATTCAGACTATGCTGCATGAATTCCCCACATGGTGATGACACACAGTAGACATTGCCCCGCCCACTAAGATCGGGCCTTGTCTAAAATGAAGGAGGTATGAACTTTAAGAGGGTAACCTACTGTACAAGTCTGTCTCGTCCAGGATCTCTGACTTGATGATTTCCTCGATAATGTCCTCCAGGGTGACAATACCCAGAACTTCGTAGAAAGGGTCTCCCTCACCCTCATTGTTGACCCTCTGAACTATGGCCAGATGGGATTTTCCTAGCAAATCATACATGCACACACAGACACACAAACACGAAGGCAAGTTAAAAAGTTAGGGTCATACTGTGATAGTGGAATATAGGTCAAGCAGTGGGTGGTGGTGTGCTGGGACTTGGTGGGAGTCGGTGTACAACAGAACAAACAGGCAGAATTTTTGGTAGAGTTGTCTTAAATTTGTTCTTTGAAAGCTTCAGAGTGGGGTTTGCAAAACGTTCTTTGCACTTGTTCCCTACTATTCTGTTTGAAAATACTACCACCTATAGCTGCAACGATTAATCGATGAATCGATTATTAATCAATGATCCAAATAATCGACAACTGTTTTGGAAATCGATTAATCGTTCCGTTTAAAAATGTACTATAAATATCCTGATTTTAGCCATTTTAATGTAACTACTTTCTAATTTCCTTAGTGATCCATGAAAGCAGACATATTTTCTCTTGCGTTTTAGGCAAAACAAGATACTTCACACACATCACCTTTGACTTTGAAAAAGAGCTATCAACCTTTTTGCCTCTTTTTGATATCTTGCAAAGCCAACTACTGCAGAGATGTGTGCGTAGAACATGTGTAAAAGCACTCCCGCGCAAAATCCCATACTTGTATTTGTGCTTAGGTAAAAGGCTTCATTTCTGCACTCTCTCCCCTAACTCTTACCATGCGTACACACAAAACCCACTGACAGAACAGGGAAACTGCAGTAGAGCGTTTGTGATGTTTGTCAACTGACGGTTTATACTTTGCTACTTCAATTTCGGTGACTGAGATCCTCCTCGTCTCTGTGAGTTTTGGAGGGAAAACGTCCATTCATGCATTCTTAAAGGGATTGCTGCAAAGAAGGGAAGATTAAAAATGTCTTTCTAAAAATCCAATTAATCGATTAATCGAAAAAATAATCGACAGATTCATCATTTATGAAAATAATCGTTAGGTGAAGCCCTACTACCACCTCAAGCGTTTAACCGCAAGACTGCAATCTATTTGTGGTTTGGGTTGGGGGGATGATGCTGAAGGAGAGCCATTGTGGGAAACAAAAAGTGAGTCAAACAAAAACATGAATAGCACAACACGTGTATGAACGTTAAAGTCCGAAACAAGACGCGACGAGCAACACGTGCTTTCACGTCACCGTTGCTGTTCGAAAGTTGTTTTTTGCCAGTCATTAGGATTTTGTACTTGTGTTTTTTGTGCTTTCCGGCGCAAAAATGAAACCTATACAGAACTTTCTGTGCTGCTGCCACATCCTAATAAATCCACCAAGAAAGGAAACAAACTGACTGTCACATGACCTCCACACTTGGGGCTGCGGCATTCGGCTTACAAACCATCGCTTTTGTGCCTTCATTCATATCCACGTTTGCTTTCTAACTTACTGCTAGCTCTGTGTATTCACGCACTAGTAGCCCCGCCTCCACGTACTGGGGCTACTATAGAACCAATGCACACAAAGACACATGCAGAGTGGACCATTTTGGGGGTTTTGATACGGTGATAGGTAAAAATTAGAGCTGTCAAAGTCGACGCGTTAACAGAAGTTTCCTTTAACTGCACTATATTTTTTTTTTACTCTCGAATAATGTGCACATGTCCTGTTTGACCCTCGATCCTCGGGAAAATATTTTAAGACCTCAGTAAAGCATACGTACAAGTTTAGTGTAAAACTATATAACATCAAATTAAAAGGACAAAGTGAATACAGGACCACCATCCACCAGTCCGAGACTACGGGACTACTTTGTCTTCCAAACAAATATGCACATTAGCACTCAATAAGGTCATTGGAATTTTCCTTTATGCATTCCCACATAGTATCAGCATTTGGGACCAAATATTAGGTAAAAGGAAAAGGGGACAAATACAGTGTAGTAGTCTATCTGTGCATGGAAGAACGTCAGAAGGTGCGTTCAAGAACGTAAAGTATATAGTATTATATAGTAAGACTATATATTATATATTATATTGTAAGAAAGTACATTTATATATATATTTTTTTATAAAATAATGGCCCATATTTACAAAACTGATATCCCTTTACATAAAATTTGATGTAGTTACAATATAATTGTAGTTGTGTATCAGATCGTTTACCCCAGAGATTTACATTTCTAATTATTATACAGAAAACCTTATTTTCATCTGTGATTAAATGTGATTAATTATGAGTTAGCTATGGACATAATGTGATTAATCACACTAAAATCTTTTAATCGTTTGCCAGCCCTAGTATAAATACATCTCACATTAAAGACGTCCCTACGCTGTCTAAATTTGGTTGAAAAGCATCTGTTTTTGGTCTATATTTGGACCAAATCAGTCGGACTGAGGAGATCCTCAGGGGGTGTCACCAGAGACAGTACCTCTTGAGGAAGCTGAGTTCGCTTGGAGTGCACAAAAAAGTTTTGCTGACTTTCTACCACACTTTTATTGAGAGCATATTAACATTTTCCTTCATCTCGTGGTTTTGTTCAGTTACTCTGCACGATCGGACACGTTTACTCAGCATTACCAGACTTTGCTCCAAAATCCTCGGACACCCTGACAGAGCCCTATCTTTATATTATGACCAGCATATTATATTGCGACCCCTCACATGCAATACACTCTGTGTCTGAGTGGCTTCCATCAGGTCGTAGGTTAAGATGTCCACGTTGCAGAACGCAAAGGAGGAGGGCAACTTTTGTCTCCACAGCAGTCCAGCTTTTGAACTCTGACCCCTCCCTGTCCAGATATTGCGCAATCCCTATTTAATTTATAACTTTTTAATAGCGAGCATTAGCTATTATTAGCAGCGCCCTGGGTACCATGCATGGGAACCATACATACTGTACATTATATCAACAAAATGTATCTTAATTATAAATGTATTGTGTAAAACTATGACAGGAACAACAACAAATTAAAATCCCAAAGTAAATACAGAGCCTGCATCCACAAGTATGTGCCTGGAGTTTGTTGTTCACTGAGGGTGTGTATCACAAATATGCACATTAGCACTCAATAAGGTCATCAGAGCTTAACTTTATGCATTCCCACATAGTATCGGCATTTGGGAGGAAATATGAGGTGGAAGAAAAATGATAAGAATACTTAATAGTAGCCTATCTGTGTGAATTTCTCTTGGAGATGAATAAAGTATCTCTTTATCTGCAGTGGGTGAGAAGATGCGTTCAAGGACAGTGGACAAAGTAGGTCAAATAGTCTCTCACTTTAAACAATAAAAAACTGGGAGATTTCTAACTGTGTGTTATTTATGAATACAATAACGACCCATATTTACTAAACTGATATCCGTTTACGTAACTTGCTGTAAAAAAATGGAAAAATACATCCCAAATTAAAAAAAATCATCTGTGATTAATTATGAGTTAACTATGGACAAAATGTGATTGATCGCGTTTAAATATTTTAATTGATTGACAGCCATAATATGCAAACACGTTAATTTGTAAATGCAGAAAAATGCACATTATACAAAAGCTCTTTTAGTAGTAGAAATGACTTTAAGTAGTGCAAATGGATAAACAGATGAGTAGTGCAAGTGGAGGAACAGTACAACACGTTCAGGTAGTGCACGTGCAGGCTGATGACCTGCTCCCTCTTGCATTGTGGGTCCGCCACTGAAGAAGCTGCTCGGCGTCCCCACAGCGTCATGCAGGGGGTGGGAGGTCATGTCCATGATGACTTTTAGCTTGGCTGACATCCTTCTCTCACCCATCCCCTCTATGGAGTCCAGTGGAGAGCCACAAAAGCAGTCTCAGAGAAGTGACCGACAATTTGGAGTTATTTTGTGTTTATATTTAGGGTTGGGCATCGAGTCTCGATGGGCACCGATGGGAACCATGACTAACATTTTGATTCTCCCGGGATTGTTAAAATGTCTGAAATTTCGATTCCTAGTTTTGATGCCCAGTCCTCTGACCGGAAGAAGACGAAGGGGCTTCAAAGTTTGCCTTAACTTATTAACAAGAAAAGTGGTCAACTCAGTGCAACATTTTCTCGAAAACTCACCGCACCCCGCCAAGTTGCCTCCCCCCAAATGCTGCACTAAACTAGATATTTTTTGTCTCACAAACGACAGGTGAGTTCCAAACCGCAGACATGTTTGTTTTAGTAATGGCACGCCTACGCAGTGCGGGGGAAAGTGGGCGGCAGACACTGGTTACGGGCTACATGACGCCAGAGATGATCGGCTTTTGTGATCGGCGTTGAAGAGCGTTTGTATGGCTCTGCACGGCGTGTTTTACGGAGTTTTTTTCAACAACGAATTCCAACGATATCACGCAACCCAGATTTCCTTACATGCGCAACGTTGAGCAATGGCTCACAGGAAATGTTTGTTTGGCTGTGAGGGAAAGCTAATTTTGTTAAGCTATAGGAAGTTGGACTATCCGCCAAACTGCTGCTGAAGTCCGACGCCTTTCCAACGTTACTTGGTGGTGTTGAAGAGTCAGAAGAGCAAGCTGGAGGTGAAGAATAATGTGAAAAAATCTGTCGCATGTCTGTGTAGCATTATAGAGTTGCATTCATGCAAATTAAAAATCAATTACAACTAACTGGAGCTGCTAATAGCTGTTAAAAGGGGACATTTTACAAAGATAAATTGACGTTTACTATCAATTCCTGTAGCGCCAGAATTAGGAAGTGGGGTTCGACCAATCACAGCGGGAGGCGTACCTGGAGGAGGGCTGGGGTTGGAGTAAATTACACGGACGGCGGGAGGCAGCAAACCCAAGGAAACGCTGCAGGAAAAGACGCAGAGTCTGGAAGATATACTGTAGAAAGCTTTTTGTGTGGGTTATCGTGTGTAGCTGCCCTGCAGGAGTCCAGAACTCAATACAAACGCCCGAAAAAAAGATAAACGGTCCCCTAGAAAATGGATGGATGGCTCCCTTTTGGGTATTGTTTTTTACTGTGGTGCGTTTCAGAAATAAGAGTTCTGTGGGGTCTCAATATAATACGATGGTTCCCATAAATGTATTCGTGGCGACCTACCACAAATAAATTTGGGCCGCCTCAAAAGGACCTGGCGCTACCTGTTCGCGCTCGCTCATAAACACATCGCAGTGGGACTGAACGCAGCTCGGCGTTTCAATTCCGTACAGTAGATGGCACCGTGAACGGTGTTAGTGAGCGAGCCGTACCTAATTTTCATAGTCTGAAAATAGAAATCATGTTTACAACCGTCTAAATACATTTTTTTAAACACTATTAGAGCCCTCTAGCCATGAAATAACACCCATATAGTCATCTTTACACACATATTACCCAACATACAGTAGTAGATATGCATATTCTATGTTTACATTGCTTTACTCAGACATTATGATGTTTTTGAAAAACCATGATATTGTAAAGCAGCAAAATTTGACTGGTTTCAGATTCCCATCTTGCACTTTCCCCGGTCTACCATGAAAGCAACGACAGATACCGGTGAGCCGGACAATGACGTCATCTACTAGTCCCCAATACTAATACCCACTCCATCACCAGTGCTGAGGAGGCCCTTTCAACACCCAGAGTGAGACTCTGTCAAGCTCTGTGGCATCGATAGCGAGTACAGCCATGCACTGCGGTGGAAAAGGGGCATAAGCAAGAAGAACAACAAAAGAACTGGTCCAAGTGGCCTTAAAAGAGCAAGCTTAAACCCGGTGACAGTCCAAGACAGTCACATAGTCCTGAATTTCATCATTTGGCCCCCTCCGCCCCCCTCCCTCCACATCTGTGTTCCCAGGACCCTCCTGTGCACCATCCGCAAAACAAGCGACCCAAACTGCCGTGTATGCAGTCAAGACCGTCAAGCAAAACGCTAAACAAATTCTTTGCCTTTTCTCAGCTTGCGATCATTTAAAAGGAATTTTCCACATGCCCGGGCTAATATTAGCCCCCTCAAAATGAACTTTCCATTCCGCCCCGGCGATATTCTCACCGAGTGGAGGAACAGAACAAGGCGAAGCCGCCGCCGTGTGATCAGATTGTCTCGGAATGGGTCGTTTGCATGCAGGTACCTGGGTGTAAATAAGGGAGGGTGTCAAATGTGAACGCGCGTGCGTGTGAGCGTGTTCAGTAGTTCATTGAAGCCTTCAGGTACATTACTCAGAGGATGACCGGACGTTTTTGTCCTATGCAGCTTGGGGTAGAGAGGGAGAGCGTTTCATTGCACCGCACGACAGCACGCTGATCCGGCAGACTGAACGCCGCAAAACCGTCTTTGCGTGAACAATCAGCTAATTAACACGCAAAGCCATTCGTGTATGACACAGGATGTGCCGTCGTTTTACCGTCAGACAGGTAACAAAACAACGGGCTAATTTGTCGCATGGGTGCAAAATGTCAGCGACTTCTTCCGAGTGTCGCTTTACGACAAAGGTTGAACTAGGACAAACACAAGTGGAGCCTCAGTGGGTCCGAGCAATCAGGCCTCTCAAGTCTTGGAGCGTGCAATTACACTACACCGCCCAGGGAGGGAATTGCAAATAGGAAGGGGGGGGGGGCAACACAGAAGTGTGAACCAGATCAATGTTCGCCCCCGTTGCTTTAACGGCATCGACTCAGCTTTTCTTTTCAGCTTTAGAGGCAACTATCAGGCCCCACTGCTGTATGTGCACACGTTGTTGTTCCAGTCTACGAGGTAATAAGAGCACGGAACCGGACTCTTTTACAGCACAAATTACAGCCTGCGTGGAAATCCAAAGCAAATTCTTTAAAGCCTCCGGCATAATCGTTTAGGGCACTGATGTCCAAAGCGGATGTGCAACCGGAGGGCCAAAATTAAAAGGAAATAAAAGAAGTCATGTTGTTTTTACACGTTAGTCATTGCTGTTTCTGTGCTGTCTTTGTTTTTTCCATGTTGTAGATTTTTCTGTTTTGTCTTTGCTGTTTCTCATTGCATTGACCGGATGGCTCAAGCTGGCGACAAAAGCAATGACCCGCCCGCAGCCTTAGCTGCCAGGATGACTGGTCCATACCTGATCACCCGATTCCTGCTTGCAGTGACTGTGTAGTAGCTACTGTATGTTTAAATATGCTATAAATGCTATATGAATAAAATGCTCCTAGCGCGGATGACCGGAAGAAATGTCACGGACAGGAAGTAACATCACAATGACACCTCCGTATCGAAGCTGCTGAGAGAAGCGGCCTGGATGGGACTAGTCACCCTGGCAGCGGGTCCCACTATTGTCGTTTGTCGGCAGCTTAAGCCATCCGATAAATGCAATGAGAAAAAAACAAAGACAAAACAGAAAAACCAATCATAAAATGAGAAAAACAATATCACTTTTTTATTATTACCTTCATACAGGGTTCCCTAGTTGTTTATTATAATTTGTTTGATTTTCAACATGTACAATAATTTGCGCACATTGACATTCAATGGTTGCTCTCAATTCAGTGACTGCTGCAGGTCTCATTGCGTAGACTTTGTCTTTTAGGTATGTCCATAAAAAGAAGTCTAGTAGTCTAGTGGTGTGAGGTCTGGTCAACGTGGAGGACATTGTTTGGCAAAGTCTCATCAAGGAAGGCATCCCCGCACTACTATCGCCATGTTAGATCCTTCCTTGATAAGATTATTATAACAGTATGTTGATGGCTGCATTTACTGTATGAACCCCAAAACCATTTGAAGAGAAATCCGACAATTATTTTCATAAGATTTGGAGTTGTACCATGTTAAAAAAAAAAAAAAAAAAAAAAAGGACACATACTATAGTGGAGCACTTTTGAATATTTTATCCTTCAGCCCGGCGAGTGAAACACACGCTTCCTTGTTCCATTACAAAGTATTGCTAGAGTTTTGCTCGCACTATTGCCACTGCTAGAAATGACCAGCTACTGATTAGTAAGCAAAAATAATAAACAATAAACTAGGCACTCATTCAAAAATCAGGTATTAGCTTGAAACGCTGTTCATGAAAATGTTCATCTCATTGATTTGCAGTGGACACTTCACCCATCTTGCCCAATTTGGGTAACACAACCACACTGGTGTATGAATGTTTGGTGGTGGTCAGATAGGACATAGGCAAAATTCGGCAACCACATTTCCCGTCAGTCTACCCCGGGACCGCTGTTGCTATGGATGTAGTCTACCACCACCAGTGACTGTGGAGTGAATGAATAATGGGGTCACTGGGTACATTGAAAAGTGCTATGTACAATCAATCCATTACTATGTATAAAAATGCATCAAATTCAATTCAGGTTTGGGTCAAATAACACAAATTTCACACATAAAAAGGGGCTCAGACGTTAATTTGATAAGAATAAACTATTTTCTAGGGTCCCCTGGAAATGTCTAACCCACCAATATTATCAGCATTATATTGGCAAAAAATTGGTATTGGGTTTTTCTCTATAATGAAAACTATTTTTTAAATAATACTGTATATAGGTGTATGGGCTACCCTACAGGCCGTTGTCGAGGCATCCAATGCCGCCACTACGTGGAAATACTTTGTCACATCCTTGTAGCGGCACCGGTACGGCTTTGTTGTTGTCACTGGTGTGGGTCGACATTTTTGCTCACGTCGGGGTCACCAAATGTGGAGATGCCATTCACAAAACAGGAGTCCAGGTAGGTGGCACACCAAGACAACATCAACACATCAGCCCATACAAACACGTAATAAATTGACAATGTTGTTAATCAAGTTACTATTTTAGTAACTAATTAAATGAGGATATTCCGTTACGGCCCCCACCTCCTTCAAATTTTCTGTATGCCATACCAGCCTTTTTATTTTTTATTTGTCAATTTAATTTATTGAGGAATCACATGCCAGTAGATTGCAAATTTGTTTTCATGCTTCATTTTCAAAGTAATAATAATAAAGAAAGAATTTTCGATGAGAAAAAACTTCATCTGTTCATGCACAGACATTGTTTTGTCTTTGAGAAGCATTTAAATTTAAAAAGTGAGGAAGGTGGACTGAATTTGTTGTCCGGCAAAAAGATCAAGTCCTGAGTGCTAAAGACTTCTTCCTGTACCACAGCTTGATAAATGTATTGTCCAGAAACCGGCAGTTGGTTTGGGCCTTTATTTTCACTACATCTTTAACTTTCACGATACCAACCCTTACGAGCAACCCTCCGTCACCTTGCTTGCACCTGACATGAAGTCATCAAGCTATAAACCTGTTTAAAAGTAATGATGGTAATAATTTAATACAAGGAAAGATATGCATACTGACATAACTATGATTTTGCCTTCTTTTGGATTGTTTTCCCAAACAATAAAATCAACAAAATTGGGTCAGACAAGTGGAGGTTCTATTGCAGGAGATCTTCCACCTTCTCTCAGCAGATCTCCAAAATCTTGTCTCTCTTAATGCACAGCATAGGACACTCATAGAACAAAATCACCAAATCAGGGCAGACAAGCGGAGGCTCGGCTGCAGGAGATCTACCATCTTCTTGCAGCAAACCTCCACAATCTTGTCTCTTTTAATGCACAGCACAGGACACTTGGCCAAAAGTGGTGGTGTTGTTCCAGCACAGCCCCTCTCAGGCAAAAGCTCCGCAAGGCTCTTGGCTTCTCTTAATGCACGACACATTCTATCGAAACAAATTATTTTTACCATCACAACCATTATTTTTACCAACACTAATACCCATTATACTTATGAATCAAAAGTTGCTTGTATGCATACAAATATATATACTGTACAGTAAATCCAAGAATTAGTTATTATACATGATTGATATGTTGATATGCTGCATGATGGATGGTATAATAATGGGTAATGTCACGTTGGTATTTATAAGATGTATAACGGATTATTAATAAGGCATATTGTGTAGGTGTAATATCTTGTTTATGAATAAAAATGTATAACATGTTGCATATTATGTTAATATAAGTGGCTCTAATGTTGCGGATAGGCGGCTTTAAATAAGCTTGTCTTCTTCCCACTCCTTTTTGAGCCAAATTGTTTTCCGTCTATGTTCTGTTCTGTGTATTTTGTGTCGCTCGAAATAAACAATCAATAAAAAGAACTGCTTTGAGGGCCTTTTTGGACAATTATTCCAAAGAATAAGAAGCTGAGAAAAGGGATTTAAAGAAAAGTAATGTGAGAGGAGGGCAATACAAATATAATGGAGGTTCCATTAGGTAATCGGTAAGACACTATGGATGGACATGGAAGTGAACATATTCCAAATGTCCTCATGCAGTCCACTATACAGTGGATGAGAACCTAATCTGCATGGAAATTTGCTATAAAGGCAACATTTTTGCTCTGTTCTCTAATAAGGAGTTGAATGGCAAAGTTCATTAAAAATAAAATCACAGAAAGTCATGCACTGGTCTTCTACTTACACTCTTTGACACTCTCATCTCAATGGCCACCTTCCTCTGAGAACATCCTGTTTGTATACATGTAGTCATGCTGTCATCACAAAGCAGCCGCAAACTTCATCCCTACCACTCTTCCATCAGGCAGGCTAAGAACCAGCTCCACACGCACCAGCAGGTAAGGGAAAAATTCAGCCAAGCTCCGGAACTGACTCAACCAAACACCCACACTACACACCAGGTACGGGTTGGAAAGAGATTCTGATGGTATGACAACCATTGGCAAAAATATCTTGGTTTCACTGTATTATACTTACAGCCCTAAAATCTGGCTCTGCATTTAGAAATATCCTGATTGGAAAAATAGTCTGTCATTTTTAAACAATATAATGGAACATGATGGAAGTGGAACGTACGTAATTACAATAAATAACAAAAAAACATGTTTTTTTTTCTATCCATCCATCTTCTATGCCGCTTGCCCACGAGTGATGTGGAATTGTTGGATTATGTGTTTGCTCAGTTCTGATTGATTTCCTTTTGTCACCTAGTTTCACTTATGCTTCCGGATCACGTGACCGCTGTTAACAATTGTTGTTTCCGGGGACAATAAAGGATTTGTACCACTTCATGCTCCCCACGCTGTAATTTGTAGTTGAAATACTCTGTCTGTTGATCAATTATTAGGTCTCATGATGTGAAAATGTGAATAGCATGACGAAGAGAACCGTTTCAATACCAATTTTGACTGAACCAGGTCATTTATTGGTCCATTCGTGAATCCAAACTTGTTTTGAATTTTGCCATTCAGCCCTTCGTTGGAGAACAGCACAAAAACCACTAAAACATTGAACAGTTAGAAGATCCCTAATACCAATAAAAAACCATACATTTTTTTGAGTTGTGAATTCCACCCAACACTAGACATCATTCGGAGGTTGGTTTTTGGGCCAAATCTGGTCTGCCTGCCACTGCCTCGATTTAACCCCGAAATTGACGGTGAAATTTGGGTTGGGTTTAGTGCGACTGATTTGGTCCAAATGTAGCCTTTTACCTTTCACTTTTCAACCCATCCTGGTGAGATATGTAGTGTTCTAGGTTTGTATTTCCATCCTGAGTTTAAAATACACATAAATTGAATGAGATCCAAAGAACCGTCACCTTTGTTTATGCACACAATCTCCACGGTAGAATTATCTGTGACGGCTATAAATGCCCAGTGTTGTGGCCTCGTTTGTACATTTATAAACCTCACATGGCTGTTTCATAAAATGGCATATTGTGGCACGCACAAGTCGATGGGAACAAGTACGCCTTGATATGGCAGGAGCCGATCATGAACAATAAGAAAACTCATAACGCGCTTGGCAAACCATCAGAAATCGCAGGAGGAGGTCATTAACTCAACATAATAGTCTGACTCACTCTGTCATCAATGACAAAAACACTAAAATCATCACACAGCCACTTAACACCCAAAAGGTAGATAAGAAATATACAAGACAAATACCAATATGAGTGTAGAATAATGAATATCTTAAGCACAAAGTCTGCTGTCTACTAAAAAATTCTGAATGAGAATGTCTGGCCATCCGTTGGTGACCTCAAGCTGAATCCAACTTGGGTTCTGCAGCAGGACAATGATCCAAAACACACCAGCAAGTCCACCTCTGAATGGCTGAAAAAAAACAAAATGAAGACTTTGGGGTGGCCTACTCAAAGTCCTGACCTGAATCCTATTGAGATGCTGGGGCATGACCTTAAAAAGGCTTCATGCTGGAAAAGCCTCCAATGTGGCTGAATGACAACAATTCTGCAAAGATGAGTCGGCCAAAATTCTCCTTATTATACATTTTCAACTGCAACATGTAGTGACAACATGTGTTTGATTACACCACAAGCAGTTTGACCATGACATGTGCGACTTATTACATCATAATAACATGTTCAATAGTGTTATGTGCTTGCATTTTAGTTTGATAGCGCCAAAAGGCATGGAAAATACACACTAACTCTACAGGAAGCAGTTACTATGCTAGCCAGGCAGCTAAACTGCGTCAGTTAAGTTGCCAACGTTTGGCAACACAGCTTAAGCCCGTGGTTTCCGCACATGGAAGCCCAGTGAGTGAGGAATAACACAGGACATGACAAAACATTCCAACCTGACTTTTTCATACCGGTAACTGGTTGATGCCTATTTGGGATCTTTGTAGATCAGGACCTCAGTGCGAAAAAAGCTAGTGAGAAGAAGTATGGTGACATGTGAACGATATATTTGGTGTGTTGGCAACCGACCAAACCATTCCAAAGAAGAAAAGGAACCTCCCTAACCCTCCCTGTGTAAGAGGGATCACACAGGGAACTTGTCAGAGTCCACCATACATTTTTCTGATTATCCAAAAGTTGATGAAACTCTAGCAGGCTCATGGCAAAAAAACAAACAAACATTAATTTAAAAATATAAACGCTAAATAACTCATTCAGAATATAATGGACAAATGTCATTAACAATGAGAAATATTTAATCGTTTAACAGTCCTAGACATGCCCACCTCTCTGTGATAATAATTCTTCAAATATTTCATTCATGAATGTGCATAGAAAACATAGTGGGACCAAAAACCCACCTATGCATCCATCCATCCCCACACCAAATCAAAGTCTGAGAAACCTCCACTTCTGGTCTTCAGAGAATAAACCGTTTGCTCTTTTCCACCATTCCCAGTGTATTTAGGGAATGCAGCGTTGTCATATTTTTCCATAGCGTAATTCAACCCTATAAATAGGCACGTACGGCTCGGGGAGATCGGCCTGGAGTATGAGGGGTCAGTATCTGTTGAGGACACTCATCACTGGCCCCCTCCTTGTCTTGCTCTCCCACTATGTTTCCAAATATTTCAGCACGGACATTTATAGAGCAATGTTTGGGTGATGGGAAAACATTGCAAATTATTTCTCCAACATCCAACTCTTGTGAAAAGAAAGGTTGCAGCCATTGTGTCCCACCTTTCCAGTTATAAAGGCAAATGATGAAAGCAAAAGTATTGTCTGGTAGTATTCCTCTTAACACAACTCTTTTGGAGACATTGAATTCATCACATCTAATTTAACTAAATTAATTTCTTTTGTTATTTTTTACCTCAGCTACAATTGTTTTTTTTTCCACTTCACTTTTAATAATTTGATGCAACAATATAACAATATTTTGTTTTCTAAAAAAGTGCATGTTATATGGCTAGGTAAACAGTAGTACCCTACCAGAAAAGTCGTTCATCGCCGCCCTCCTCCTCTAGCTCCTCCTGGGAGCTAAGGCCACTGAAGTCGTCTTCTTTACTATCACAACTGAACCGCCTCATGAATCTTTCATCACACACTTTGTCAGTCTCTCTCCCTTGTTTTCTGCTTGCCGATATTGTCTGGAGGCAAATTAGCCACTTAGCTTGAGCTTTCTTCTCCGTCACACACTAGTCCAGCCTTTTGAAACCTGTTGGTGACAATGCTTGGCGTTCGGAGTCGTCCAAACAGAAGCTGCAGTGATTCTACATTTGATCAAACTCACTTAAGATGTGTCAGAGATCACCGAGTAAGACTTCAAACCATGATATTCTCGTCCGCGTCATTACGTCCTGAAGCTGCACTCTAAGCATCATGGGAAATGCCATTTTTAGTCAGGGTGAAAGATTGAGAAAAAAATAGAATAGTTGTTATGCCAAATGCCATGCAGAAATCAGGGTACAAAGTAAAACCCTGCAAGAGGCAATGACTATAGTGCTTCATAAAATTCCAACAGGTGTTGAAAAGCCTGTAGGCTCCTGCTTACTCGTGACCCTAATGAGGACAAGAAAATAGTTGCATGGTTGAAGTTTGATCCAACCAACCTCATCGCACATTTGAAGCCGCATCACAAAAAAACAGAATGAGGATTTTTGCAACACCGCGGCGACAAAAAAGCAAACCTCTGAATCCCTTGAACAACCAACGCTGTCCGAAACGTTTGCAAAGCACGGGAAACTCTAACAAGACTGCAGAAAGTCATCAGCTATCACAGAAAAGAGGACCAGCCCCTGTTGCTGTGCGCACCTACTGCTGACTACGGCTCTCTGCATTGTCAGCATTGTCACTTGATCAAGCCTTTTGTTACATTCCACACAAGTAATAAAAGTATATATGATTTGTGCTGACATCAATAAATCAATCAAAAAAAAAAACCATGGGATGATGCTCAAGGTTGCAATATCGGTATCATATTGGAAGTGAAAAAGTTGCATCGGGAAACCCCTAGTCTGTAGTTCCCTGAAAACAGAAAAAATCTTCCCAGTGATGAGTTATTGTGGTTTAGATACTGTACATAATTCTTACATACAAAAAAAACACTTGCTGGCTGCCATTTTCAAAAAAAGCAACAAACTGCACCTGCCCTCTGGTCGTCTCTGGAAATCTTATTTGCGCTTTTCAAACACAGCAGCAATAGGAACAAGCCCAGGGCACCCGGGCGTCGTAGCGATGCTGACGTTTTTTTTTGCCTGTCATCATTTGTCCTTTATCACAAATTGTTTGAAGAGCAATTGGCAAAATGTCCCACACAATTGACGCCATGTTTGTTTAGACGAGCCGTTAGCATCACCTCACAGAAAAGGAGTGATGATTTGCTCAGCCTAACCCAGCTACAGCGCAGTAGGGGTAATCTTACCTCATTTGAGCTATTTTCCATGTTAGAGGATTTATCCGTATGATACATAATTCCACATAGCAGTCTGATAAGCATCGTGCAACAAATGCATGTGTATAAAAACTTCTCCTGCAGGACAAACTATGAACTTTCTTTCGAAATCCGAAATGGGCACTTTGATGTGCAGCGCTTATAGGTCCTAAATAATTAAGATGTGCGCCCGGCTCAGTAATGCTGAGTACGAGGAGGGCAGAGTGAAGAGAAAAACTGGAGAGCAGCCAGACAGAGAAGAACTGATAAAGCAAACAAGGAATTGCAGGGGAGATGATTTGAACAACAAAAGAAGCAAAAACATCCCGCTCATTTCAGCCCCTTTCCACCAAACAGTCGAATTCTATTTACTTTTAAACAGGGTGCTAATTTGCATTCTTGGCACCCTTCCATAGAATCAGAACCTAGCCCTTCATTGGTCAATAAAAAACCCACAGAAGATACAGAGCCATTTCTATTTCTTGTTTACAGATCATGTCTGGGAGAAACACCTCGTGGAATTATGCTTAGCCCTGCAACCACCATCACGCTTTACACCTTACAGGTATGGCAGACCCCAGATGAGTGTGGGCTGCTTTACATTTTACAGTGACAAACAAAACTGAATTGAAAAGAATCAGGACTTTGACTAGAAAGAGGAAAAGGCAACAATCCAGAACGGGAACAACTGGCAACTGACATATGCAAACTGATCCATGATCCCTGCTATGGGAAAAATAGGCCAACACCATAGTAGGACAAACATACCCATATCAAGATGCTTCACTGTCTTTAATGTGCACTGTGGCTTGAATTCTGAGTTTGGGGGTCATCTCACAAACTGTCTGTGGCCCCTGGACCTAAAAAGAACAATTTTACTCTCATCAGTCCACAAAATGTTCCTCCATTTATTTTTAAGCCAGTTGATGTGTTCTTTTGGAAAACCTCTTCCGCATGTGCCTTTTTAAAAAAAACTTTTAGGCGGATTCTTGTAAATAGATTAGCTTCACACAGACGTATTGTAACTGTCACAGTACTTACAGGTAACGCCAGACTGTCTTTGACCATCTGGAGCTGATCATTGGCTGATCCCTTGCCATTCTGGTTATTCTTCAATCCATTTTGATAGTTGTCTTCCATTTTCCGCCACGTGTCTCTAGTTTTGCTCTCAGCCAAACATTTTTTGCACCTCTTTATAAGTTTTCCCCTCTTTAATCAACTTTTTAATCAAAGTACGCTGTTCTTCTGAACAATGTTTTGAACGACCCATTTTCCTCAGGTTTTCAAAGAGAAATGCATGTTCAACAAGTGCTGGTTTTATCCTTAAATTTTGGCCACCTGATTCACACCTGTTTTTTCACTAAATTGACCATTGATCAGTAATTGAATGCCACACTGCTATTTTATTTAACCCCCCCCCTTTCAACTAATCGCCAAATTGCACAGCCTCAAGAGCGTGCATATTGAATTCTGGGTCTTGTTTGTTTTCTGAGAATCTACTGCATCTACTGGTAACTTGTAGCAATAAAAATATACTAATAACAGTGAGTAATCGGGTTAGTTTGAACACTACGGTACAATTTCCCTATGGGAAAAATTGTTTCAGTTTCCACACGGTTCAGTTTTCTGTTCAGAAAACAGAACCTTTGGAACCAAGGTTCCGTAAACCAAGTTTGGCACATTTGTGCATTGTAAAGTGCACCACGTTGATATAGCCCGTGAAGGAAGCCTGGATGCTACTGTCTATTTGTAGAAGGTCATTTGAGAGATCATGCGAGTCGCCTAAAAGAAAAGAAAAACATCCTAATTAGACTCTACAATGAGTTTAACAACGGGCAAAATTTCTAATGTGATTTTCTAGCTGCAAAATGTAAAGGCTGCAAAGTTTAAAAGTGTCATGGGTACCCCCTTTGAGGGAACCACCACACTACGCAGTCTGTACGTTTCCATGCACTAAACTGATCCATCCATCCTCTAGCGCTTATCCGAGGTCAGGTTGAAAGGAAGCCCAGACTTCTCCCTCTCCAGGTACTTTGTCCAGTTTCTCTATGCGGTTCCCGGGGCATTCCCAGGCTAGTTGAGTGACAGTCTCTCCAACGTGTGCTGGGTCTTCCCCAAAGCCTCCAACTGGTCAGACATGCCCTGAACACCTCCCCAGGCGTCCAGCAGGCATCCTTACCAGATGCCCGAACCGCCTCTTCTGGGTCCTCTCAATGCAGACAGTGCTTTTAACCTCACTAAACATTCTACAGAGAAAAGTCCGTTTAGGCCACAGCGATCTGGTACTTCCGGTCAATACACAAAGCTCATGAGCATAGGCACTAAATTAGTCAAATCACTGAAATAATTTAATTATTGGCCATACGTTGTGTGCCTCTTAAAAAGCAAGATGGCATTTATGCCTGTAAAAGTTTGGCATTTCAGGTTGACCTGTTAGGTCACATAAAAACAAACCAGCTCAGCTGGTGTTTGACAGATTCGCCTACTTGAAGAGACTTTGGCCTTTTTTTGTAAAGATGCTTGCAAATTTCCAAGTTTCTTGTTTTGGTCTTGTGTTTGTAAAGTCGCTAAAAACATGTAGTCATATTCTTTTTCCATTTTGTCGTTGCTTTTCCTGTTTTGTCTTAGTCTTTTCCATTTTGCCATTGTTTTTTCAGTATTGTCTTTGTTTTTCTGTTTTGTCTTAGTCTTTTCCATTTTGCCGCTGCTTTTTCTGTATTGTCTTTGTTTTTCTGTTTTGTCTTAGTCTTTTCCATTTTGTCGTTGCTTTTCCTGTTTTGTCTTAGTCTTTTCCATTTTGCCGCTGCTTTTTCTGTATTGTCTTTGTTTTTCTGTTTTGTCTTTGTCTTTTCCATTTGTTCCATACAAGCAAGGGCAAAATAAGGGTTAGGTCATTCCACCAGAGTGACTAGTCCATGCCTGATCACATGATTCCTGCTTGCAGTGTCTATGTAGTAGCTATGTTTAAATGTACTTCTTAGCGCGGTTGACTGGAAGTAACGTCACGGACAGGAAGTAGCGTCACTATGACACCTCCATGCGAGAACGTCTTACACAATGGAGTCCATTTCGAAGCTGCTGAGAGAAGCGGCCCAACAGGCTGGACGGCACCAGTCACACTGGCTGCAATGACAGCATATGATGTGGGCGGGTCCTTGTTTTGCCTTTGCTTTTAGTTGCCAGCTTGTAGGGCCCTCTGAATTCCGTTTTTCCCTTTTTAATTCTTTGGAATTCCGTTTTTTTACATTTTGCACTTTTTTTTTTCTGCCGTAGTGTGAGTGTGATGTTGACCATCATTTCAACATCAAATTTGTGATGCAACGATTGAGCCGACCGCCCGTTCGTAATTCCACATACAAACGTTCCTTCTCCTCACGACGACAGCATTTCATTCCCCTGATGCCCATTTCCACGGGATTCCGCGTTTAACAGTAAATTTCGCTCTTATTGGCCAACTCCACAATTCCGACCAAGAATCAGCTAACGCGGAAATCCCAGGGCCCTAGCTCGTATGGGAAAAAATGGAAAAGACAAAGACAAAAAGGAAAAAGAATATGACTACATTGGTATTTTTTTCTATTATTGATTCTCTTTATATTGCCTTTTAATTCTGGCACTGCAGAGATTCCATACATAGACACATGAGTGTGCAAGGGGAAAACATTTAGCTATTTCCACACATTCATGACCCACTGGGCCTCAATGAATTCCGTGTTACATCCCGCCGTGGAGACTGCACACACACACACACACACACGCACACACGCACACACACACACATGCGCAGGAGAGATTTTCCAATCGCATAATCTAGGTATGTTAATCTGACTTTTAAAAAGCCAAACACAATCTAATTAAAGTGTTTAAAAGCTACTTTTATGCCCATTTATGCGATGATTTGTTTTGTTAGTGCATGCAAACATACTCACTGACTGTCCATTTGCACAAAAAGGTTCAGTGTAAATTTTCTCTTCAAAGAGTCAAGGATCTTGCAGAGCTGGGGTTTTATTGTGGCGTCAGCAAGGCCATTTTTAAATTAGGGTTGAATCTCAATTCAAACCCATACCCATTATCTTAGCCATTGCATGTTCACGAGAATCAAGTGGTGTCCTAATTCTCCTTAAACCACTATTTGTTCTGAACCCTACTTTTTGGTTTTCACTTTCAACTGTTATTTTGCTATTTTGTTCATGTGCACCATGTAAAGGGCTCCATAATATTGTCTTCTTCTTTTCCTTTCCGTTTATCCCTTCAGAAGTCGCCACAGCGAATCAATTGCCTCCTAAAAACCCTGTATGAACCCGTCTTCTGCATCTTCTCTCCAACTACCTTCATGTCCTTTTTCACTACATCTATAAACCTCCTCTTTGGTCTTCCTCTAGGCCTCCTGACTGACAGTTCAAAACTCAGCATCCTTCTACCAATATATTCACTCTCTCTCCTCTGGACATGTCCCAACCATTCCCAGGCTGGTTTTTCTGACTTCAGCTCCAAAACCTCTCAAATGTTCTGTCCCTCTGATGTACTCATTCCTGATCCTGTCCATCCTGGTCACACCCAGAGGGACATTTCTGTGTGTTTACCAAAGCAAAGACTGCTGCAGCATGTGCTCCAGTAATGCCATTGATTGTCAGCGATGCCACTTCATCACTTAATTTCTGATTTGTTACTGGATAAAATTCAGGCAGGTATCGGCCAAACCAATTCAATACTATGTGCAAATTCACTTAATGTGTCCGGTAAATTTTAAAACGTAGTGTACAGTATTTCAAATGATGAACAATGATGACCATAGTACTTTATTGATTTATATTGAACAGTGAAGTAAATAGTAAAAAGCAAAAAGTAAGTATCAAAAGTATCACTATTTCATTTCAGAATCGACTTTAGAGGATGAAGAGCTGATATCGGAGATATCCGCACATTACTAGCAGTTTCTCCTTAACGCGTTTGTGGCAATTTTACGGATTTTGTGCAACGGGAGTCAATATTTTCTCAACCAAAAGATTCCGTGTGGAAGATGAAGAAGAAAGATGGGAAGAATTTTGGTATGGAAGCTTGAGGACGACTTGTTGCCACGTCTGTTCTAAGGTGCGTGTGGGTGGAGTGGTGAGACATTGCAGAGAGCTGCTTCACTAACACCTCATAAAAATAACTTTCGGATGAGAATAACTTTTGCCTACATCGGTGAGTGCATTTATCCAAGTCTTGCACGTCTCGTAAGCACGGCAATACACGCCTTTCCGTGACGTTTGTGTCGGATATACGCCACCTGAGCCTTCCCACGGCAGTCGCGTCGCGTACATATCCCATTTATGTCCACGTACGAATGAGACCTGAGTCACATTTGAAAAAATCTGAATTATGCCGGTCACGCTGACATGAAAAAATCAGATACAGGTCGTAAATGAGCAAAGAAATCAGAATTGGCCTGCAGTGTGAACATAGCCTGTCTGATACGGATTCGAATGACACAAGATCACTCGGCTGCAACGTACGCAGCTACAGCTACACACACACACACACACACACACACACAACACTGGAAAAACATTGTTATTCATTCAGAGAAGCAGCATGCTGTCGAGCTGGTTGCGTTTGTTGTTGAAATGTCCCCTGGGTGGAGATTCCTCAGAGCCCCAGTCATAAGGAGATGCATCAATGGGAAAGCAGTGGGAGCAAATGAATGAGCATGTGGTCAGGTGCTGCTTTATTATGTAAGTTTTGCAACTGATGCAATGATGAGTAAATGCTAAAAAGCATGCTAAGAAAGAGGAGATTCCAGTGTATATATTTTGTACAAAGTATATATTTTTTAACATATAAGTTGCACCTGACTATGAGTCAAACTATGAAAACAGTGCGCCTTATTTGACCACAATTAGTGATGTGCACAGTAATACGGTACACTACAGTAGAATTTCAACCGAGTGTGTGGAATTATGGACATAATACAAAATAAGCAAACGCATGAAAATACACCTATTTGAAACAGTGCACGCGCAGCTCTAAAACTCATAATTAATACCTGAATAAAAACAATTAGCCAATTCCAGAAAGCTAGATCGAGCTACGTATTGAATAAAGAACATTTGTGCAAAGAGTTTTGAAAATGTGAAGTTTCCGGTACGTATAGAACAACTTTTAATTGAGTGTGTTAAGAATTGGTGACTAAATTGTCCATACGTATGAATGTATGTGTGTCTACATGTACCCCGCCTCTCGCCCAAAGCCAGCTGGGATAGGCTCCAGCATACCCGCGACCCTAATGAGGATAAGCGGCATAGAAAATAAATGAATGAATGAAGAATTTGACCACGGGGTGTCTGGACTTTAGGGACAGGATGGTCATGGAACAAATACTGGTCGAAACAACACGTGAAAATTAGGGCAGAGCTTACAGAACCTCTTAGTTCTCCTCCCATTCTGTGTGGAAGTGGTATATTTCTGGTTGCTTACATTGTCTTTCCTCCACACTTGGTTTCAAACCTATTTGTAAGTTTGGAATTAAAAAATGGAGCCTAACCAGTTAACTCCGTAGAATGCTATGATGTTCTTCAGATATCCCATAGTCCCATAGACATCCCATCATCAGATCCCATAGCCTGTACATAAGCGGTGGCATGGCTCAGGTGGTAAGAGCCTACCAACCAGAAGGTTGCGGGTTCGATCCCCCGTCCTCCCATGATCATGTCCAAGTACCCCTGGGAAAGATACTGAACCCCTCGTTGCTCCTGAAGCCGTGTCATCGGTAGGTAAATGCGGAAACAGTGTCAAAGCGCTTTGAGTGCCTTAAGGTGGAAAAGCGCTATACTGTATAAACAACGTCAGAGTGAGAATGGATGACGCTGATCCTGTCTACTATATTAGGTAATACGAGCATCAAGGTGAACATAGGCGTGGGAAAAAAAATGTTAAAATAAATACACAAGACAAGCACCAACACTTGTGTAAAATAGTAAACGACAGCTTTCTTAGCTGCTTCCCATCATGCATTGCTTTGCTTTGCTGGGAAGCGTCTTTGTCTTCTGTGGACTCATTCCGTCATTGCAGCTGAATAGCAGCAATGGCGTCAACAGAGCCCGGCGGCTGGCCTGCTGCCCACCAATGCAAAGCAATGCATAATGGGAAGCAGCTAAGATAGCTGACTGACAACATAGACGTCGTGCTGAAAGGTTATCCACAGTACTGTCTTTTTAATGCCCATTTTCACAGCAGTAGTTTACAGTAAAAAGTATAAACCTGGACCGATGCAATTAGTAAAAGTATGCGAAAAACTGTGGAAGGCTCAATTAAATTTAGGTGAGGATCTGAATAAAAGGGCTAGTTATTATAGATTTAGACAAGATGGCGTCAAAGGAACGGCCCAGAGTCATAATGGAATCCCCTGTCTGTCTGTTATCTTCCATGAACCAGGAAGTAGCCTGCAAACAAACCTAAAATACACTCCACAATTGTTTTTTTGTCAATCTTGGCAAATGCCTGTAACCTATTGATGGATGTTGTACTTCTATGTCTTCTTTCATGTTAGTCACCAAGTGTCTAAAAAGCCCCCAAAAGTCGCTAGGTTTGTCGCTAGTCGCTCTTTTGACTTGGTAAGTCAGCAACACAGAATTCCCTTATTCTCCATGAGGTGTGTTACGTATCACAGTTACAATGCCATTGACTGAGTATTTTTATCACGCGTACAGTTTCTTTCCAACAAAAAGGCCCAATAACGGCAGCAGATCTGCGACAATTTTTTTGTTTTGTTAAAGTACTTTTTTGTCAAGTAGGCTTGTATTGTTATTTAGAACTGAAAATTATACTATGCCGCTCAGATGAATCACTGTAACTCTCTCACTGAAGACTTGGAAAAATAGTCACCATCCACTGATTGTATGCACTAGTGTCTTTTGGGCTTGCAAGGACCCCTCTCAGGCTTTCCTCATGCCAGTAAATGGGGAGACGGACAGTGTGCCCGGTGTTATCAATGAAGCCAGCCCCTTGGCTCCCTAAAAAGTCCGGCTTGGAACACATCCACGGCAGGGCATTAGGCCTGGATGTTTGTGTCGTTTGTAATTTATAACACTGGGGGAAATGGGCAAGAGGACAATATGGAGAGAAGAGGGAGCGAGGGAATGTGGGAAGGCGGGGGATGGGACTTGCTGAACTAGCAAGCGACTGCACTGTGTGCTGCCCCGGATGGCTTTCAGCCCCTCTTTAAGACTTCAGGCCTTCTGAAAACGTTCAACATTTTCTGTTCAAAGTTAGACAATAGTTTAGATAACGGATGCATGGAGAGCTACGGCAATGTTCTTCTTACACGGTACAAACGAAGCCAAGCTCATATGAGATTCATGAATTGAGATAAAATGTGTTTTTGTGAGGCTAGATTTACGCAAAATGTACATATTCTAGATTTAGGTCTATTATTCTTCAACAGAGGTTGTCCTGTAAACAAACAACCAATCACACCTATGGACAATTTAACTAATAGTGGGGCGGGCAACCCTACGGGGGCACGGTGAACCGTCGGGGGGGGGGGGCCTTGAAAGGCGACTTCCAATATTTGTGCAGACCCACCAACATGTATGAACTTGCGCTCCTGAATACGCTTGTACGGTTAATGCTGTCCATTCGGCGCCAAAACATTTTTGTCCCCCAGTGGGGGCATGACAGAAAATAATTGAGAAGCACCGGTTTAACCTAACATGCATATTCCTGGAATGTGAGAGCAAGCCAGAGTACCCGGAGAATACCCACAGGGGGTACATGCAAACTGCCCACAGAGATCTTGCGGCGGATATTTGAGCCCGGGTAACCTGATTGTGGGGCCAACATGCTATCTACTAATTATATGGATATAACTTTTTATTGAAAATATTTTTTGGGGCTTGATTTGCATGTAAATTCACTAATTTTTAGCTTTATAAACCAGATAAAAAGAGAGTAAAATTGTCTTGAATTAAGTTAAATAAGCTTACACTTTAAGCTTGTATTTAATGAAACAAATGTATAGTCATATACAGTAGATTTACAGTTACAATGTCAATGTATATGCCAACTAAGGTTGCTCAAGGGCACGTGAAAAGAAAGCAAACTAGCATCTCTCCATTTATTTTTGCCTCCGGCGGGACTCTAACTGCAACCTTCCAGTTCCAAGGAACAGGTCCTTCCGGATGGGCTGCTATTGCCCCCAGTTCACCAAACTGGACTGTGATCAAAATCCCATGCAACCACCAGGAGAACATGAAAAACCAGAACCGCTACACTACAACTGTGGAATTTTACCAATGTGGGTCAGTGTTTGCCATATAGTCCATCAGGTACTCTTAAAAAAGCAACCAGACCAACAAATCTAGCAAACAACTTGCAGAATTATGAACATAAGCCTCAAGACTGGAGATGAAGATTGGTCGCCTCAATAACGGGCTTCTTAATGAGTTTAAAGGGGTGTTTATAACATTTTGTATTGTGTATTCCCCCACCGTAAACATATGACCGTGAAAAGATGTTTCTATAACATGTATAACATTTTGCAGGCTTGTCGCTATGGTGGAATATAAACAAGACATGCCTTACTCTGTTCTGTGGCAACTTTGACGTTGTTCTTCTGGTCTTTCTTACTCCTGTGCACCGCATCGGGAATAGCATCCTTATTCAGAATGTGTTTATACCGTGCTTCGAAGCGAAATGCTACTTGGAAAGGTGATTATTCATAGCAGTCTGTGAGAAGAACACTGCAAAGAACAGAACAGGTGGGTGTCCGTTTGTCTTTCTCTCTCCACCTGCTTTGTCCGTTACAGTCTTCAACCTTCGTCTTTTGGAAAAGAAAACAAAGTTAGAGCATCAGGCGGATACTGTGAACAGTCAGAAGCAACACAGCAACTCGACACTTTCATCCTAACAGAACTACTAGTGCACTGTGTGACTGTTTGCCCAAGGGCACACTAGCTGTACAAAGTGCCGATTGGGTTGGTGCGGCGAGATGGGATGAGATAAGTATTCAAATAATGTCCGATCAGACTGGCTGTGAGGCCGCGAGCGTCTCTCAGGGATTATTACACAAGCCCTACCTGGTGCACTGGGTCGGATCACGGCGCCTGCCAGTTTCTGTTTGTCAGCAAGTGACCATAACATTACGTAACAGACACTTTTATTACACGCCGTGACTTTCTACAGCCCATGCAATGTCTTTGATGTAAGTGTGACATCATCATTCTTGCTAATCGGGCAATAAAATACATGCAAATATCATATGTGAAAGTTCTCCTCGTCATGTGGGCTGGAAAGGGCCTGTCGCAGCCGTCCTTTCATAGAGAAGAAAAGCACCTTTTTTTTTTTTCCCCCACAGCAGCAGCACCAGCTGGAGAGCAAATATTTTCATGCTCATTTCATGCTTTTCATGAAGTTCAAAATGCAACAGTTAATCGATGATGATTAATCAGTTATCCAATTGACTATTTAATACTGATTTATCGATCTATTTTGTTATTCCATTCATTTTTGTTTTTTTTAATTAAAAAATGTAAACATCCTGTGATTTCTGCCTCTGAAATGTATATCTTTTTTATTTCCTTGGTCATCCATGAAAGCAGGCCTATGTTTTAGCTGTTCTACCTAGTCAGACTAGTGTGGGTTCTACCTAGTCATTGAGCATGCACTGATGAAGACTGCACGAAAGAGAAGCGAAGACAACCTGAACAGTCCAGTTGCGATTGATTCAATTCCCTGATAATCCAATGACATACCTGGATGAATGACAATATTTACAGGCTTACTACCGTCCCTCCTTTATTGCAGTGAATTGGTTCCAGGCCCGCCGACGTTTATGACCTTCTAAACACCGTTATTAGAGCCCTCTAGACATGAAATAACACTCCATAGTCACCTTTATACTCGTATTGCTTAATATCATGGTCATGATAAGCAATAAAACACAATAACTTGTTGTGGTTGTACAGGCCTGTCCCGATGATGAATAAAACGAGGGTTCACTGTGCATCTCTCTCATCACCCGGGCGCGTTGTTCTATAACGGAATGCATGGAGAGAGTGAACCCTCCTGTCAGTCATTCGGTCTTCCTTGTCCAAGTGAGGGGCTGCTAGTGAATGCTGCAGCCTGCAAGTGAGCAAACGCAAATACGAATGAAGGCACAAAAGCCCTGATGGTTTCAAAGTCAAATGGGAATATTTTGGTTTTACACAGAATTAACAAGATGAGCCCATCGACAAAGACGAGCCAATATGTCTGGGGGGGGGGGCTGCCACAAGCACTATTCATTATTACCGTTCTGGCTGCAAAAGAGGGGGGTGCTGCAAAAACTTCATTCCACTTTCTACCATCTTTGTTTACACATTTTGCCCGGCTCTCTTTGCCTCTATGGCGGCATCTAACTGGCTGGTTTTTGTCCCACGGGCGAGCTTCTAGTGGCTAAGTGCTGTACTTGCTAACTTACTTTTAAGTGTCACAAAGCAATCTTGCTCTCTTGTTATCATTAAAATACGTATGGCTTGTCTTCAAAACACTAGCTGTGTGTCCAAGCTGTTCAGCATAAACATGTAGTGTGTGTACGCCTTTAAGATAGTGACTCTATCACAGGAGTCTCCAACAGGGAACTTGTCCAAAGTTTTTGGAAAGTTTCAGAACAATTGTGTGCCTTTTTGCGCGCGGCCACACTAACTATACAAAGTGCCGAGTAGGTTGGTGGTTTCGTGTAAATGGGATGAGATGCATGGAGAGGCGTGACTCATGTTGAGAACAGTCATAACGCCTGATCAGATCGGCTTGGGGAATGCACTGCTCCTTGATTCACACTCCTTCTGTTGTACTAATCTGGTCTTACAAAGCCCGATCCATTTTGAACCAGAATCTGAAGAATGTAGGCTAATTCAAAAGCCAGCCTTTTAACACGACAACCTCGGTCTAGGAAGCCCAAAAGGTCAACAACAGACACTGAAATCCCCCCGATGTCAAACGCACCTTTTTTTCCTTGCATTGGTTGCTCTCGGTGATGAAAGAACCTGCGATTTAAAGTCATACAAAGACCATCGACACCACAGCTTTTTACACAGCTAACTGGGAGAAAGTGAAGCATGCCAAAACTGCTTCTGACCTGGTGACCACCAATAAACTTGCAGACTGTGTAGACCTGTCAAAGCGAATGTTTCACTTGTATTAAAACTAGCATTGCGTGGTCGTAGATTACTCATTTGTGTTGTTCATGTCAATACATTCATTCGGGCCAAAGTGGACCCATCCCTCCATCCATTTTCTATACCGCTTATCCTCATTAGGCTGGTGGGGATGCTGGAGCCTATCCCAGCAGACTTCGGGCGGGAGGCGGGGTACACCCTGGATTGGTCGCCAGTCAATCGCTGGGCACATAAAGACATACAAGCATTCACTCTCACAGTCACACTCTAATGGACAATTTAGAGTCACCAATTAACTTAACATGCATGTTTTTGGAATGTGGGAGGAAAACGGAGTACCCGGAAAACCCCACACACACACGGGGAGAACATGCAAACTCCACACACAGATGCCCAACGGAGATTCCAACCCTGAACCTCCTGACTGTGAGGCCAACATGCTAACCACTCAGCCACCGTGCAGCCCCAAAGTAGATCCCACAAATATATTTGTCGCTAGCTTTTCGCGCTTGCTCCTAAACACATTATAATGGGACTCTCCATGTATGTACAGTAGCTTGTCGTTCCAACTCAAAATAGCAAATGGTGTCGTAACTCTGCTTCTTAACACACTTTAGCACTAATAAAAATGTGCGTGGAACTCTTACTAAACGTTTGCGTACACCGGAAACCCAAAATGCGCAAACGGACAAAAATATTCAGACCTAAAAAAAGTGGCCTATGCACACATTCACGCAATTTGTGCTTCAACTGCTCGCAAAATATGCATACGCAACGCCACGCTTTCAATTTGCGAATAGTTGCTCATGGCTCAAGTGGCTCATAAATGCGGCATCTATGGCAACTCCTGGGCGTGTTGGTTCTATAGCTGAATGAACAGAGCGAGTGAACGCGCCTGTCAGTCAGTCGGCCTCCTTTTTCCCGGTGGGGGGAGGGGGGCACTAGCGAGTGCACACACAGCATTGTGGGACGTAACAGGCAAGGAGTACCAGCGACAGTGCGGTTACATCGAGGGTTATGATGCACCGACTACAGCGATTCCAAGCCATACACTTGTGAAAATATATTGCAAGCATATTGAATAAAGAGGAAAAATAGAGTCAAATACTTTCTTGCTGTATAAAACACCACATGATGTCATGTTGAACGAGTTTGTGACAAAGGCAGGTAAACAAATAATACGAAACGTTTCAGCTGCCGCGATTCCCAAAGCGTAACACCTCATTGTGCACCAAACCATTTTGCAGCGTCAAAAACACATACTTTGACCAACCTCTGACCAGATGTTACACCTCGTTGCATGTAATCCACGTATTCCACACGCAATGTTGATAAAAGCAAATCAAAAGCGTGAATCTGCAGAAGAGCTGAAATCTGCTTTGACACCCAATGTGAACTTCAGAGTATTTCTGAGTTTTTTCTCCGTTTCAGACAACAACAAAGGTAACATCGAGTCCAAAAAAAATAAAGAAATACTGTGATTGTGATTTTTTTGTGTGTGCCAGCCCCTGAAAGAGATAGAATGAGGAGCTCAGTCATTTGAGAATCTTAACATCGAGAGGAGCCGGTTGAGGTTGCTCGGCCATCTACTCCAAGGTGCTATGATTTCCGCGTTAACAGCGAACAGAATCCAGGAATTGGCCTATAAAAACAGACTCTAATGTTAAGCACAAAATCCTGGGGAAACTGACATAATGTGAATGATGCGCTGTCATTGCGAGGACAAGAAATGTTTGTGGGGGGGAAGTATTTCCTCGGCAGACTACTCCATCGTGACGGAATCTCATCACAAACCTGGGTAACCCTAACCCTGAAACCCTGGCAAAAAGAGGTGCTATACAACTGAAAGACCATTTACCGTTTGGCTTAGTTCCGTGGTTTTCAAACGGGGGAGCGCGCCCCCTTGGGGGGACCGGCGTTATGATAAATGCATTACAGGGGAACAGATTGTTGCTTGTTTTGTGCAAACTTTGCTTTGTGAGTTCTCTATGTCTTGTCCAAACTGCCACTTTTTACAGTACAATCACTAAGTATATATCTGCAAATACAGTATATCGCACAGCCAAAATGAGGATGTACCATTTAAATAATGCGATTGCTCCTCCACGCATGGTACAGAGAGCAGATGAGGCATAAAACCGAACATGTAGAGACAAAAATGGCATGATGCATAAACAAGGTCAATAAAATGAGCCTATGGAACCTGTATGAATCCCTTAATATTATAACTTTGACTTCGTTTTCCTAAAATTACAATTACTTTAGTCTGTTTTGTTTCTCACAATATTACAATTTGAGGAAGATGCAGGATACGTTGGGGAGATTATATCTTCCAGATTATACCTGGGAATGCTTTGGGATCCGCCAGGAGGAGCTGGACGAAGTGGCTGAGGAGAGGGAATTCTGGGCTTCCCTGCTTGGGCTGCTGCCCCCGCGACCATCGACCAAGCGGCCAAACTCATTTTGGCCGCTTGTACCGGCGATCTTGTCCTTTCGGTCACTCATGACCAGAGGTGAGGGTAGGAACGTAGATCGACCAGTAAATTGGGAGCTTTGCCTTTTGACTCAGCTCTCTCTTCACCACAACAGACCGATACAGAGTCCGCATCACTGCATTCGCCGCACCAATTTGCCTGTCCATCTCTCGTTCCATCCTTCCATCACTCGTGAACAAGACCCCGAGGTACTTAAACTCCTCCACTTGAGGCAGGACCTCATCCCCGACCCGGAGATGGCACTCCACCCTTTTCCGGGCGAGAACCATGGACTCGGACTTGGAGGTGCTGATTCTCATCCCAGCCGCTTCACACTCAGCTGCGATCCGGCGAGGGTTGAAGGTCACGGCTTGATGAACAACTCGGCCAACAGGACCACAAGATCTGCAAAAAGCAGAGACCCAATCCTGCAGCCACCAAACCAACCCCCCACAACTCCATGGCTGTGCCTGAAAATTCCGTCCGTGAAAGCAATCAACAGAATCTGACTTTATTTAGACTATAAAAATACTGCTGTTTTTTTTCTATTTCTGCTGCATTAGAACAGTTTGAACTTTCTGCTTATACGTTTTTTCCACACTTAGGACTTTATTGACAGAAAATTTGGACTTTATTCTTGTGACATAACTTTTCGGCATATTAATTTTACTTTTTATTTTCTTTGTTATTTAAAAAAAAAAGATTATTACAACTTAAAAAACAATTTTTTAAAAATATAACTTTATGCTGCTATGTTTTTCTTCTTCTTTATTCTTCATATTTTATTCATCAACAAGTACTGCTGATTTTTCCATTTTTGCAGTATTTCTTTCTTTCAATATTTGTCACTACAAGTCACTACTGGGACCAAAACTGTTAACCCTACATATAAATGACATTTGCAAAGTCACAAAAGACATTGCATTTTACGCAAGAGATAATAACAAAAAGTCACAGACGTCATGACTGCACTAAAAAGATGGTTTGATAAAAGCAGATCATCCTCTCTGACTTTATCTCCAAAACCCCTAACATGTGCGGCCCCTCTGATGTACTTGTTCCTGATCCTGTCCATCCTGGTCCCACCCAAAGAGAACCTCAGCATCTTCATCTCTGCTCCCTCCAGCGCTGCCTCCTGTCATTTCCTCAGCAGCACTGTCTCTACACTAAACAACATTGCAGTGCCGCTGAAGAAAAGACAGGAGGCAAACCTGAAAACACGTTTGCTATAGAGCTATAAAGAAAATGGAATTAAATAAAAAATGTAATGAAACTGATTGTGGGGAGGGGCGCCCCGATATGATAATAGGGAATACGCTGGCATCAGCTTTGCCTTAGCTTTCTATGGCCTTTTTGCAACACATGCAATATGACCAAGACTCAGTAAGAGATGTGAAGAGAAGATGAATCAACCAGACGTTAAGTAAAGTGTGGCTAACGGGTGGTTGGCATGTTGTCCACAAAGTCAGGAGATCTGGAAGATCTGGGTTCGGATCTCGGTTGGGCCATGTCTGTGTGGTATGTATCTGCGGGTACTCCGGTTTCCTCCTTCATCCCAAAAACATGCACGTTATATTCACTGGAGACTCAACATTGGCTATGGATGGGAGTGTGGAGCATACCCGCTAGTGAGGATAAGCAGCATAGAAAATGGATGGATGTATAACAAAAATAATAATAATAACAGCTGTTTAACTTTTTAGACTCATATTGTAATTTCATTTGCACAGGTACAAGGTTTTATGATGGCAACAGTTCAACTAGGGGTCAACCACCAGTGGACTCTGGCGTTGGGAGTTCCGCGGCACTGACAGAAGAAGTCGTGGCGACGGTGAGTTCAAAGGAATGTCCCGCATCAGGAAAGATTAGGCGGTTTTACCGACATGATGCCTGCTGAGCGTGATCAGCACTATTATTACATAATAAGTACCAAAGGTGATTGGGCAAACACTGCTTCCTGTAACATGCCTGACAAACAAACTCAAGAAAGAATGAGAGTGTTTGAATCCGTGCACGCAGTTACTGTTCGTATTTCAGCGTGGTCAACGGGGGAAGTGGGTTGCATGTCAACTAAGCATAGATTGGCCTATATTGCAGCAATCAGGGATCTAGATCAAGACGTGCCCGGCCTCATGTTGGCTCTTTTGCACTGCAGGCCTTACAGCCAAACATTGCAGTGAGGGCTATAAAACTCTGCCCGATCGGAAACATGGACTAGGGGAAGCTGGGATGGTTTTATTTCAATCAGTGGGGAGCAGCCCGGCTCATACAGTATTTGAAGGAAACCAAAGAGTGTAGACCTCTGCCGCGACACCAAAAACTCAGAGAGCCAGAAAGGCCATCGCCCAGCTTTGTTTTTTCACAAACATGAATTTGTGGAATCAAATATTGTTATTAAAATAGCTCTTCAAAGCATTCAAAATAATCCAAACAAAGTATTGCTGAATTTACTTTTTTTATTATTACACAGCATGACCAACAATACTGTTTGGCTTTTGGAACAAACCTCTGTGAGTCAGGTGCCCAGTGAAAATAAAAGTCCATCCAATAAAAGATAAAAAAAATTCTGCAGACGCGGGTATATTGTGTTGTTCCAGGCTGATGTTTAGTGTGTGGGCTGTAGAGGGCAGTGGTGTTCAGCATGCTGGTTAGAGCAAGCATTCGGAATAAAGTGTGTAGAATGAGAAAACTAGGAAGTGCTGTTGCAAGGTGGATAAGAAGAGAAACAGGACGAACTGAGTGCTCTGTTCATTTGCCCACGCAAATGAATAGCCAACTGAATTACAGCCATCCTGAGGTCAAATTACTCAGCCGTCATTACAATACTTTTAGGGTAGGGCTAATCATTTGACATGATTGTAGATCAATTTGTGGGGTGATTTAAAATATGACTTTTTTTGACAAACTCTTTTCAATGCAATAGTAATTTATTGACGGACCCTAGTAGCAACCAGCAGTTAGAGTGGGACTTCCCATGACAGAGGAGTCCGGGCACAGTGAAGGGAATCTACAGAGCCGAATGTCTAGCGTCCAACGTGAAACTAACTTCACCACGGTACCCCACTGACATGTCCGTGTGGGGGTGTTGTTGAGGCACATTTGGCCACACCTATCATGCTGGAGTGAGGCTCAGATTCACGGCAACCGGATCGGCCCGATCTCGTGGTGGTAGCCAATCTTATCCGATCTTCAAAAGCACATTTGTTTTAGTAGTACACTGTGAATAAACAGAAATTGTATACAGTATAGAAAGAAAATTAAGCCACATAACAAACATAACAATGACAAACTCTTGCTCACGTGGAAGATGCATTGATAACAGTTTTATCATCGCAACGCACGCCTCTGAATCGTACTCGCATTGAATCGTGAAATGCCCAGAGATTCCCAGAAACACCAGAGCGTTTATCCACCGCAGAATGCTCTTGCTTTACATACCGTAGGTAACAACTAGGGATGTCCCAATCTCTGACGTCTGTTAAAAGCGGACATTGAAAAAAGAAATAAATCACCGTTTACTCCTGTACCGCCAGAATTAGGAAGTGAGGTTCGGCAGCTGTCCGGAAGTCCTCGGCAGCGCTTGGGAGTGTGACCAATCAAAACAACCCAGTGAGATATTTGTATATTTAGTATACTGATTATGATATAGATAAGAGCTGCAACGATTAATCCATGAATCGATTATTAATCGATTATCCAAATAATCGACAACTATTTTGGTAATCAATTAATCGCTTCATTTAAAAATGTACAATAAATATCCTGATTTTAGCCACTCTAATGTAACTAATTTTTAATTTCCGTAGTGATCCATGAAAGCGGACACGTTATCTTTTGTGTTTCGGGCAAAACATGATTCTTCATACACATCACCTTTGACTTTGGAAAAGAGCTGTCAACAGTTTTGCCTGTTTTTGATATCTTGCAGAGCAAACCACTGCAGAGATGTGTGGGTAGAGCGTGTGTAAAACCATTCCCACGCAAAGTAAATCCCATACGCCTACATTTCTGCCCTCTCTCCATGATCTCTTACCGTGCGTACACACAAAACCTACTGGTAGAACAGTGAACCTGCTGAGTGTTTGCGACGTTTGTCAAAGGATGGTTTGTACTTTTCTACTCCAATTTTGGTGACTGAGATCTTCCTCTTCGCTGTGAATTTAGGAGGTGAAAATGTCCATCCATGCATTCCTAACGGGATTACTGCAAAGAAGGAACAATTTAAAAATCCGAATAATGGAAAAAATAATCAACCGATTCATCGATTATTAAAATAATCATTAGTTGCAGCCCTAATACAGATTCCTTATTATTATATTTGTAACGTAAATCACCTGCAAGTGAATCATGTCATGTGCCGCTAACTAAGATTTAGGAACATTACATAACACCCAGCGTTGGCCAGTAATACAAAGTTGATGATGATGTCATCTTGGAGATAATCGGGAGAAAGTTTCCCTCCCCAGGGCCAACACTGGAGGGACAAGTCTGCCTCCCATATTCAAGTTAGACAAGTGTCCTGCCTTGCCCAGGGGCAGAAGATCCCTGTGCTGTGGGGCCAAAAACATGTGCATAATTTGTTCTGAGCTCTTCCAAAGTCAATCCTCACTAAAGGTTGGAGCCTTTAGTGGAAGAAGCAACTTCCACTTCCAGGAATATAATACATGCTGGAGCGGTGGAGGGGGGGGTGATAAATTCCTTTTCCTGACTCTCCTCCTTGATTAAGTCCGATACTGCACCAAGTGACCCTCTCATTAAAGGATAAACTGGTTGCTGGGCGAGTAACCCCTGGATGCCAGTAATTGTGGAAGTCGCAGGAAGAAAGGGCGATTAGTGAAAGGGTCAAACATTTCCAGAAGGGTGTCGGTCTCAATTTGTTAACTCGAAGTCTCAGTGAAACCCCCTACCCGGAGCGCGGTCCAGCCTCGAGACTTTTTTCAACGCTACCCTGTCTTTCCTTCTCAATTGTAATTAATAATGTCATTTCACGAAAAACACTATTCCTACTGACGTGATTTAGCAACTTTGCTTAAATATGGTAAATGGTGTTTGTGATGATCTTCTACATTGCTCATCTTTTGGAAAACGAATGGTCAATTTGCAAAAACGACATTTATGGTTGATTGGCCGACATCAACACACAGAGTTATTGTTTTAAATCAACTTACCAGTTTTGATTTATTTCATGTTTTGCTGCCGTCCGGCCCCCGCCGTCAACCTATGACTGTGAAAAGATGTTTACGTAACATGTATAATGCTTTGCAGCCTCGTCGCTAAATGGTGTTCAGAATACGTGCAAACAAGACACGACTTTGCCGTAGTGGTTGTTGTTATCTTATTTTGCTGGTACTACTCCAGCCGCGGAATAGTATTATTTTTCAAAACGCGTTTATACCGTATTTTCTAGCCAAATGCTTCATTTAAAGGTGTTCATTCAAAGCAGTCATCTGTGAATCGAACACTGCAAAAAAAATAACTTAAAGTGGGCTTCCCTCTGTCTCTCGTACTCCGCACTTTATTTGTCCATTTTTGTCTTCCTATTTTGTAAAAGAAAACAAACTTACAGTATCACTTGTAAACATCCAGCAGCAACACTACATTTTGGCATTTTGGCTATTTTGTTGAAAAATATACCCAACAAGGTCGGAATATGTCACTTCGGGAAATGACACTCGTCAGGGCTCCCGTCATGAACTATAAATGTAAGTTTTGAAAATTTTCCATTTGCTTTCAAAGAACAAACAATGTAGAACATAATTACAAACTATATATAACATATTTAAGCAAAGTCGATACTTCGTGTCAGTGACATTTTAATGACCAACCTTAGTATTTCTACATTTTATTTACTTATTCTTCATTCTATGGTTCCTGTGCTGTGCCGTACACAGCGTGTTGTATGCATTACATCACACAGAGAAGCGCACACGGACGGGTGCAAGACGATTGGTTAGAGTGTTTAAACACAAAGGGCCTGATTAGTAAGATTTCAAATAACAAGCACTAAATTGTGTGAGCAAAGTATTAAAAAAAAAAAGAAAAGCTATTAGTTGACGTGTTACAATTTTTATAAGAGACAGATGCCGCTCGTACCTTATATGGTAAGCCGCCAGGCTAACTAGTTAGCCTCTCCAATTTACTTATAGCGGGAAAGAAACTGCCAGAAATTTACCACTTCCACTCAAAATGGGAGGGATAGGAGGAGGAAAAACAAGACACGCGTGTCAATATATCGCGGCAGGCAAAATTTTCAAGTTTGTTTTTATTTATAATGCGGTTAATGAATTTCTTGATTATTGTGACACGCCTAGCGGAACACACTAGTAGAAAAGATCACACCCAAGTAGGCTTCTCCATGTGCTCCTCACCTATCCGGAGACACCAGACACTTAAAAAGCTCAGATCAAACGCTAAACAATACCTAACATCGCAAGGTTTTCCCTTACACATTTATTTTATTTTTTTCTCATAATATCATGATTTTCGTATTTCAACACTATGCTAGGAAAATGACGTTATTTTCCCTCATATTGTGTTTTTTTCCTGATAATTTGACTTTGTTCTGATAAAATTGCAGCTTTTTTATTTCAATTTTCCAACTATTTCAGCTTTCTTTTCGTAAGGTTTCCTCTTGTAATTTTGCCTTTTTTCCATAATATTTTGACTTTATTTTCATAACATTAGAGGGTTTTCTCACAATCAAATTTTAAAAAATGACAACTTTAATCGCTGTTTATTTGCTTTTCCCTTGTACTATGACTTTTTTTTGATATTTCAAATTTATGGTAAAATGTCGTTATTTTTCCTCATAATATTACAACGTTATTCTTGTCAAAAAACTTTCTTCACTGGATATCTTTTGTTTTGCAGTATTTTTGTAAAATTACTGCAGAATTTTAAATTTTTGCTGTTGTTCTTATGTTTTATTGTTAAATATTTTATTTTTAGAATGTGCTGCGGGCTAATGAAAAAACTGCACCAGGCTGAAAATGGGCCCCAGGCCACACTTTGGACACCCCTGCTATACATCAAACTGTGAGATGTTACCCTCATTTAGCTACAACTGAGAATAATTATTGTTGCTAAAATAGAGGTGGAACCTCGGTTAGTGTCATTAATATGCTACAGAAGACATTCAAACCAAAAATGTACTCTAACCAAAACAAGTTTTCCCATAAGAAATAATGCAAATCCAATGAATCCGTTCCAGACACGCATTTCTTTTAAAATTATAGTTTTACATGCAGAAATACATTAGAAATGCTTACGCATGTCGGATGAAAGGAATGAAATGAACAATTAAGGTCACTTTGACCTTCACCGAAGAACTGATTGCTGCCTGCGAGACCCAAACAGACAACGCCGTCGTGTTATTTATCGAATGTATTTGCATTTTTCACCTCTTTGTCAAACTTTCTTTGGCTCCACTGTGAGTTATTTTGCAGCCGTGAGCAATAAGAGAAGCAGCGCCTTGCGGGCACACCGTGACTGTGTTAGCTGACAAAGAACCGAGGTACATTTTCAACCGGGGCGGAGGTTCCACTGTGTCTTGTCTTGGATCTGTAAACTGGTCCCCACCCGACACTAGACGTCATTTGGACCTTGTTTTGGGGGCTAAACCCGGTCGGTCCGTCATCGCCTTGATTTAGCCTGGAAATAGACGTTGAAAATTGGGCTGGCTGATCCGGTCCAAATGCAGCCCTAAAATAGACTCTTTTCAAACAAAATTTAGACAGGAAAGGGCGCTAGGGTTTTCTGCGTTAGCGCTTAATTGCGGACGGAATCGCCCAATAAAAACGGAATTTACTGTTAAACGCGGAATCTCACGGGAACTGACATCATGTGAGTGACATGCTGCCTTCCGTCAGGAGAAGGAACATTCGTGTGTGGAATCATGTACCCGGCGTACGGCTCAACACTGAACTGCCCTAGTGCTGTGTGCGGACGAGTTTGTTTTCACCGCTTTCATGTCAAGAGCGTTTTACGATGCCCCGGTGACCGCGTGCAGGTTCTGAGTGGGGGGGGGCGAAAGACAAGAAACACGTTTCCTTTTGCACCTCGCTGGTCTTGGCCGCGAGGAGACGTTTCTCTGAGGTAAACATCTTTCTCAAACATCATGCGCATACACGCAACACACCGGGGGGCCGGGGGCGGGCTTGAGGGTGTTAGAGGCTGTTATTCATTATCCACACGACTTGCATTCCAGGGCCCGGACCAATGAGGTTATCACCACCATCACTCGGAGGCGAGGGGGCCGCGGGTTTAAGCAGGTTCTCAAACAAGATGCCCCCACCCGATAGCCGTTAAGACCGTTCCCACATGTCCTAATGCCTTCACACACAGGAGAGAGAGAAAAGCTTGAATGAGAGGAGCAACTTTGGGAGTGAGTGGAAGTGATGCAGATAAGGACCCCCCGCCTCCCCGCCACCGCCTCCCCCGTCCCACACAGGAAGCTGTGGAGAGTGCGCCTCGTTAATGACGAAGCCACTTTGCTACTCGGTAAGTTGGCGAAGAACAAACACGCCTCCCACCCTTTCCCCGTCAACTTGACCTGCGAGGGTCAATCGGAGGTGGGTGAAGGTCAGTGACCTTTGGCGCCGGAGCGCCCGGGAGGGGTTACGTCGGTCACGCGGCTTACCTTTTTTAAACTCTTCCAGCATGGCGTCCAGCTTGGTGTCGTTGAAGACAAAGTGCAACGGGTGGCTGTAAAACTTAGTGATGGTTTTCAGCGGCGTGCAGTCATCCGGGTCCACAAAAGCCAGGTCCTTGACGAAGAGAAGGTCCACTATGTTGGACCTCTCGCCCTCGAAGACCGGTATGCGCGTGTATCCGCTCTTGACGATTTCCGACATGGTGTTGAAGTCCAGGGTGGCGTCCCCGGGGATCATGAAGCAGTCTCGGAGCGGTGTCATCACCACCTCCACCGTCTTAGTCCTCAGCTCCAGCGCGCCCTGGATGATGTTGAGCTCCTCCTTGACGAGGTCGTTGTAAGGATCCGTGACGCGCAGCATCTCCAGAAGTTTCTCCCGGTTGTACACCGTTCCAATCTCCTGCCCGAGCAGGTAGTCCAGCAGCTTGCTCACCGGGTAGGAAGCCGGGAAGGTGAGCAGCATGAAGAACTTTGTCAAGAAGATGGTGTTTGCACCCACGGCCAGGCCGTGTCTGGAGCAGATGGCCTGGGGCACGATTTCCCCAAAGATGACTATCCCGATGGTGGACATGACCACGGCCACCAACCCGGAACCGGCAATATCATCCAGGAGAATGGTCAGCGTGGTGTTCACCAGCACGTTCCCCAGCAGAAGCGAGCAGAGCAAGTAATTCCCTTGGCTCCTGACCGGTTCGATCTTTTTGGCGTAGTTCTTCTCCCTTTCCGTGCCACAGTTCTGGACTATCTGGAGCTCCATGGGGTCCAGAGCCATGAGCCCAAGGTTCAAGCCGCTGAACATTCCGGACAGACACAGCAGCATGGAGATGAAGATGACCTGCAGCCAGAAAGGCAGCAGGAACTTCTTCTCCTCCACTACTATGACCCTGGTGTCGTCCCCGTCGTGGTAGACCCAGGTGTTCTCCGTCCACGGGTCGTGCATTCCGGCCGCGGCGGGCGTGGAGGCGGCGATGCAAAGGTAATACGACTTGCTCCTCTCCGTCTTCCGCAGGGGTTTCACCTCGATCTCCACGACCCCGGACGTCTTCCTGTTGACGACCATGTTCGGTAAGAGGATGATGTCGGAAGTCCTGATCCCGCACGGATGCAAGCCGGACGAGTCCTCCCGGCTGCGGTTGTCCCCCGCGGAGGAGGAGGAGGAGGCGGAGGCGTCAAGGCTCCCCGCGGCGCGGCTCCTCTCGTGCTCCGTGAAGGCAATCTTGGACCAGGTCTCGTTGTTGATGTTCTGCCCGTAGACTCTTAGTTTGACCCGCGAGCGCTCGCTCACCCGCAGGAAGCCCCTATCCATGAAGGAGATGTCGTCCGTGTCCTCCAAGCGGAGGCCGGTGATCACCGTGTCCTCGGAGCCTTCCTTGCCGCTCGTGGGCGCGACAAAGCAGCCGGCGACGGTCAAGAGAATTAACGTCAACGCACGGACCCGGTCTGCTGACGCCATTTTTGCAGCGGGGGATGGCGGCGCTGCCGTAGTGGCGACCGGCTGAATGGAAAATAGTTCGGAAAATCAGAGCCAGTCGGAGTCCGCCTTCATCTCCGCCGAGGGCTGCCGCGACTTGCGCATCGGGACCCCTTCGTTCCCACTACGCGGACTGTACTGGTGGCTTACGGGGCTAACTCGTGCCTGTTTCGATTTGCTCCAGACGGACGGGCGCGCGGGCCAATCCGGAGCCAGCTCGGGGCCGGGGGCGGGGCGGCTGCCACCGCAGTGACGAATCAAATTTCAAAACAAGTGCGCCTCATGTTAAGAAGCGGGCAGGATGCCTCCCGTGACTTTTTGAACATATATGACAGTATATTATTATGCCGAACCTGCACCGGGATTGGCCGACTTCGCCGTGACGTCACTACTTTTGCTACACGGCATTGGTGCCACCCGCAGCCATTTGTACAAATTCTCCATTGGACACCAATCACAGAAAACTACAACTACAAGTTGACAGTATTTATTTGAATAGTTCTATTCAGAAAGTGCACATTTTACTCTACAGAGTCAATAAAACAGGGGTAAATACCTCAATAATGTATTTCTAAATCATTTTCATCATTCAGTTCATTTATTATAAACTTATTGTGAAGTACAAGTTCACGGAGAAATCGGCAAATGAACTAAAAAAAAAAATTTTGAAAAAATAGAATCACCCTAATGAGGATAAGCGGTATAGAAAATAAAATAAAATAAATATATGTGTGTGTGTGTGTGTGTGTCAAATGTACCACCACATTTTCAGAATGCATTCCAAAGTGGGAAAAAGTCGGGACACCCCTGCGATGTGATTTGACAACGCAGTTTATTGATGCAAATCTTTGTTCGGAATACACAAAAATGGGAAAAAGTGTTTTGTCGAAACAAACAACAAATACGGACAATCATTTTTGAACTTTATCATTCGCTGTAGCCGACGAACACCCGTGCAGGATCCCACCGCGAGTGAGCGCAACCCTAGTCCATCAGTTTTAGACCTTCCCGAGGGGCAATACAATGAAAAAGCAAGACGCGGACACACTTCAGAGTAGTCAGTGTGCAGCTGACGTGATCACCAACCGCTGAAAGTAACCTGACAAAACTTTGCTGTCTAATTCGTTGGAAATGCAAGTGGGAAGAAAGATAACTGTCTTGCCTGGCACGGTCCGGGGCTGCTCGAGTCCATCCATCCGGCACAAAAGGAGCTGCGGTTCATCGTGGAGGAGGAGGAGGAGGATTCCACTAACAATCCCGTGCCAAAGAGGATTACAGCAGTGCTAGATAACGACGGCGCTCACACCAAATAAGGACCACTCCTCAGACCACATAGGCAGCGTGTTGACTGCTTTTCAGCAGGGCGGCAAATCCAAACTGCCGAAAGAGCCGCACACGGACTACTTCAAAGTGGATGCACTTCCAAGGCGCTAAAACAATTTAGAAGTTTCTTAAGACCGGCGCTTGTGAACGCTACTAGTGGCGCGGCCGAAGTTTTCGGGTGGATTTTGTGCGTTAAAGATGCTAAAAGCAACGCGGAACGATACATAGTGAAAGCACACGAGTGTACCGCCTGTCTGTTGCCCACAACGCTGCCTGCGTGCAACCGCAAAACATACTGCATACATTCATCCATTTTCTGTACCGCTTATCCTCATTAGGGTTACGGGGATGCTGGAGCCTATCCCAGCTGGTTTTGGGCGAGAGGCGGGGTACACCCTGGACTGGTCGCCAGTCAATCGCAGGGCACATATAGACAAACAAACATTCACACTCACATTCATACCGATGGACAATTTAGAGTCGCCAATTAACCTAACATGCATGTTTTTGGAATGTGGGAGGAAAGCGGAGTACCCGGAGAAAACCCACACACGCACGGGGAGAACATGCAAACTCCACACAGAGATGCCCAACGGAGATTTGAACCCAGGTCTTCCAGATCTCCTGACTGTGTGGCCAATGTGCTAACCACTTATCCACCGTGCGGCCCACATACTGCATACAGTTTCTAAGAAATACTAAACATTAGTTACCATGAAATCATATCACATCTGAGACGCCATAAACCGTCCCGGCCTGTCGTCATTCCCCAACCCCTCGCCGCACATCTTACGGAACGGTGTCGTGTTGTGGAAGCGAGCGTACGGAAAAGCAAAAAGGAATTCGGGACATCGCGCCGAGTGCTGGCTGTTTATTCCCAACGCTCACTTGCAGCAGGATGCAGACTCTGTGCTGCAGCTCCCCCCTGTGGCCGAACCCGGACCTCGTTTCTGCAGCTGCGCAGCCAGCTCGAAAGGATCCTGGGCGCCTGTCTGGACGGTCAAGTCAACAAGGAATGAGAGACTCCACTTTTTCTATGATCTCATGTTACGTTTCACTCTGAACTACATGCACACAACAACAAAAAACGTGCGCTGTTTGTGTTATGGCAGTATTCCGCATGTCGGAAAACAAGCGTGTCCGTTATCAGCGCGGGATTCTCTTCCATCAGACATCGGTTGTTGCTCAAATCGGCGCCATCAAGATCTACTAAACAACAGGCTTTTGATGACTAAATGGCAAACGGGCCACGGTGGGTTAGTGTAAAATAAAGCTCGATTTCACTTCAGAGAGACAGTCCAAAGGTTGAACCACGAAGCATATCTCGCGGAGAAGAAAAAAAATTCTATCTTTAAGTGATGTCATAAAAAGTTTTATTGTTGTCTGTTGTTAAATCATCTCCGTACCCACAGAAGGGCCGTGAGAGCTGATAAGATGGCAGTCTATGAGCTCGAGAAGAGAACATTCATTCCTGTCCAAGGTTCTCAGCAGGACTCCACAGTCTGGTTATGACTCCGAGACAGCTGCCTGACCTTGCGCTTGTGCACGAGTGCATATGTGTGCTCGGAGAGTGAGTGTTTGTGAGAATGTGCGGAATGTTTCTTGGAGTGTGACTTGCGCGCAAGGCGGCCCTCTCGGGGCGTGTCCCTGTTTTCGAGCTGACACCACAAATTCACTGACCTCCCGTGCTGAAGCGATCATTTCTGCATATGTCAGGGAGTGTCGCTGACCTTTGGTTTGACTCCACGGGCTTCACAGGAGCCTCCTGGTGGCTGGAAAGCGAAGGCCTGTGCAAATCTGGAATGGGTCAGGATGGAGGCTACTTGGCCATCTACCTCCACCGCTTGGCCGGCCTGTCAGACGCAGACGTGTGCAAATATTCACCTGAAAAGCCACAGCGGCTTATTTGACTCTCAAGAAGATAACAAACCTTGAAGGTGTACTGCCAATCAAAGTGCAGGGCCTCCTCTGCCCCTGTAATGTTACCATCATACATGACTTTACGTGACTTGGTGCTGCCTTCAGGGACCTTGAACAGGCGGTACGTGGCCGAGACATATTTGAAGTCACCTGCGGTGCAAAACGGGAGAAAACCACTCGGGAGTTTGCTCGACGGTCTGAACGACAAACAGAACAAAACATCAGACCCAGACTGGCTTGCATGTCCTTGTTGTCGACCGTGATGTGGCTGGCAGTAACGAGCCTCGGGGGGCTGAACCCTACTTCCTCGGCCAACCGCAGCAGATCCTTGTACCACAGCGCGCCACCAAACCCCTCACCTGCATTGAAGAAGGACAGTGCCATATTGTAAAAATATCTTTTTTGCATGTTAGTCATACGTACATGTTCCGGATCATCAACAACATGTAAATACCGTGTTAGTCAATGACAACGCGGCCCTGTGTGAAAAAGGGATTTTAGCCTAAAGCTAATAAGTGGTTGGGCCTCCCGTAGCAGCAACAACTGCAATCAAGCGTTTGCCATAACTTGCAATGAGTCTCTTACTGCGCTCTGGGGGAATTTTGGCCCACTCATCTTTGCAGAATTGTTGTCATTCTGTCACATTGGAGGCTTTTCCAGCATGAAGTCTTTTTAAGGTCATGCCACAGCATCTCATGAGATTCAGGTCAGAACTTTGACTAGGCCGCTCCAAAGTCTTCATTTTGTTTTTCTTCAGCCATTCAGAGGTGGACTTGCTGGTGTGTTTTGGATCATTGTCCTGCTGCAGAACCCAAGTTGGTTTCAGCTTGAGTCACCAACAGATGGCCGGACCTTCTCCTTCAGGATTTCTTTGGTAGACAACAGAATTGATGGTTCCATTTATTACAGCAAGTCTTCCAGGTCCTGAAGCAGCAAAACAGCCTCAGACCATCACACTACCACCACCATAGATTTCACTGTTGGTATGACTTATCTTTTTCTGAAATGCCACATTACTTTCACACCAGAGAGACATGCTGAAGGGACACAGACCTTCCAAAAAGTTCAATTATTGTCTCGTCAGACCACAGAGTATTTTCCATAAGGTCTTGGAGATCATCAAGGTGGCAAAACTGAGATGAGCCTTAATGTTCTTGTTGTTCAGTAGCGGTTTTCATCTTGGAACAAACGGTTCTCAGTGTGGTTTGCTGGAGTCCCAAAGCTTTAGAAATGGATTTATAACCTTTTCCAGATTGATAGATCTCAGTTAAGTTCTTTTAAGGGGTGTGGGATCCATCACTTTTACACACAGGGACGTGTGTATTTGAATTTTTTTTGTCCCTTAATTTCATTTAAAAACTGCATTTTGTGTTCAGTTGTGTTGTCACTGACTATTATTTAAATTTGTTGGATGACCTGAAACATCTAAGTGTGACAAACATACAACAAAACCAAAAAAATCAGGGAGGGGGCACACACCGATTACATCGCTGCATATTGTTAGAACATGACCAGCGACGTTGTTTGGTTTAGAGAAAGTGCCGTTGAGGAAAAGACAGGAGGCGGAGCTGGAGGTAGCAGAGATGAAGATGCTGAGGTTCTCTTTGGGTGTGACCAGGATGGACAGGATCAGGAACGAGCACATCAGAGGGACAGCACATGTTAGAGGTTTCAAAGATAAAGTCTAAGAGGCCAGACTGAGATGGTTGGGACATGTTCAGAGGAGACATAGCGAATATATTTGTAGAAGCTTTATGGATGTAGTGAAAGAGGACATGAAGGCAGTGTGTGTGAGAGAGGGGAATGCAGAAGACAGGGTTAGATGGAGGCAATTAATTCGCTGTGGCGATCCCTGACGGGACAAGCCCAAAGGAAAAGAAGTATATTGCCTGAATAAGAACAATACTCACCCCACAGGACTTTATTCTTTTTAATCTCCTCGGTTTGTCTTCCATTGCAGTACATGTCACTGAAGAAAAACTCACCACCATCCTGAGCGAGCGTAAATATCGTCAACATCTGAAGTTGTTCAGATATTTTCATTCATTTTTACAGACAAAGCAACAACTGAACCTTCAGCACACTGTAGGCTTCCTTCAGAACTTCCTTCTTGTCTGGAGAAAGGTTGACCACACAGTTGGAGCTAAGCGACGAGACACAATTTGTGGTGAACGCAAAACAGAGAGTGGGCAGGAGGCCTAATCTTACATGATGATATCGTAAGAGTTCGGTTCCAGACCCGCTTCTCTTAAGGCCTCGATGTAGCCCTGGACAAAAGTCACGTTGGGCTTCTTGTAGCCAAATTCCTTCGTGTGAAAGTCCACATGCTTCCTGGCCACTTCAAGCTGGAAAACATAGCAAATGTACTCATTAGGCGCGGCAACTACCCGCTGCTTTACTTAAAGCATTGGCTAATATTTCATAACAAAAGAAGATTTGTTTAGGAATGGGCCTGCCAATTAGGAACTTTGTTCTAATATGCAAGCATGCCAAAAGAATATAGGCAAAGGTAGCTAGAAGAACACCAGCAAACGTAGCCGCGCCACACATGCAAAGACACACACAAGCGTGCAGCCTGGCGAGTTCGCGGTACCAGCACTGAATCGGATCAGCACCATCCCTACCTGCAACACGGTATGCCACAAAAGTACAGCAATCCCTCGTTTATCTCGGTAACTCGTTCCAGACCCGACCGTGACCAATGGATTAACGCCAAGAAGGACTCCTTCTTTATAAATGGATTAATTTCCTGGTATAACATAAAAAGCCTACTTATGACCTTCTAAAATGCAGGTTTTAACATCATCAGAACCCTCTAGACACCAAATAACACCTCTATTGTCCCCTTTACACTCGCATGACACATTACAATATTAAGTAAGCCATTTAAGACGTAAATAAACCCCCGTGTTTGGGTGTGTCGCAGCCAATTTGAAACGTTCACTGATGGCCAGTTTCCTTTGGGAACTGGGACACAAAACAGTTGCAAACAAAGGTAAATATTAGTCAACACAACTGAACACATAATGCCGTTTTTGGATGAAAATGTATTTATTATGAAGGTAAAAATTTTAAAAAATCCAAAGCTACGTGGTCCTGTGTGAAAAAGGGATTTTAGCCTAAAGCTAATAAGTGGTTGGGCCTCCCTTAGCAGCAACAACTGCAATCAAGCGTTTGCCATAACTTGCAATGAGTTTCTTACAGCGCTGTGGAGGAATTTTGGCCCACTCGTCTTTGCAGAATTTTTGTCATTCTGTCACACTGGAGGCTTTTCCTGCATGAAGCTTTTTTAAGGTCATGCCACAGCATCTCAATAGGATTCAAGTCAGGACTTTGACTAGGCCACTCCAAAGTCTTCATTTTGTTTATCTCCAGCCAATCAGAGGTGGACTTGCTGTTGTGTTTTGGATCATTGTCCTGCTGCAGAACCCAAGTTGCTTTCAGCTTGAGGTCACCAAATGCAGGCCGGACATTCTCCTCCTTTTTTTTGTTAGAAAGCGGATATCTCGCTTCCATTTATTTCCACAGCAAGTCAGGTCAAGCAGCAAAACAGCCCCAGACCGTCACACTACCACCGCCATGTTTGACTGTTGGTATGACCTTCTTTTTCTGAAATGCGACATTCCAAAGTCTTCATTTTGTTTTTCTTCAGCCATTCAGAGGTGGACTTGCTGGTGTGTTTTGGATCGTTGTCCTGGTGCAGAACTCAAGTTGGTTTCAGCTTGAGGTCACCAACAGATTGCTGGATATTCTTCTTCAGGCAGGTCTTCCAGGTCCTGAAGCCGCAAAACAGCCCCAGACCATCACACTACCACCACCATATTTCACTGTTGGTATGATGTTCCTTTCCTGATATGCAGCGTTACTTTTACGCCAGATGTAATGGGACACACACCTTCCTTAAAGTTCCAACTTTTGTCTTGTCAGCTCACAGAGTATTTTCCCAAAATTCTTGGAAATCATCAAATTGTTTTCTGGCAAAATTGAGATTAGGCTTTTTTGTTTGTTTTGGAACTCTGCTGTGCGGGCTGTTTTTGCCCAGTGTCTTTCTTATGGTGGAGTCATATAGACTCACCTTTGGCGCAGGAGTTCTTTGGATGTTGTTGTGGGGTCTTTCGTGACCGCTTGGATGAGTCATCGTTGCGCTCTTGAGGTAATTTTGGTTGGCCGGCCACTCCTCGGAAGGTTCACCGCTGTTCCATGTTTTCGCCATGTGTGGCTAATGGCTCCCACTGTGGTTTGCTAGAGTCCTAAAGCTTTAGAAAGTGCTCTATAACCTTTTCCAGACTGATAGATCTCAATAAATATCAGTTATGTTTTAGCAGGGGGTTGGGCGAGGGATTTGTTTTCTCCCTTTATAATGAAAAGTTTCCTTTAAAAACTGCATTTTGTATTCAGTTGTGTTGTCATTGACTAATATTTAAATTTGTTTCAATAACGAAACAATTCAGCGCGGCAAACATGAAAAAAATAAGAAATCACTGTTTCCCACCGCGGCACTATGATGTAGTCTGAAGTACTGCAGTGCCAGGCGAGGGTATGCATTGATGCACTGACGCTACTGTAGTCTACCTGATCCTCAGTCATGTCGATGCCAGTGACATGGCCAGTCTCGCCCACCAGCTGACTCAGCATGTAGCAGTCTCTACCGCTCCCGCTGCCCAGGTCCAGAATCCTGCAGCCTTCTAAACACTCGGGCACCGCCAGCCCACAACCAAAGTATCTAAAGCAGAGGGAAGCCCATTCAGGAATATTAATATCTATGAGCAAAAAAAAACAAAATACACATCTTTTATATACGATAACCTGTCCGTGACATCGGCGTGGACTTTCTTCAGAGCCCGGAGGATGAATTCCGGAAGGGGCGCAGCTAAAGCCCCGCAGGCATTGCTCTTCAGGTCCGAGGTGTTCTTCAGCGTCTTTCCATAATACTCCTGCATGACAGGACAGACATGCTGACGTCACAGGAGGTGATGCTGTGACGTCAGCGAGAACAGTTCATGAAAAAATCATAACAACGCGAATTAACAGCTGGATTGCCACGGGGTGGGGGGGGGGGGTCGTAAATGCTGCCAGATGTTCACGTTACTCCGGGGTGCGTGCATCTGGCAACCTTCACGCGGCGGCTTTTGCTTTCTAGTCGGGAAGGTGCGAAGACAAAAGGCTAATCCAACCTTCACATCCACGCGCACGCCCGCATCTGCAGAGCTAAAAGAAAAGAAAAGAAAAGAAAAAGAAAAAGAGGATTCAAGTAAGACTCGACAGCCACGGGAGACCACACGTGACACAAGCCCGACGTGGAAGCTCCGATGAAACGCGCTCGGAGTTAAACAGTTGAACGGGAAACAGCACGCGCTAGCAAATGTGAGCTCGTCCGCGGGCAGGCGACGACGGCTGCTAGCTCGACGTGCTAGCCGCTAAGCCCCTCGTTGTGGTGTCTTCGTACCTTCTTTTATCAGCCATCATCGCGGACGTGAGTCCGAAAGGGGGAAGTTGGCCAGCCAAAGTTTCGTTGCCAGCACTTCGGACAGACGGACGACTAGTAAAATGTCGCGTTCATGTGCGGGGGTTGAGAATCCGCTATGCGTCCGAGAGCACCCCCTGCGGTTCACCAGGGGAACGGCAGGCGTCCTATTCGGTGTGAGCGTAATCGATGGATTGCAACACCACACTGTACGCACTTTAAGGAGACATTCTGTGCCCCGAAGATGCTGGAATTGGAGGACGTTTTGCATCCCAGCCATAACATTTATTGTAACCCACGTACTAAATATTGGAGGATGCAGTAAACGGGGGTCAACTAATTGAGTCACATGACACAAGGGAGATGGCCGTGTTGCTGACTTAACACCCTATTTTCTCAAAAGCGACTAGCGACAAATCTAGCCACTTTTCCTGGCATCTTTGCAGCAGTGTTGAAAACTCGACAAATTTGTCACGAGATCTGGCAACCTTCCACCCCCCTTGAAGACATTTTAAGCGACTAGCGACAAATCTAGCTAATTTTCCTGGCGTCGTTGCAGCAGTGTTGCAAACTCTGCAAATTTGTCGCTAGATCTGGCAACATTTCACCCCTTTTGAAGACATTTTAAGCGACTAGCGACAAATCTAGCTAATTTTCCTGGCGTCGGTGCAGCAGTGTTGCAAACTCAGCAAATTTGTCGCTAGATCTGGCAACGTTCCACCCCCCTTGAAGACATTTTAAGCGACTAGCGACAAATCTAGCTAATTTTCCTAGCGTCGTTGCAGCAGTGTTGCAAACTCGGCAAATTTGTCGCTAGATCTGGCAACATTCCACCACTTTTGAAGAAATTTTAAGCGACTAGCGACAAATCTAGCTAATTTTCCTGACGTCGTTGCAGCAGTGTTGCAAACTGGGCAAATTTGTCGTTAGATCTGGCAACATTCCACCCCTTTTGAAGACATTTTAAGCGACTAGCGACAAATCTAGCTAATTTTCCTGGCGTCGTTGCAGCAGTGTTGCAAATTCGGCAAATTTGTCGCTAGATCTGGCAACATTCCACCCCTCTTGAAGACATTTTAAGCGACTAGCGACAAATCTAACTAATTTTCCTGGCGTCGTCGCAGCAGTGTTGCAAAACTCGGCAAATTTGTCGCTAGATCTGGCAACATTCCACCCCTTTTGAAGACATTTTAAGCGACTAGCGACAAATCTAGCTAATGTTCCTGGCGTCGTTGCAGCAGTGTTGCAAACTCGGCAAATTTTTTGCTAGATCTGGCAACATTCCACCCCTTTTGAAGACATTTTAAGCGACTAGCGACAAATCTAGCTAATTTTCCTGGCGTCTTTGCAAAAGTGTTGCAAACTCGGCAAATTTGTCGCTAGATCTGGCAACATTCCTCCCCCCTTGTAGCCATTTTATGCGACTAGCGACAAATCTAGCTACTTTTTCTGGCGTCATTGCAGCAGTGTTGCCAACTTTGCAAATTTGTCGCTAGTTCTGGCAACATTTCACCCCCCTTGAAGACATTTTAAGTGAACAGCGAAAAATCTAGCTACTTTTTCTGGCGTCGTTGCAGCAGTGTTGCAAACTTGGCAAATTTGTTGCTAGATCTGGCAACATTCCACCCCTCTTGAAGACATTTTAAGCAACTAGCGGCAAATCTAGCTACTTTTTCTGGCGTCGTTGCAGCAGTGTTGCAAACTTGGCGATTTTGTCGCTAGCTCTGGCAACATTCCACCCCCCTAAATACATTTTAAAAGACTGGCAACCCGCGACCCTAATGAGGATAAGCGGCATAGAAAATGAATGAATAAATGAAGACTGGCGATAAAACTAGCTACTTTTCCTGGCGTCGTTGCAACTGTGTTGCAAACTTGGCAAATTTGTCGCTCGATCTGGCAAAAGTCTAACCACTTTGGACCGCATATTAGTGAGTAGCGACAAATGTAGCTACTTTTGGTGCTTTGTCACTAAATCTGCCAACATTACAAACACCCTCATACTTTCTCAAATGCAACTGGTGACAAATCTAGCGACTTTTTCTAGCGTCGTTGGGGAGTTTCCTGGCATTGTGAAAGCACGGCCTGTTTTACAAGGTGTGACCTAAACGCAAATGTTTCTACCAAAGAGGATATGTTTACATTTTATTGTTAGTCTATTGCTACACTTTATTTGTGAAATGAAGGCATAGATAACATATTTTGATGACATGACCAACTTGAAATGAACGAACCAAGAATCAAGTTTCTTTGTAGCTCTAAACGTAAACACTTTTGTCTCTCATACAAGTTTGCTTATTTTGCATCATACAATGTGCAAATTAGACAATGCCTTCTAGAGATTTTTAGGACAGCCAATAGCTACTGTTCTTACTGAAAAGTTGGCAACAGTAGGTTGGAGAGTTTTCAGGTAGTTGGAGCTGAGAAGTAAGCCTCGTATGTATGAACGAGGCACACACAGGAAATCTTCTACAAGCTGACCAATCACAGGCTTTAGGATTTTTTGATTAGGATCACATTAGGAGGGGGAGGAGCGAGCCAGTGTAGCTTTTATTAAGCTTGTATTATGTTCCCCATTGTTCAAGAAATTATTATTGGTACAAAATAATGAACATGTTTTGGGTTCACTTGCAAGTCAACAATGGCGTCAAGTTACTCATCTCCATTTCCTCACCTGCTTCGCGATGACTTGGTGATTTTCAACACGATGAGAAGAAAGTCTTTAAATACCACTGCAAAAAAATCAAACCCGCGTCTACACAACTGTTATTTTTTTAATCTTCAAAATTTATTTTCTTAACACAAAAAACAATGAACTCAAGAATATGCTGATTTAATAACGACTAAAATACAATTAGGGGTAGGGTGTACCCCGCCTCTCCACCCCAGTCGGGCTGGGATTGGCTGCAGTGTACCCTGGTGAGCATAAGCGGCATAAAAATGGGATGATGGATAGATTCCCATTTCAAATTATTTGTATAGCGCCAAATCACAACATCAGTCATCTCATGCCGCTTCACACACACGAAGGTCACAGAGAGCCTGGAACCCCACATGAGCAAGCACTTGGCTACAGAGGCAAGGAAAAACTCCCTGTGGGGAAGAAAGCTTGGACAGAACCCAGGCTCTGTGGGGTGGCCGTCTGTCTCGACCGGTTGGGTTGAGATATAAAAAGAATAGAGGCATACGTGGTGGATCAAGCCTGAAGTCTTAGACTTACACCAAGGAACATAGAGAATTGTCTGCGATACATATCAGCATATCAAGGCTCAGTAATATCATTTGCAAGCTTGTCTCGGAGGCGCCGGGACTATGATTTCAGAGTTAAAGAGTAAAAACTTTGAAGTCTTGAGAGGGGCTGGACTTCATTCCACTCTGGTGTTGCCAGCAATGATAGGCGAAGGGCAGGGGTGTGGCAACTCTCCTTGCCCCCCGGCTCTAAGCCTGCACGTTGGAGTTTAACCCAGTAAACGAGAGGGTGGTTTCCCTACGCCTTCGGGTGGGGGACGGGTCCTGGCTGTTTGCGCTTATGCGTCAATCCGCCGGGAAGAGCTGGGCGAAGTGGCCGGGTAGAGGGAAGTCCGGGCTTCTCTGCTTATGTTCCTGGCACTGCGACCCGACCTCGGATAAGCGGAAGAAAATGGATGGATGGAGTTTGGACAGCTGACTGGCTTGGTTAGCTTTCATTGACAAGTACAGTTGTGTGTCATCTGCATAGCAATGGAAATGGATGGAGTGTTTTCTAATGATATCACTTAAAAGGGACATATAAATAATAATATTTCTAATATTATAATATTAATACTGGTCTTAGCACAGAACCCTGTGGGATGCCATGACTGACCTTCACACGTCTGGATTCTTTATTACTGTGGATACAAACCGCAGGCGCTCTGACAGATAAGACTGAAACCATTTTAATGCGGTTCCTTCAATGCCAAAGATGAGTTCTAATCGACGTATTAGAGTTTGTATCGAATGCCGCTATAAGGTCTAATAAAACTAATACTGAAACGAGGTCTTCGTTAGTCATTTTTACGAGTGCGTTTTCTGTGCTGTGGTGGATCCTAGATCCTGACTGAAAGCCCTCAAGTGGATGATTGCTTTGAAGGAAATGGAGTAATTTAAGTAATATGCTGGAGTCTATCCCAGCTGACATTGGTCAGAGGCAGGGGATACCCAGCACTGGGCGCCAACCAACCATTCACAATGGCAATTAACCCAATTCCAGTTAATAACACTCGGCATTTGAATGGTTTGGAGTCACTTGCATCACCTGATGAATTACTTGCAGCAGGTTAGGGGTTTTGCATTGCAGCACCCCCCTGTGGCCGAAACCGGACTCTGTTCTCGCAGCTGCTCGGCCAGCTCGAAGGGATCCTCTGTGCCTGCCTAAAGATTTGACATTTATGTTAAAACACAAGACATATATTAGAATGTTGGATTATGTTTAGTTTCATTCTAAATAATTCTAGAGAATCTGCAACAACAACAAAAAGAACCATCATGACGTTGTTTTGGTGGTGTTGCCAATCAGTGCGGGTTTACTGGCGGTTGCGCTTCTCTTTTATCAGACGTGGGTTGCACCTAGAGTGGCAATAGAACAGAAATGGCGATAACAAGTGCTAAACAAAAGGCTTTTTGTTTCTGTGTCACATCCGACTACTGCTGTACAAGCACCTGAGCTTGATATCACATTGGAGAAACAGTCCAAAGGTTGAAGTGTGAGGAAGATTTCGAAACGTTATCCACAAAATAAAAAAGCAAACTGTGTTTTGTACGTGATGGAAAAGTATTTATGAATATACAGTATGCATTAAATGAGCACGGGAGCTGATAAGATGGCATTCGACGAGCCGGAGGAGAGAACATTCCTCCCTGTTCAGGGTTCCCAGCGTGCTTCCAGAGTGCGGTTGTGACTTTGCAGAAGCTGCTTGACCTTGTGCTCATGCATGGGTGTGTATGTGTGCTTGTGAGAATGTGCGGCGGGCCTCTTTGGGCGTGTCTCCGATTTCAAGCTGATCCTGCAAACATATCCACCTCTGGTGCTATTTTTTTTTTTTTTTAACAGTGCAGCTGACCTTTGGTTTGACTCCACACGGTCCGCAGGAGCCTCCGGGCGGCTGGAAAGTGAAGTCTTGTGCAAATCTGGAATGGGTCAGGATGGAGGCTACTTCGGCATCGAGCTCCACCACGTCATCAGCCTGTCGGGTGAAGACTTTTGTGAGAAGATTCGGCTGAAAGGAAGCTCGTTTGGTTCCCGAGAAGATAGAAACCTTGAAGGTGTGCCGACAGTCGAAGCGGAGGGTGTCCTCTGCGCCTGTAATGTTACCATTATATATGACTTTACATGACTTGCCGCTACCTTTGGGGACCTTAAACAGGCGGTAAGTGGCCGAGACAAACTTGAAGTCACCTGAGATGCAAAAGGGGTGAAAGTAAAATTGAGAAAATGTGATCATTTATCGGCAAATGATCCAATAAAACAGACGCAAGCATCGTACCCAGAATGCTCTGCAGTTCCGTGTTGTCAACAGTGACGATGTTGGCGGTAACGAGCCTCGGGGGGCTGAATCCCACGTCCTGGGCCAACCGTGGCAGATCTTTGTACCACAGCGCGCCACCTAAACACTCACCTGTCACGAGAGAAGTACCGCCAGGCATGTGTCCGCAGCTCACGCATCTCCGCGGTGCACGTGGGGTATCATACTCACCCCACAGGACTGCGTGGCTTTTCACTTCCTCCGTCAGTCTTCCATTGCAGTAGACGTCACTGAAGTAGAACTCACCGCCGTCCTGAACATCCGTACATCAGAGCGTACGGTGGGTGCCGGACATTGATGTGTCAGGGGGGTTTGCGTGGCCCCGCACAAACACACCGAGGGCCACATGCTGATGAAGTGGCCCTGATATTTTGTAAACAAACGCGCGTAGATTTGCTAAAAAGGTTAATCAGTAAGGAAAAACTTCATCTCAGGTTTGTGATTAGCCCCCCCCCCTCCGTGTCCGCTATTTGTTTTAAAATTTCCAAATGTTTCAACTTCCTTCTTTTTTCCTTTTTTGTAAACGTTCTTGCCATTATATTATTGACATTACTGCCATAACATTTTGTCTTTATTTCAATAATATTTATGGTTTCCTTAAAAGTACTTTTACCTCCAATATTGCAAATTTACTGCGTTTTGTTTGTTTCTCATGAGATTATGACTTTTTATTTGAAAAGTATATTTTTCTCTAATATGTTTTATTTTTTCTCATAATTTTATGACTTTATTCTTGTTCAAATGCGTAAAATTTATATCTGTTTTTGTACTTTTGTCATGAAAAATGTCTTATCATAATTATGACTATTTTCAAAATATTTAGATTCTCATATTATAACTTGTATAACAAGCTAAATTTCCAAAAAGTATAACTTTGTTCAATCCTTTGTTTGTTTTTAATGATATTATAACAATAAAACATGTTTTCTTGAAACATTGCAACATTATGAGGTTATTTTTGTTCAAAGGCTAATCTCGTAAAAATTACAACTTTTTCTCATTAAATAACAATTTTTTCCCTTAATATTGTGATTTTATTGTAAAATTACTGCTAATGTTTTCCATTTTTGTTGTTGAAGTTTTTTTGTCAATGTACATTTTTACAATGTGCAGTGGGCCCCGAATGGCTCCGGGGCCCCACCTCGGTTACCCTGCCTTCGAGAAAGGAGGACTGTATGAGGAATAATATACAGTATGTGAAGTTGCGGTAATGAATGGAAACACACTAAAACCTTGCAAATAAGATGGGCGCGTTAATGCCTTTGAAAATAACATCAAGCAACGTAATCTTGGCGAAAACACCTGATTTTATGCAAATCCAGCTGAATTTCCATACCTTGAGCACACTGAAGGCTTCAGTCAGAACTCGCTTCTTGTCTGGCGAAAGATTCACCACGCAGTTGGAGCTAAGAGATAAAAGTGACAATTTATATATAAAGTATTCACGGTTCTCCGACCAAGCCCCATCACTGTTTTATGGTTGGATGCGGCCTGTTTTTAGACCAAAAAAACAAGCATTTAAGCATAAAAATGGCTAAAAAAATTAAAATACAAATATGAGACAATCAGAAAACACATAGAAAAACATAAGACATGTCTAAGCATGATTCATTAAAAAAAACGCTACGTTACATTAGTAACCACAACCTCAAGTAGTCCGGAAAGTTAAAAAAATAAATAACGCAAGAAACTCCCCAAATGCTAACATGTGTGAGTCTATATTATGTCATATTTTCTATTATGTCTACTATATAGTGAAATACAAGTGTGACTATAGGGGTGTTATTTTATATTAGAGGGCTCTAGTAGTGAAATGTTAATCTATTAATTTTGTATCTATTTGCAGAAGGTACATTTTTACACAATTACCAAGCCTTAAAATGTGAACGCAAGACAACTCGTGTCTTTTGAGGGTGAGCAGGAGGTGTAATCTTACACGACGAGATCATACGAGTTCTTTTCCAGACCCGCCTCTGTTAAGGCCTCGATGTAGCCCTGGACAAAAGTCACATTCGGCTTCTTGAAGCCAAACTCCTTCATGTGAAAGTCCAAATGCTTCCTGGCCACGTCAAGCTAGAAAACATAAGACATTATACGTTAGCTCAGCATGCTCAATAGAGCTGATAAACGACCTTATCTACAGCAGTAACCAGAGATGGGAGAAAGATATTTCTCTTGGAAATTAATCAAGTATCTAAGTCTCTATCTACCAAGCAATCAGTCATATGTTTTATCATGTCTTTCATCCCTACAAGGACAAGACAGGTCAAGTCAAGTCTGACAAGTCACAACTGCAGTTTAGTGATTACCAAATAAAACACCATTTTAACAATGTATTAAATTTGACAAATACGTTGAATGACCTCCACCATGCACCAAAGTTTCCCCCGTACAGTGATGTTCGCCATATATTGTATATTAGTCCTAATTTGTTTTATCTACATATTTTCATTTATTGGCCATGAAAATATACCATGGAATGGTTTGAATGACTTAAAGAATGCTAACATAGTATTGTTAGCATGTTAACGCCTAGCATAGTAATGCTAAATTATATGTGCCTACCTCTGAAAATGCTAAAAATGTTAGTATAAGTATGTAAGCTAGGTGTTAGCATGCTAACATTAGCATGCTAACACCTAGCATGATAACGCCAAGTGTCTGCTTATTATTATAATCATGAACATTGCAAAAAAATGCTGGCATGCTCATGATATCATACAAAATGGCAAAAAATGCTACTGTGCTAATGTTTGCATGCTAACATGCTAATGCTAGCTTGATAACACATGAGATGCAATGTGTTCATATACTATGTCTAACCATGAAAAGGGCTAAACATGCTACTATGCTAACATACATAACATGCTAACATTAGCATACTAAGACCTAGCATAATATATACCCACATAGCACTAAGTGTCTGCTTGTGTTAATAATCATGAAAATGGCTTAACATGTCTCTTTGCCGTTAATAAGCCTAGCATGTTAATATTAGCATGCTAACACCTAGCATAATAGTGCTAAGTTATATGTGCCTACCTCTGAAAATGCCAAAAATGTTAATATAATCATGTTAGTAAGCTCACATGCTAACATTAGCATGCTAACACCTAGCACGATAACGCCAAGTGTCTGCTTAAGTTTATAATCATGAAAATGGCTAAACATGCTAGTATACTCATAACACCATACAAAATGGCTAAAAATGCTACTATGCTAAAGTTTGCATGCTCACATGCCATCATGCTAATGTTAGCATGATAACATAGGACATGCAATGTGTTCATATAAGTGTCTACCCATAAAAATGGCTAAACATGCTACTATGCCAACATACATAACATACTAACAAAGCATGCTAATACCTAGCATAATTGTGTCTACCCACATAATGCTAAGTGTCTGTTAAAGTTTATCCTTTCATTCATTTTCTGTTCTGCTTATCCTCATTAGGGTCGCGGGTATGCTGGAACCTATCCCAGCTGTTTATAATCATGAAAATAGCTAAACATGCTTCTTTGCTGTTAATAAGCCTAACATGCTAATGTTAGCATGCTAACACCTATCATAATAGTGTCTACCCATAAAAACAGCTGAAAATGCTACTATGCCAATGTTAACATGCTAACACCTATAGTATGATAGTGTTTATATAAATGTCTACCTATGAAAAGGGCTAACAAATGATACTATGCTAATACTAGCACGCTCGCAATACTAACATGCTAATATGAGCACACCAGCACCTAGCATAATAGTGCTACGTGTCTACCAAATCTAACACACAGTACTCTACCTGATCCTCAGTCATGTCGATGCCAGTGACATGGCCAGTCTCGCCCACCAGCTGACTCAGCATGTAGCAGTCTCTACCGCTCCCACTGCCCAGGTCCAGAATCCTGCAGCCTTCTAAACACTCGGGCACCACCAGCCCACAACCATAATATCTGAAGGAGAAGGAAGCCCATTCAGGAATATTTCTGTCTGACTGCTTAGCTGCCTAAAAAAAAAAAGGCTGAAGTTGTGTAGAGACTACCTGTCAGTGACATCAGGATGGATTTTCTTCAGAGCCCGGAGGATGAATTTTGGGAGCGGCTGGGCTGGAGTCACACAGGCATTGCTCTTCAAGTCTAAGGTTTTCTTCAATATTTTGCCATAATAATCCTACATCAGAGGGCAGGGAAAAAACAGAAATGAGCAGGAAAGGTGTACGACGCTAAAGTTAGCATGCTAACAGTGCTAACATGCTAACGTTATCATGCTAACAGTGCTAACATGCTAACGTTATCATGCAACACCCAACACAGTGTCTGTTAATAGTTACAAAAATGTTCAAATATGCTTCTGTGCTAATGTAAGCATGCTAGCGCTATCACGCTGTCACCAAGTGTTTGTATAGGTGTCTGCTCATGAAAACAATTAAAATGCTACTACGCTAATGTTGGCAATGCTAATGTTAGCATTCTAACCCTAAACTGCAAAGTGTCCGCCAATGTTAAATCTAATAGAAAATGGCTAACAATACTACTGCGCTAATGTTTGCATGACAGGAAAAATTCCACGTGCGGACCTCCCGTTGTATAGCTGTCTCAGGCAGTGCCTGTAACATCAAGTTACGATTTTTTTAGTTATTCATTGGGTTTTCTTTGATGAAATGACGGCCAATTTTAAACAAAGCAAGAATCAAGTTAGTTTGTAGTTCTAAACGAAATTAAGGTGTTTTTGCTTGTTTTGTCGCACCCACGAAGTTATGTTTTTTCCTACATTTTCCACCCAAATATGCAAATGATATGCAAATTAGTCGACGGCGTCACCTAGCGACTTCTACGTCAGCCAATAGCTGCGTTTCTTACTGAAAACCGGAAGCAGTGATTGTTGGACATAAAAGTATGTATAAAGTGTAGTCCCACTGACACAGTCGCCGTTTCCAAGCACTTGTTTTAGTATCCAAAACCACGTTCATTTGTTTTGTCCTACCTTAACATCCAGGTGAACGCTGGTATCCACAAAGCTTTAAAAACACAATTAAAAAGGCATTATCTTCTACAGAATCTTACATATACAACAGCTGGCTAGCACTCGTATGCTAACCGAAGCTAGCTCACAATCTATATATGCATGAATAAAACCCCGGTTAAGTGTGCGTGTTTGCCGTGTAATCCATTGTAGTATATTGTCAGCAAAACTATAAACAAGTCGTGTCAGTAAACACCGTGGCAATATGATAGAAGTTAGGCTAACGTACTGCTATGCGGCGTGTTTGCAGAGAGTTCGTACCTTGTTTTGTCAGCCATTATTGGAGGGAAAGTTCCTCGACGTGCAGCGGGAAGAACTGTTGAGAGTAGTGCTGTGTCGTTCGCAAACGAGGCGGCTGTTGGAAACGAACGACAGGAGCCGGTTCGCGTCGTTGGGAGCCGACTGAGAAACGATTCGATTTTTGTCTCGTCTTTTTTCCTGCGAAATTGTGACGTAATCGGGGCGGGGTGAAACACGAAGGAGGAGTTTTCCGAACGCCAATCTTCAGTAAAGACAACTGTTACCCGGATGCTGATTTGTCTTTTTATTTCGCATTTTTAATTCATGTTTTGTTGATGTTGTGTTTGATTGCAAATGGAAATTTGCATGCAGGTATTTGACATTTTCTATTGAGATGAGTAATAGATTATTATTACTGAAAACTAAGGAGCCACTTAGGAGCCGGCTCTTTTCAGTGAACGGAGCTAAAAGAACCGGCTCTCTAAAAACAACCTTCGGTTGTTTACAGTTCGGTTGTTGGACGCAGGAGGGCTTTGGCGATAAAAAAAAGGTCAAACAATTTGAATGACTAATAATTTTTGCTGTCGTTTACATATTTTTCACCATGATTTGTACTATGTTTTACTCAACTGTAATACAGCATACCCCCACTTTTTGCAGGGGTTATGTAGCAGGACCACCAGCGAATGTTGAAAAACAAAGTCATTAATACAGCCATTTAAAAACCCTCTTGCTAGCTTGATGTTGACGTTCTCTTCCAATTTTGGATCAACATTTGCAATAATTGTGACCGTTCTTCGGAACAGTCCCCTTCTCTCTTCAATTACCATTGCGTACTCGTGGCACGATCCAGGTTTAAACTCTAAATATGCCTCACACACTTATTTTAGCAATTTGTGCAAATGTAGGATGGAGTGTCAGGGCCATATTTTCTTTAAAAATCAGATTGAGATTTTTTTTTTTAAGTGGTCATTTTACAAAAAAAGGAGTAAATTTACGAGAATAAAATTGTAATTTTAGTAGAATAAAATTTCTAATTATATGAGAAAAAGTCATAATTTTATGAGAAAAAAAAAACTGTAGTATTACCTTTGACCGTCACACAAGTCCTCGTCTTTATAGCTGTCTGAGGCAATGCCTGATACGACGAAGTATTGAAATCATCAGAGATTTGGAGAAAAAAAAGTTATGCATTTACGACAATAGATAAAGATAATAAAAAGATTGTAACTTTACAGGAATAAAAGTCGTTCCGGAATGTTACAGGCATTGCCTGAGACAGCTATGAATAGGGGGGGGGCTTACAACAATAACATTGTACATTTACGAGAAAAAGATCGCAATATTACGAGACTAAAGCCATAACTTTATGAGAATAAATGTCGTTACAGTTGACGTTACAGGCATTGCCCGGGACAGCTATGAACTGGTACAGGTGAGTACCGGTAAAATGACGCTAAGCCATGCTAATCTGTTTGTTTTAAGACGCAATTTTACGAGAATAAAACTTGTAATTTCACAAGAAAAATGTGTAACATGAGAAAAAAGGCAGTAATTTTACAAGAAAATGTCATATCACGGGAAAGCAAATCACAGTATCAGGGGGGAAAAAACTTGTAGTTTTGCCAGAAAAAAGTCGAAATATTAAGTGTCAATGTGTTCACGCAAAGTTATTGTCGTAAATTTACGATTCTCGAGATGATTTCAGTACTCCGACGTTACAGGCAGTGCCTGAGACAGCTACAAATGCATTTGAAGACAAAGGTAATTTTACAACTTAAAAAATTACGATCTCAAAATCTTAAATAGTTGTATTTTTTGGGCCCTAATACTGCAAACGAGATTTGTCTTGCCGGAAAAAAATAGCCTATAAAAATAATAATACATAAAAATAATGCTTTATGAATTTTGAAAGTGCAGAATCCACTGTGAAACAGAATAGTATCATTTTGTTGATGTAGTGGCATGTCTGATATTGATACGGTTGCTGTACTGACTTGGTATCGGCTGGATATCAAGCTTTGGGTCACAACCAAACCTATTTGGAGGGATGAGCGTTCGCGTCCCGCCCCTCACACAAAGACAACACCATTTCTAACATTGAGATGGAAATGTTTATTGAAAGCACATCCGCCGTGGTTGATGTCGGCATAGTTAAACATTCAAAGAGTATGTGCGCGTCCGCACAGTGGCAAACAGAACAAGTCTTTGGCATGATGTGGTTTAACCGGCATGTTCCATCACAGCGTAGCCTTCACACGACTTTTCTACTGAGAGACGTGGCAGCAAAACAAATGAAGCTAACGATTTTTAGTTGAATGTTTTGGCTCTCACGTGTCACCTCATTCAAATATAAACATCCTTTTATGATTTTTTTCTTTTTCTTTTAAATGACTTTTTTTAAATTAAATAGGTTCAAAGAAAAATAACTCATCCTTACGCTACTTGTACCACAATAACAATTGACAGTACATGCTACAGGAAGTACTTGTCTGATGGGTGACATTCACAGAATCACACATTAAAAGGGACACCATTTGGGCTGTGCTTGGGGGGGACTTTCCATGTATGCACGTTTACAACAGACGGCAACCTTGTGCTTGGTTAAGTTTGCTGTTTCGTAGAGGGTCAGGCAAAGTGTGCGCGTAATCACTATGAACGAATTGTCTTTTTAAAGATGAATTTGTGTTTTTTTTTCGTTTCTAGGCACGTTCGATATAATGGCTAAAAGATTTACAGGGCGGATACACAATTGTGTTGACAATAATAGCGGTCTAATGTGACTAACCACATGGCAAACAAGTTACCAGTAGGTGCAGTAGATTGTAGGAAAACAAACAAGACCCAGTATTTATGATATGCAGACTCTTACGGCTGTGCAATTGGGCAATTAGTTAAAAAAGGGGTGTTCAAAAAAATAGCTGATCAGTGATCAATTTTGTAAAAAAAAACTGGTGTGAATCAAGTGGCCCCTATTGTTGAACAGGCATTTCTCTTGGAAAGCCTGAGGAAAGTGACATTGTTCAGAAGAACAGCGTACTTTGAGTAAAAAGTTGATCGCAGAGGGGAAAACCTGTGAAAAGTTGGAAAGAATATTTGGCTGTTAGCTAAAATGGAGAGCAACACCAGAGACAATGGAAGATAACTACCAAAATGGATGAAAGAATAACCAGAATGGCAAAGGCTCAGCCAATGCTCAGCTCCAGGATGAACAAAGACAGTCTGGTGTTACCTGTAAGTACTGTGACAGAAGGCATCTATGTGAAGCAAATCAATTTACAAGAATCCAAAGTCCCCCTGTTAAAAAAAGGCACATGCGGAAGAGGTTCCAATTTTTTAAAGAACACATCAACTGTCTTAAAGAGAAATGGAGCAACATTTCGTGGACTGTTGAGAGTAAAATTGTTCTTTTTGGGTCCAAGGGCCACAGACAGTTTGAGACGACCCCAAAACTCAGAATTCAAGCCACAGTACACAGTGAAGAAAGTGAAGCATCATGACATGCGCATGTTTCTCCTACTATGGTGTTGGGCCTATTTATCCCATAGCAGGGATCATGGATCAGTTTGCATATGTCACAATACTTGAAGAGGTCATGTTCCTTTATGCTGAAGGGGACATGCCCTTGAAATGGCTGTTTCAACAAGACAATGATCCCAAACACACTAGTAAACCAGCATAATGTTATGTTATGGTATGGTATGGCCAGCCCAATCCCCGGACCTTAGTCCAATGGATACCTTGTGGGGTGACATCAAAAATGCTGTTTGTGAAGCAAAAGCAAGAAATGTTCATGAATTGTGGAATGTTGTTAAAGAATGTTGGAGGGGACTAACATCTGAAAGGTGCCACAAGTTGCTTGAGTCCATGCCACACAGACGAGAAGCACTTATAAAAAACTAAATATTAGTTTAGTCATTCACAGGGATTGCCAAATCCTAGAAACAAAAATGTTTTTACAAAATAGTTTTGAGTTTGTAAAGTCAACGGCAGACACTGCTATTTTTTTTTAGCACCCCTTTCAACAAATTGCCCAATTGCCCAGCCTTAAGAGCGCGCATATCATGAAAGTCTTGTTTTCTGAGTATCTACCGCACCTACTGGTAACTTGTTTGCCATGTAGCAATAAAATATACTAATAGCAGTCACATTGCACTAATATTATTTTGAACACTACTGTATGACATTCCGCCAACAAGGTAGAAATCAGTTCACTCACCTTTTGCACGCGGCCTTTTGATTTCTGCATTTTGTGTGGACACATTCAGTCATAAGGTATTTGTACGATTAAGTCATAACATGAGGTCTTGCCTACTCAACAGGATTGCAGGGTGCAGATTATAATCTTTTTGTGCAGGTGGGTCCTGGGATTAACAAAAAAAAAAAAAAAAGGCTTCAACAGCCCCACAAGAAACAATTCATCCATATGTTGTTTTTTTTTAAAAAAACAACACTAAATTAGCAGATGGGCAAAAGTTTTGTGCAAATGATAGATTAAGAATGTGTTTACAGTAACGCACGGACACCACTGTAGGAGAACGGTATGGTATGCTGTGCTAATTTAACCAACGTCCGTGATAATTACGGGGAAATGGCGCCACTGAGGTGGGTGCAGCTGGTGAACGTGGCAACCGTTAAGCCCCCCTTGGTTTAGTACGTGCTCATTTTGCAGGCACGTGCTGCTGACATTCATTGAGTTGACCCAAAAAGCGAACCTCCTACTCTCCTTTTTGTTAAAAGCTTCATTTATAAAAGATAAATACAATTTGTGCAAAATAGGAACTGCTCATCGTATAAAGACTCGTTAATGCACTTAACTAGTGGTTCAGATAGAGCACGAGAAAAAGACCCCAAGCAGAAACTGCCGGAAAAAGAAGCGACGGCCCGGTCGGACGTCGCAACACTAGTCTGCTTGCTTGCTCAGTCAGGCGTATTTATGCTAGAAGGACCTGTTGAACGCGTCTCTTGCAGCCAGGAGAGGCGGACTTTAAGAAAGAGTGGGTTAAATGCACCTATTGAGATCATCCATCTTCTTCCTAGCTTCTGTTGTTGTCACAGAGGTACAGTCTTTGGCATGTGTCAATCTGTCTGCCCCCACGCTCCAGTGTGTATCCGGGCTGCTTTGAAATTGGGACTTCCTGGTCCCGATACACGGACTCAGTCTCCAGACATAAAAAGTTCCCCCCCGTCCTGCGGCGTTTAACCCTGCGGCTCCGTGCTGGTGCTTTGGTGGGGACCGTCCTGCTCGCTGATGGTGTGCAGGAGGAGACACACCGGGGGGTGCAGTGCGGCGCTGCCGGTCTGGTGGGGCGTCTGAATGGACCCCGGCGCCGCCCGCCTCTCCGACCCGCCCGGCGCCTGCTCGTCTTCCACGCTGAGAGAGGAGCGCTGAACGCAGCTGTCGCAGAAGTCTCCGGCCTCCTCGTCATCGCCCTCGCGGTCCAGCAGGCTGTCCATCTCCCTCAACTCCTTCCCTTGCTGGCTGCCTGCTCCACCGCAGCCGCTGCTCCCGCGGGAGCCACACACGCACACCTCGATCCCAGAGTCCCCGGTGAAGCGTCGTCGTCTGCCGTTAGGTAGTCGGTCTTTGTCATCGGACGGATCCTTTAGTAGAGGATCCTTGCAGTCGCTTCTTTTCTCCTCGTGGTCAAGCTCCTCCCCGTGGAGCCCCTCTGACAAAAATATCATGGCTGACGAGTCTTGCGCCGTCTGCGCTGGTTTGTTGTCAGCCTTGGGACTTATTTCTATAGTGGGGGGTCGCGGCTCTTCTAGACTGTGCTCCGAGTCCGGAGGCACCGGGATGGCTTGAATGGCAGGACAGTGTCCATCACGCTGCTCGGAATGAGGCTGCGAGGCCGCGGAGGATGGTCCTGTGTGTAAGGCACTGTAGGGTGGGGGCGGGGTGGGTGGCCGATTCACTACTTCTTCGTAATCTGGCAGGAGGTAGCTCGGTAGAAACCCTGCGGAGAAAGATACCAAGAAAACACTTGGATGAATCAAAAGATTTTGATTGATTCCCGACGATCACACACCAGGAGCTGGTCCTTGTGACAAAACATTAAAACCAAGACAAAACCAATCAGTGAGCTGAGGCAAGTTGGCGATCCAGACACACCAGCGCCATCTTAAATTCTCCTTTGACGAGAGCCAAAGACCCACTTTTTTATAAAATAACTGGGGCCACATTAAAAAAAAAGTTGTAACATTACCTTTGCTCAAAGCCATTTTCATAGAAGGCAACACCCGTTAGGACAAAGTACTAACAACAAAGTAATAAAATAGAAAATTTTGAGAATAAAGTCGTAAATTTACGAGAAAAAAGGCGTCAAGTTACGAGAAAAACAGTCGTAGTATTACCTTTGACCCAGACCAAGTGTCAGATAAGTCCCCCCTTTTCATAGCTGTCTCAGGCAACGCCTGTTACGACAAAGTATTAAAATAATCTGAGATTTCAAGAATAAAGTCGGTGTTGTAAGAGAATAAAAGTCACCAGTTTACGTGAAAAAAGTCGTAATATTACCTTTAACCAAGGCCAAAGGTTACATAAATCCACATTTTAGTAGCTGTCTCAGGCAATGCTTGTTACGACTAAGTATCGCAATAATCGGAAATTTCGAGAATAAAGTCATACATTTAAAAGAAAGGAGTTCATTTATGAGAAAAAATGTTGTAATATTAATATTATATTATATACCTTTAACCCAGGCCAAGTGTCAGATAAGTCTCCCCTTTTCATAGCTATCTCAGGCGATGCCTGTTACAACAAAGTATTTAAAAAACTGAAATTTCGATAATAAATTCGGCAATTTACGAGGACAAAAGTGGTAATATTACCTTTGACCTAGGCCAAGTGTCAGATAAGTCTCAGAGAAAAAAAGGCGTCAATTAAAGAAAATAAAGTCAATGTTACCTTTGACCAATGAAGTTCCCCCTTTTCATAGCTGTCTCAGGCAATGCCTGGTATGACGAAATATTAAAATAATCACAGATTTCATAAATTAAGTCATAAATTTAGTCAATTTACTAGAAAAGGCCTACAATTACATATGATTTCATAGCTGTCTCAGGAACTGCCTGTTCGACTAAGTATTACAATATTCGGAAATTTCGGGATTAAATTCGTCAATTTACGGGAAAAAAAGTCACAACATTACCTTTGACCAGGGCTAAAGTTAATAAGTTCCCCCAGTTCATAAAAGTATAAGAATAAAAGTCGTCAATTTACAAGAAAAGAGGCGTCAATTTACGGGGGAAAAGAGTCACAATATTACCTTTGACCAAGGCTAAAGGTAACATAAATTCCCCCTGTTCATAGCTCTCTCAGGCAATGCCTGTTACGGAAAAGAAATAAAATCGGAGATCCAACAACAAAGTCCTAAATTTCTGAGTATAAAAGTCGTCATTTTACAAGAAAAAAGGTGTAACATTACCTTTGACCCAGGGCAAGTGTCACATAAGGTCCCCTTTTCATAGCTCTCTGTGACTTTCGGCTTTGGTCGAAGGTAATACTACGACATTTACTCTCAAAAACCTTTTCTCGTAAATGTATGATTTTTATTCTAAAAATCTCAGATTTGGTTTTAAATGTGGCCTTAAGACTCTGTCATAAATCGGCAAACCTAAATTGTCCGTAGGTATGAATGCTTTGTTGTCTATATGTGTCCTGTGATTGACTGACAACCAGTCCGGGGTGTACACAGCCTCTCGCCCAAAGTTGACTGGGAAAGACTTCAGCATGATCCTGCGACCCGATTGAGGATAAGCGGCATAGCAGATGGATGTATGGATGACTGTCACCTTTTTAGACAATGTCACGTCCAAAGTGCGTTTCAGAGGAATTTATTAAAGGCATGATAACTACATGCATACAAATAATAGTTAATATCAAAACTGCAACAAATAAGACCAAAAAAGCATGCATCAGACTTACAACTCTGCAATGATTACATACCGTGCAGGAAGGTAACTAAAATATGGCTCAATTTTACGTATAAAAATATAAAACAATCAGACATTGATTGAATCTCGACTGGTGAATCGCGGACCCGTTTTCTGTGGGTAGTACAACCTGGTGTTGTCAATACTGGTGGTGACGACGCTCTTGTCTGTTGTGACTATAGAGTATAGACTATTAGTCAAAAATATTGGGGAAAAAACAGTCATATGCAATATTCTGGTCACTCAGCATCAATAATGTTCCACTGATTACATTACATTACTGTAATGTTCCACATTACATAAGATTAACAATGCACGTAATTCAGCCAAGCCGTGCTCGACCACGACAGAGCGAAACAAAGTTCTCCCATGCAACGTGGAAGTGGTACGTTTCTGGCTTCTTTGTCTTTCTTCCCGTCTCCATGTGAAACCCTTGAAGTTTAGAATAAATGCATTCAAGGCTAACTATTTATCTCAGTAGCATGGTATGCTTAAGGCAGTCCCTGCAGCGATCCTGCAGCCTGCGCCTAACAGTGCATAACAATGTGATGTAAACAAAGAATAATAGCAGTGTAAAGCTGCTGTGGGGGTGTTACTTCATGTAACTCTAATAATGGAAAAAAAGATTCAGATAGACACAAGTTTTAATTATTGAATCCTAATTTGTGGCAATTCACATATATTGGATTTGTCAATGTAAATGAACATACAGACGTCTGTTCAAATCGTCAGCAAAGTCAAATGTGATGTAGAAAGGTTTTGAATGAAGTCACTTCTGGGTCATTGTTGGGTGGCTTGCGGGGGATGGTTTAGCAACACTGGCTTGCTACCAGGAGTGTAACGTGTGACTGTTCCGTTTGGAAACTGGGGCAGGCAAACAGAATGTACTGAGAGTATGTAAAACCCGGGCGGACTCTCATTGCAAATATAATATTTACCATCTCCACTCACTTGCTTGCCCAACACATGAATATGTGACTTGCAACCAACAAGAGAATAACTCCACATTCTATACTTGATCAGGATTATGACCGATTGGAACCGCAACTTAAAAAAACCTTATTATACGAAACATTTATTAAAAATTTGGCTCCAAATATTTCCTTCACATTTAACAAAAACATATTTAAAATACAAAATGGAAAATCAAATATGCCGCCCAGAATTTTGAGGGTACTGCACCGCCAATGGATGCCAACCGCTGTAACGCAGAGGAAGAAGAAGCTGCTGCGCTCCCTAATGATGGCACAAGCCCAGGGTACCGAAAAGCTCCCGTCCACTGTTAAAAATTAAAATGTAAAAAAATCGAACTTTAGTATGTATTGTACTTTCTTCTTCTTTTGCTTTCGGCTTATCCCTTCAGGGGTCGCCACAGTGAGCTGCATCCTTATCTCTCGCAAAACTACCTCCATGTCCTCTTGCACTACATCCAAAAACCTCCTCTCTGTAGTTCAAACTCAGCATCCTTCTACCAATATATTCACTCTCTCGCCTCTGGACATGTCTGAACCATCTCAGCCTGGCCTCTTTGATTTTATCTCCAAAAACCTCTTACATGTGACGTCCCTCTGTTGTACTCATTTTTGATCCTGTCCATCCTGCTCACACCCAAAGAGAACCTCAGGAAAACCCTGTTCGCCTCCTCCACCGTCAAGCTCACCTGGCTCTACCCAAAGGTAAATTGTTTTTTATTTCATGCACATGTAAATGACTATGCTGTCATTAATGAACATATTTTCAATATTGAACTCATACTTTTTGTATTTATATATTGTCAAACAGTTGTTACAAATATTTGTCATGTGTTTGACTTGGATTAGATAAGATTTTAGGCTCAACAAAGACCGAGAGAGAGTAAGCACCATTCACAATAACGATGTAGAGATTGCGGACTCTTATAAATATTTGGGCACCACGTTTGACTCTCAGCTGAAGCTTGGAGCTCAGCTGAAACTCTCACTGATGCTACCGTTAAATGCCGTCCACCGAGAATCCAATTAGTCAGAAAATTCATTCTTCTAATGTGTGTCACGCAATTTTTATCATACTTTTATTGAAAGTCTCCACTTTTTCTTTTATTAACAGCATTGTTAAGGTTTGCTCCAAGATTATCGGAGTTCAGCACCACCCATGCTGGCCTCACAATTCTGTCTGATGCCCTCGGGGAGGCGCTGTTGCGCACCACGAACCAAATCCAATTATTTATTCAATTATTTATTGTACAATGCTGTTCAATTATTTAATGAATGCACGGGTGGGAAGCTACATATGAATTGCCCCCTGGGGATAAATCAAGTTTTCTGAATCTAAATCTGAATTTTAATGATCAGTTCATTTTCCATCCATCCGTGCATTTTCTTCCGCTTTTCCGAGGTCGGGTCGCGGGGGCAGCAACCTAAGCAGGGAAGCCCAGACGTCCCTCTCCTCGGCCACTTTGTCTAGCTCTTCCCAGCGGATGCCGAGACGCTCCCAGGCCAGCTGAGAGACATAGTCTCTCCAATAAATACAAATTAACAGGCCAAAATCACACAATCATTCCCTGATCTTGAAAAATATCCCCGTAAAAAGCGGCAGTATCGGCAATACTGTCCTTGTATTTACGTGGTATCAGACTGATACCAAAATAATACAAATAAAAGTATTTGCTCACTAGTCAAAACTGTAAATCCTCAATATAGCAATTTGACAGGTATGGATCAGTAATGTTATTCATGTTGGTGTTTCTATATCCTGAATGTCAGTGAAAGCGCCTTACGTTGCTTGGCCAGACAGTGACATGTGAGTGGTAGAAAACAAGGAAGTGTATTCTGTTCGGTGTACTCGCTCTCAACACCTACCAAGGCCACTAACGGCACTACCAAAAAGTAACGCTACATACCGGTGCTGCCGCCACTGCTGCTTTGTGTTTGTTTTTGAATTTGGAAAGGTTTCCATGTTGCTATGTGAAATCAATGCATCCAGGAAGGAAGTTCCAGCAATGCTTAAAATGAAATGAAAGTTCTGCAAAATACTGTAAATATAACATGATATCGTGAATGTACCATTTACTACATGCTCACAGCATGTATATAAAAGCATAAAAGTTCGGAGGTGTGAATACGTGTGTCCAATTATATGCATTAATTACAGTAGCTGCCTCATCCATATGTCCATTTTCTAAGCCGCTTATCCTCACCAGGGTTAGGTATGCTGGAGTCTATCCCAGCTAACTTTGGGCGAGAGGCAAGAGTACACCCTGGACTGGTCGTCAGCCAATCGCAGGGCACATATAGACAACCATTCACTTAAATGGCTTATCTATACTGGGTAATACGACTATAGGGGTGTTACTTCATGTTTAGAGGGCTTTAATAATGTTAAAAAACTTATTTACCAAGTCAAGGAATGATTATCTGTCCACGTGTATGAGTGAATACAATGGACGGAGGTCTTACTGAAGTAGAAGGGCACTGAGGGGTAGTTGTGTGCTTCACGATAAGCGATGAGGTTGATCTCGTGCTGCCGCTGCTGTTGCTGCAGTCTGTGTTTGGTGCGCCGATGGTGACACACACAGCAGCAGCTCAAAATGAAGATGATAGCCCACACCAACCAAAACCCTACAAGGAGAGAGATGTTAGTTGGTCGACCAAGCCTGCTCGACTTTGAGGTTTAACTAGTGGTAATTCACTCGTTCAAATCTCAGTGGAACAGAAAATATTAGTATTAAAAACTGTAGAACGCTAAATGATGGTTGCATGGGGGGGTGTGGTGCCAAACGTTTTTTCGGTTTTGAAGACATTCTGCCTATCATCTGAGCAGTTATGCTCAAATACTAGATAGGACAGCTCTAATGTGAGGAGATGCAGAATTCAAAATACAGTACATTCCTGATGAACATTTCAAAATCAGGCCAATTGAAATGATATTTTGCACGGTTGGATCTTAAGGAGGTTCTAAGGAGTTTACAAACAAATATAGAAGTAAAATAAACAAATAAATATATGGGAGTGAGACAAAACAATTGAGTAAACAATTTCATTGCAAGCATTTAAGTGAAATAGGCTGACCACAGCCTTCAAAAGCCAAAACTTAGTAAAAAAAAATGTGCATTCAATGTTATTTACTGTCACGGTCTCTTGATGGCAAAGGCAAAAAAGCTTTCTCTCTTTGAATGTGGGCGGATTGCTGAGTCGCATAAGTAAGGCCAATCACAGTGTACCACTGCTGCTGAGGTTGGACTCAGTAAGACATTTTTCATTTTAAAACCTCTTAAAAAGATACGGAGGGTTATGGAACCAAAATGTTAACCCTTTAAGCGGCAAAGTCGTAAAATTGCGACAAGCCATTGCTGGTATGATATGATATGTTGGGTAGCGAGATTGTGATACAACCGCAGAAATAGCGGCAGGCAGACGCGGTAGTATCTGCGGGAGACTCTTTGGCAGAAAAGAATAGATAGATATGCCCTGAGACTACAATGACCTGGATGAATAAGAATATTCTTCTTTTTTTCCTTTGGGCTTATCCGTTCAGGGGTCGCCACAGCCACTACCTTCATGTCCTCTTTTACTACATCCATAAACCTCCTCTTTGGTCTTCCTCTAGGCCTCCTGCCTGGCGGTTCAAAACTCAGCATCCTTCTACCAATATGTTCACTCTCTCTCCTCTGGACGTGTCTGAACCATTTCAGTCTGGCCTCTCTGACTTTATCTCCGAAACCTCTAACATGCGCTTTCCCTCTGATCTACTCACTGCTGATCCTGTCCATCCCGGTCACACCCAAAGCGAACCTCAGCATCTTCATCTCTGCTACTTTCGACTCCTGTTTTTTCCTTCCTCACAACCAAACAACATCGCTAGTCTTGCCACAGTTTTGTATATCTTTCCTTTCATTTTAGTTGAAACTCCTCTATTATAAGAATATCCACAGGCATAATAGATAGAGAGATCCCGCGGTCAATGACGATGGCTGGGTTTGCTTCAGAAATGAACAGCATCACAAGTGGATCAGACACTTTGATGATCTGCTATCGTGGAGACAGGGATCAGAGAAATTCTGAACTGGTTGACATCATAATATGCAAATTAGATGCGTGAAATCACTCAAATTGCTATCATATTCTGGGGTGCTTTTTCTTTCAATGGAACAACAGAGCTTCAGGTTGTGCAGGGGCGTCAACCGGCAGCTGGATATGTGGAAACGTTGCATCCCTAACGACTGAAGGCCCTCGTCTGTGTGGTAATGACAGGCTTTTTCAACAGGACAATGCAGCAGTTCACGGCTACCTGACAAAGGACTTCACTCTTTTAGAATATCCTGCAAAGTGTTCCCTGATCTAAGTCCAATTGAGAACATTTGGGGATGGATGGCAAGAAAATATAAACAAATTGACATTAGTTCCAGACATCTTCCCCATCTGGAGCAACATTCCCACTAGCCTCCTGGAAACACTGGCATCACCAAGCAATTTTTGAGCCGATTAACGTGATTAATGACGACTTTACTCGTAACACAGTCCTTTTTTTAACCATTTAATTTCTATTTTTGTGGAGTTTTGGGGTTTTTTGAGTTATGGTCTTAAACATTTGATCGGCTGATAAACAGCCTACTACAGTTTAATGGTTGTTTGGCATTGTCCAATTTTCAGATCCATATAATAAAGTAGCTGCAATTTTTGAACTGGTCTTAAATTATGGATGAACAGTTTGTGAATGTGATGTGACATGCACCTTCTAACTGGCTACTTGGTCTCCCCAGTATATATATCAGTGCATTCCTTCCACGTCTATATCCTCTCGGGAAACTGATGGTGCTGACTACTGACACTCGTATCAATTTGATAGTTGGCAAGATGGACTTTGAAGAATACTTATCTTTACGCTCGGGAATCAAGCTGCCTCACATGGACAGCAAGTAATCAAATCCTGTACACGTGTGTATTAAGCACGGGCGAGAAATAGCAGGATACTTACACCAGAGCTCATAGTAGTAACTGCAGCACTGAGATTCTCCACAGCAATGACCCGACTCGCACATGTAGCTCTGGTTGTTGACACCTTCGCAAAGCAGTAGGCTCTGCAAGATAAGCAGGAAGAAGCCATTTAAAGCACAATTTATCTTGAAAAATAAACATCTCAAAGCATGTAGTTACATCATGGGGTGCTATTTACCAATACCAATGGATTTCAATACTGCCTATCTAGTCTGACTAGTGTTTTGTAGTGTTTGTGATGTAGCCTCAAGAGGCGAAACATCTAGGACAGGGTTGTCCAAAGTGCGGCCCGGGGGCCATTTTCGGCCCACGGCTGTGATTTTATTGGCCCGCAGCACATTGTAGAAATATAATTTATCAAGAAACCTAATAAAAACAAACAAAAAACTGCAAACAAAAGAAAAATCTGCAGTGGGTTTACAAGAATAAGGTCATTAAGCGGAAAAAAGTTGTTCGCTAACAAATATCATTTTAGTAGCATTTAGTTGCAATATTAACGAAAAATACATTATTTGTATTGTCATAATATAATGAGAAACAAAACAAGAAAGTTGAAGAAAAAGTGATAATGTTACTAGAATAGGTTACATTTTATGGGAATAAAGTAATAAATAATTATCTGTAAAAACTTTTTTTTAATATGTAATTTTAATGTAAGACATAAAAAAACAGAACAAAATTAATAATTCAAGTAAAGTCAGAATGTTAAGAGTAAAAAAGCTGCAATTTTATGAAAATAACTTTCTAAAATTAGGAGTCAAAATAATGTCATTTTAGTAGCAAAGTGTTGAAATATGAATGAAAAAATCTTATTTTTTAAAGTTTTAATTTTATGAGAAACAGACAAGAAAAAATAGTGGCCATCTCTGGAAATTAGGTTGGGGAAAAATGTTGAATATTACGGGAATAAAGTCATAATATTTCAAATATTTTTAAAAAGCTAAATTTACAAATATTATTTAATAAGACTGTTGAAATATTTGGAAACCTCCCCCCGAAAAAAACAACAGCAAAAAATGTGAAAAAAGAGCAAATACCAAAGTTTATACTAATAATACACTTTTTCAGATACATCACAAAAGTGAGATGCATTTTGTAAATATTTTTACAAAATATTGAAGCGGCCCTTGCATTCCTTCACTTTTTGAGTATGTGGCCCTTGGTGGAAAAGTTTGGACATCCCTGGTCTAAGACAACCTGAATAGTCCAGTTAAAATCAATGCCCTCAGAATACAATAACACACTGCAGGGCTACTTAAATAACAATAAAAAACAATATATATCACTCTATTCGGAATCCACCGGTAGTAAAAAAAAAACAAGAACATATGGCTGTCATACGATTAAACATTTTAATCAGATCAATCGCGGTTTTCAGATGAACATTTATTTACATACAGTGGTGTGAAAAACTATTTGCCCATTCCTGTCTTATTATTCTTTTGCATGTTTGTCACAATTAAATATTTCTGCTCATAAAAAATAGTTAACTATTAGTCAAAGATAACATAATTGAACACAAAATGATGACTCCCAAGACTTTTGGGAAAATATTTTGTGGACTGACGAGACAAAAGTAAAAACTTTTTGGAAGGTGCGTGTCCCGTTACATCTGGCGTAAAAGTAACACAGCATTTCATAAAAAGAACATCATAGCAACAGTCAAATATGGTGGTGGTAGTGTGATGGTCTGGGGTTGTTTTGCTGCTTCAGGACCTGGAAGGCTTGCTGGGATAGATGGAAGCATGAATTCTACTGCCTACCAAAAAATCCTGAAGGAGAATGTCCGGCCATCTGTTGGTCAACTCAAACTAAAGCGATCTTGGGTGCTGCAGCAGGTCAATGACCCAAAACACACCAGCAAATCCACCTCTGAATGGCTGAAGAAAAACTAAATGAAGACTTTGGAGTGGCCTAGTCAAAGTCCTGACCTGAATCCCATGGAGATGCTGTGGCAGGACCTTAAGAAGGCGCTTCATGCTAGAAAAGCTTCAAATAAAGCTGAAAGACAACAATTCTGCAAAGATGAGTGGGCCAAAATCCTCCAGAGCGTGTAAAAGACTTGTTGCAAGTTATGGCAAACGTTTGATTGCAGTTATTGCTGCTAAGGGCGGCCCAACCAGTTATTTCTCCCTAAATAATAAAAACATTCGTTTAAAAAATGCATTTTGTGTTTACTTGTGTTATCTTTGACTAATATTAAAATGTGTTTGATGAACAGAAACATTTTGTGTGACAAACATGCAAAAGAACAAAAAGTCAGAAAGGGGGCAAATAGTTTTTCACACCACTGTATTTACGTATTAGACATTTTACAATGAATATTTCATAAAAGCAATATGTGATGTGCACCGTTTGCATGCAGGCTGCGCTAAGCACTGATCTATAATGAAAAAAAAATCCCACAAGGCAACATCACATAGCAGCCGCTTATTCTTAGCTATGCGTGCGGAGTAAACAACTGCAAACCACTTGTGCTGGTAAAGCTGTTGGAATTTCATATTGAGAGCGTCTTTTGTGTGTGTGTTTTTTTTTTTATTAATCTAGTGGACCAAAAAAACCTGAAAAGGTTATCAATTTGATCCGGAATCGACAAGGTTTTCCGTCTCGTTTCACACCGCCGACATTTGACATTCTGGGTGGGAGCCAAGTAAACCACCGCTACGCACGGTACAGTCGCCTGCCATCGATCTCAAGTTCCATGAGATGATGGGAAAAGTGCACGAGCAGCACAAGAGTTTATCTAATCAGTGATGACAGCAGCAAAAGACAAGGCGCCGCTGTAATCGAAACCCCCTCATGAGAAAGGCCTACAGACTTTTCCAGGAGGATATTTTCTTTTAAATAAGCTTAATGATTAGCCGGAGGAGAAAGCGCTCTACAAGGCGAGTCTTTCCCTCTCTGTAAAAATTACCATCACGGGTCCAGAACTGAAAGGCATGATAATCCAGAGTCCAAAATCTCAGACGAGTCCCAGCGCCTCACAGGTCACACTCTCACACAAAAAACCTGCTCTCAAACATACTGTATTGCTGCTCGCCCCTCCCCCTCTGCTTAACACACACACACACACACACACACACACACCTAGGCCCAACAAGGATTGCTCTACGGAAATTTCCAAGCAGGAGCAGCAGCAGCATGACAAATCCACACAACCCTCTTCATCAGCACACACACTAAAATGAAAAATGTCCATCACAGAGTGCTAAACACAATGTTCTGTCCTGCCGTGGCGGCTCAGTTCACTTCAGTTGTTTTCGCTGATCTGCTGGCTTTTCCCGGGGCGGCTTTTGCCACTCGATACGCGTAACCGTACAGTCTGTTTGGGTCCTCAGCCTGCGCTCCATTGTGCCGATGTGGGTTGGGATTTCGCCAGCAGGCTTTTTTATACAAAAACAAGCCCTGCTGGACCGCAAGAATGATGAAGCAAGTGACGTCAATTCAACAGGGGGTTTTACTGCATTTGAAAACAATATATAATGTATGAATTTGATTGAGATCAGTTTTTTTTTTTAATCCATGTGTAACAGTTGGGGCAGCTTGTGTGGAGGTACAAATGTGATGCATGGTACGGGATGGGTGCCGTTCACATTTGAAGCGGTACCGGTACTTAACGGAAACAATTCAGTACGTTTGTGTGTGTTTGTGTGGTAATAAATGTTAAGTTACCTATTTAAGTACATTTTTTTCTATTTCTAAAGACATGTACCTCTTGATATACAGTAGTGTTGAAAATAATAGCAGTGCAACGTGACTAACCAGATGAAGTACTGTTATTAGTATATTTTTATTGCTACGTGGCAAACAAGTTCCCAGTAGGTGCAGTAGATTCTCAGAAAACAAACAAGACCCAGCATTCATGATATGCACGCTCTTAAGGCTGAGAAATTGGGCAATAAGTTGAAAGAGGTGCTTTCAAAAAATAGCAGTGTGGCTTTCAACCAGCGATCAATTTAGTGAAAAAACAGGTGTGAATCAGGTGGGCCCTATTTAAGGATGACACCAGCACTTGTTGAACATGCATTTCTCTTTGGAAGCCTGGGGAAAATGGATCGTCCAAGACATTGTTCACAAAAGCAGCCTACTTTAATTAGAAAGTTGACTGGAGAGTCGAAAACCTATATAGGAGGTGCAACAAATGTTTGGCTGTTCAGCTAAAATTATCTCCAATGCCTTAAAATGGAGAGCAAAACCAGAGACACATGGCAGAAAATGGAAGACAACTATCAAAATGGATCGAAGAGTAACCAGAGTGGGGAAGGCTCAGCCAATGATCAGCTCCAGGATGATCAAAGACACCCTGGAGATACCTGTAAGTACGATGACAGTGAAGACGTCTGTGTGAAGCTAATCTACGTACAAGAATCCCCCGCAAAGTCCCTGTGGTAAAATAGGCCTGTGCAGAAGAGGTTACAAGTTGCCAAAGAAAACATCAACTGGCTTAAAGAGAAGTTTGTGAGACAACCCCCAAACTCTGAATTCAAGCCAAAGTACACAACGAAGACAGTGAAGCATCTTGATATGGGCATGTTTCTCCTACTGTGGCCTATTTATCACATAGCAGATATCATGGATCAGTTTGCATGTGTCAAAATACTTAAAATAGAAAAAAAAAAAGAACGTTTGTGCAAAATAGTCGCATTGCACTGCTATTATTTTGAACACTGCTGTATAAACAATCAAAACATGCCATTCCAGACAACATATCGATCCAACTATTGTTTGAGAGGTAATCAATCAATTTAATCGATTGGATTCAAGCATGGTTATACAGAAGAAAATGATTTGCCGTGGCGACCCGTGATGGGATAAGCAGGGATAAGCCGAAAGGAAAAGAAGAAGATATGTTATGTGTTTTTTAAAGCAATTTTAATGATAAAGAAGTTTAACGCTACCCTTGCAACAGTTTGATTTGTCATGCCTGTCGAATGTCATGTAATGTTAGAGCGTGCGGACTCTGGTGGAGAGTCCGCGTGGACGTCCTTTAAATCTAATTGGGTCTATTCTCATTGCCAGATTTTGAGTCGGTTGAAGGAGCCACTGCTGTCGTGCTGGCGTGCGTGCCATTATCTCTTCCAATAAAAAGCTTGTTGATCAAATACCACCTCTTGCTCTGTGCAGACGTTACTCTATGGAGGATATTCATTCACATGAATATCTGCATATGCAATTTCATTCAAACCTGATGGTGGCAATTAACTCCTTTAATACTTTGGTTGGATAAGTGAATGAGGTATCAAATTAAAGTTACTCATGTTTTATCAGAATCAAGCACACTTAATTTAATTCAACCTGAAGTGTTGGTAGCACTTTATTCAAATAAAATGTAAATGTATTTGGCTTGAAGGCCAATTTACACCCGATTCCCTTACAAAAAGCAGCGAGAAACTTGGAAACGTCACCAGCACTGTCCAGTGTCCTGGTATTTCATTTCACAGTCACGTTAGTTGAATTTTTTTGTCCTAAAAGTTACTTGATATGAAGTTCGGATTGTATCGTTCTAAATGAACCAATGCAGTCCTTCAATCGAATCGCCAACTACGAGTCGTGATACGAATCGAATCATTGTTAAAACAAATCGTTACACCCCTAGTCTGTGTTGTATCACCCCCGTTGTTTTCCAGCCAGTTTTATAACAGTGTCAAAAGTACCGCTGGGAATCTCAGGCTACCTCATGATATTACACAAACTTCCTACCCTTTCAGGTCCTTAGAGTACAAGAAAAAGCCTGCTCCCCCAAAAAATTAATACAAATATTTACATCTTTGGTATATATCATTAGTTCTCAAATTGATTGAGAGATCTCAGCAAAAAAGTAGAAACAAAATATTAATCTGTTATGTTTTTATAGCAGTGTTTGGGAGTAGAGTTTTCCGTCCTTTAGCAACCCAAAAGGGATATTTTGAATCTGACCCTGCAAAAAAATAAAGCATCAAAATCAATTTGACTACTAATCTTATGTATAGTTACGCCTGATTTTTGACAACATCTCATTTTGTTTGTAATTTTCTAAGCAAAAAACGCATTGAATCAAATGGCCATTTATTCATTTGCTATAATGCTTATCCTCATTAATTTTGAGGGTATGCTGGAGCCTATCCCAGCTGACTTTGGGCGGGAGGCGGGGTACTCCCTGGACTGGTTGCCAGTCAATCACAGGCCACATATAGACAAACAAACATTCACACTCACATTCATACCGATGGACAATTTAGAGTGGCCAATTAACCTAACATGCATGTTTTTGGAAAGTGGGAGGAAACCGAAGTACCCGGAGAAAACCCACGCACGCACGGGGAGAACATGCAAACTCCACACAGAGATGCCCAACGGAGATTCGAACCCTGAACCTCCTGACTGTGAGGCCAACATGCTACCCATTAATCCACCGTGCGGCTCCAAGTGGCCATTTAGAGGGTAACAAAAATATTTATTATAAAATATGTTTGATTTTTTTTTTATTAGACCTCAAGTTGATTGAGAGATCTAAGCAAACAAGTAGAATATTAATCGGTTATGTTTTTATAGACTTCTGGGTGTAGATGTTTTGTCCTCTGAGGACCTGAAGGGTAGGAAACAAAAGGGACCCCAGAGGGTTAAACAGAGAGGCCTAAACAAATTTTTAAATGGAATGTGAATAAAAACTAAATATGATAAATTAGCCCAGAGGTCTACAGTACAAACTTTGTTTCTTATTACAGTTACATTTTTTACAAAATCATTTCTCTAACGTTTATTTCCATAGCTTATTTCAACCAAAACAAACATAATAAGCCTGTTTTGCCCACACATGAACAAAAGGTCGGTAACCACGGTTCACATTTTGTACAAAAACACCAACAAACACCAATAATAGTGTTCATCTGCATCTTGTATTTCAGGATGCATTTATTTCTAGTGCAGGTTTCTCTCAACCTTCAGCACTGAGAGCTACTTTGACACACTCATTTGCCATTTATATGACTGGCAACATTCATATTGTACTTTATTTCCAAACTGTGAGGTCATTGTCTTTATGCTAGTTTGTGGTAATTTGTCGTTCATTTGAGGAATTATGAAGAGTTTAAGGAAATGTACTTTGACCCTTTGAGATCTGTTGGAGACCCCTGGCTTAGTCGGTCGCTAATCAATAACTTAGGTGTCTCATACTTATGTTAATGTTGTTATGGTTCCTTATTATGTGTAGACTGCATGACAAGTGAAAGGGTTTATAGTAGGGATGGTGGCATTTATGCCAATACTGGCATAAACATGTTTTTACCCTATAATGAAACCTTTTTTTTTTTTTTTTTTCAATGCTGTATACAGGCCTCTGGGCTCCCGTATTTTCCGGCACGTAAATGATGACCTCATGAAACCGCGTCGTGAAACTCGTAAACAATCGAGGATGGCCAGCAACAAGCCTGACTAAACGTTATGTCTGGTTTGGATTATTTATCCAAGTAGGAATGTTACAATCCACAGAAGATATCGAGTATATGGTAAAAAATCTGGTGTACTTTCATTGATATATGAATAGATTACTTCTTCCTCTTCCATTCCGGATTTATATTGAGTGTTGAACCGCATGGAGTCATAGCCCAAGAGTGCTTTGAAAGTGAAATCCAACATTAAGCCTTTAAAACTCATGGATCGGAGCTCCGAGACAAGATAAAAGATGTGTATGATATAAATTCTCTTCAATATCTACATATATAAAGATTAAATTTCATTAAAATCTGATGGTGACAAAAATGGTCATTTTGCCCCAATATTTCTGTGTACAGTAATTTGCTGCCATAGTTTGGTAAATATTTAGATATATGGATGTATGTCACACCCCTAATTAAAAGCCGTATTTTACTACAACAAAACTTCATTTTCCTCTTTAAAACTGAATTAAAATTGACTAAAAATGTTTGCTTTTCATATTAGTAGACAATAACGTCGACAAATAACATAAAAAGTATTCCCCGTTTCTTGCAGCCACCCATGAAGTGAATAAAGTTACTAAACCTGTTCAATAGATACTGTAAATATATTGTAGAGTGGAAAGACAATACACAAGAGGTACAAATATCTGCTTAATCAATCTTCAGCGTTTTCCTCAGATTTATTGATTTGTAGCGGCCCAATACAAATATTTATTTTAGATTTGGATTTTAGATTAAGATCTGTTTACCCTTGCTCACAAACACATTACGATTGGACTGCCTGTAGCTGGTACCGTCAATGGCATTGTAACTAAACACACCTCATACACGCATACTACACCAGTCTCGGTCACGCATATAAACTCATTTCTTCATCAATATAGTGAGCGAGATATGTGACGTACAACGTCACAATGCCGTCCGTGCATGTTAGAAGGCGCAAGCACTCGGTTCTACTTCTGCACGAAATTAAACAAACACCCGTAGGTCATACACTTCTTATGGCACAAACCAAAATCTCAGTTTTACCCGTCTACATACAACACCCGAGCAGTTCTGGTGGGTGTTTTGACCCAAAGCCACAAGCAAATTGGCAGTGGAATCAATTATTTGTATGGAAACACCGTCAACCTCTGTAATTACCTTTTTAAAAAAAACATGTGATACAGAAAGGGAGAAAACTATCTAGATATACTGGAATCCACCAGCACCCATGCAAACAAGCAAGTGTACATCCCAGACACAACTGCTGTATTATTAAACTCCCTAAGCCCTTAGAATGAAAAGCTGTTGAAAACGAGGAGACAAGAACAGTCCCAACTTCCCCGTCATGGAATACTGATCCTTAATGAAAGTGGCTGCGGTTATTAGTTCATTCCCGACTACACATCCATTGTTGATCCACTTAGTTAAAACCCTTATTTATTATGCTGTATGAAAGGTAGTCTTTCATAGTCATGAAGGTTATCTGCAACTCAACACTGCCAGTGAATTTGTATCATCAACCAACAACACACACAACCCAAAAAACATCTGAAAACTTAAAGTCATAAAGCTCTTCAACTACGACCACAATAATACTGCTAACATTAAAACCTAACAGTGTAAAACTGATAATTGTCATCTTTAGATACAGTACCTAATGTAGGGGTACCGTGGTGAAACCGTTTCCATGTTGGGACCCTGGATATGAGGCGCCGTAGTTCCTCTCACTGTGCCCGGACTTCTCTGTCATGGTGCTGGTTGTTACTAAGGACCGTCAATAAATTACTATTACTGAAGAGAGTTTGTCAAAAAGTGATATATTCTAAATCAAACCACAAACTGATATGTGACCATGACAAATGATTTCCTACTCTAAAAATATTGTAATGGCGGCTGAATAATTCCGTGTCAGGATGGCTGTAATTCAGTTGGCTATTTATTTGCATGTCAACACAGAGCACTATGTCCTGGAGCAGAATCTGTTTGCTCATATAATTGAGCTTGTTCAAACCAACGTGCTAAACACCACAGCCCTCTATAGCCCACACACTAAACAGCAGCCTGGAACAACACTACATACCCATCGCTACAGTATTTTGCATGCCCATTTCTCATTAGGGACCTGACTCAGAGAGGTTTGTTACAAAAGCCAAAGAATATTGATGGTCATGCTGTGTAATAAAAAGTTAATTCAGACATACGTTAGTTTCATTCTTTGTAATGGTTTGAAGAACTATTTAATAAATCATATACAGACTTAACTATGGCATCGCTACCATGAATGATCATGCTGTAATATGGAAGTGGCAGCGTGCAAGGCATTTTAGAAGCATACATTAAGTGCTTTAGGCACACCTTGCAATCCAACCCATCTTGGTGTTCACAGCGTCAGCGAATTATGTGTGGCTGTTTTTTCCCCCATTGGAGGTGAACGGCTTCTTTTTCCCCCATTGGAGGTGAACGGCCGCTTGCCACTTGTTGTCAAAACGAGATGTAGTAGTAATTCTGCATTTGACCAATATACTTAAGATTTGTCAGATCAACCCAAATAACCGGTTGTATCGATGTTCACGCCATTTGTCTAAGCACCGGCAATCATTCTGTCTGCTACATAACACACCCCATACACAAAGGAGATTTGTGTTGGCAATTTAGCTGCATTTTATATTTAAGAGTTTTGTGTGTCATGCATTTTTTTGGGTAATTAAATACAAGCAATCGACAAGTTTCTCTTCCCTGCAGAGCATAGTTTTCTGTTGATGGTCAAACTGGCCATGTTTACTTATTACACAGACAATGCGTGCAAGCAGCATATGCATTATCATGATAGAGATTTTTATTTGATCGCCCAACCGTAGACCTAATTTAGGTCCTTTTCATTTTGATGGCACATTGCTGGTGCTTTATTGTATTGCTAAAAACCTGAATTTTGCCAAAAAATTTATTTTATTTGCATGTTTCCATGCACTAAATCAATCGGATTACTGAAATAATTCAATGTATTCATTTTGACATCCCCGTTTATATGCATTTTCTCAACTGCAATTATGTGCCTCCAAAAACGCTATATGGTGCTGATGATCTTGTCAGAGTGGGTAAAAAAAAAAAAATTCCAGGTGAGCTGCTACGTCACGTAAAACAGGGCTACAGACTAGGAGCGCAGTGGCCTTAACGAATTTTAGGAGCGGACGTAAAAAATTTAAGAAGCCACACAGTTGGACAATATCGGCAAAAAAGCCAATATGCAACATTCATAATTATAACAAAAACAAAAGGTGCTTAGTGACTCTTTAAAAATACAGGTAAGTTAGCAAGTACCTCCTAAATGCGAGAGCCACTTGTAGCTTCCCCGTGTGACAAAAGCAAGCTTCCAACTAACTGTATTACTCATATGTTTTAAAGAAAAAATATTAGCTTATTAGCTACGAAGACTCACGCAGTGGCTTGCAGTTAGCGCCTACAAACGTAGAAAAGAGCAACGCCTCTGCAAGAGGGGTTCAAGATGCCCGTTGATGTCATGGAAATTTGGTGTGAATGAAGAACGTGGGCCAGGACTGCAGGAGGCAGGTTTACAGTGTACATGTACACAACTAGTCTTTATTGGGGACGTCCAATTTTTTTGTGTGTTTTTTTAATTTATTTAATAGTCTTCCCAATGCTATCCTTTTTTTTTGAAAAAAAAAACAACAACCTTTTGTTATAAACAAGAATTTGCTCTTCAAAGCATTAAAAGTAATCCAGCCCAACTATTGCTGAATTTACTTTATTACACTCTATGACCAACAATATTGTTTGGATTTTTGACAAACCTCTGTGAGTTGGGCTCCTAATGACAATAAATGTCCACCCAAAAAAAATACAATTTAAAAAATGGACGTGCAAAATACTAAAGAGACTGGTATATTGTGCTGTCCAAAGCTGCTATTTAGTGTGTGTATCAGAAGGGCGGCTGGTGCACTAGCACTAAAAACGGATGGATGGAAAGTTTTAGATTTTAAACGCTATGTTTTAACACTGTGATTTCTGTAATGCTTTATTTTAAAATGTCCTTAAAAAAACAACAACATTTCATCATGTTAAGGAATCTCTGAGAGCCGGTAGATTCCCCACACTGTGCCCGGACTCCTCTGTCATGGCGCCAGGGGCTTCGCAACTGCTGGTTGTTACTAAGGACAGTCAATAAATTACTATTGCTTGAGAGTTTGTGAAAAAAGGTCATATATTCTAAATCACACCACAAATGGATCTACAACCATGTCATATAATTACCCTAAAAGCATTATAATGGTGTCTGAATAATTCAGCGTCAGGATGGCTGTAATTCCCTTGGCCTTTTATTTGCATGTCAACACAGAGCACAAGACGTTCCACGTCCTAGTTTTCTTCTTCTATGCACTTGACTCCAAACACCTGCTGTAACCAGCATGCTGAACAACACCGCCCTCTATAGTCCACACACTAAACAGCAGCCTGGAACAACACGATATGCCCGTCTCTACATTTGTTTTCACACACATTTTTGTTCCAATTTTATCTTGTATTGGATGTACGTTTATTTTCATTAGTAGTCTGACTCACAGAGGTTTGTTCCAAAAGCCAAACAATACGTAAAGTCAGCAATACTTTGGCTGCATTATTTTTACCACTTTGAAGAGCAATTTGAACAATTCAATTCCACATATTCATGTTTGTAAAAAAAAAATTATTATTTTGACAAAGAAGGATGTATACCGGATTGGATGGGATAGGGAACATCATTTGAAAAAAATGGATCGCGACATCCCGCGACTAATGAGGATAAGCGGTATAGAAAATGGATGGACGGATATTCGCAGACATTTGAAATGATTCACATAATGATGTGCATTAATGGCCTTTATTTATTTATTTTTTACTACAATGATAACTTGTGTGATCAATACCTTACATATACCAGTAGTTGCAACTCTGTCCTCTAAGTACGACGTATAAAACGGTAGGAATTTGAAAAAGATGACCAATTTAGTTACACAACAAATTTCTACCTAAAGTTTATGCAACTTTGAGGCTAACCCCCCCACCCCCACCCCACCTCCCACGAGAGCAAGGCCCCGAGTCCTCGAGACTTCCTGTACTTCGGCTAGCTATGCTAGGTGAGTTAGCAAGCGCCGCTAGCGAGCACACATCCTTCTTCCCTGACAGCTGGCTAATCATTAACGCCACTATACAGCTATATGTTCAATAACACGACGACAGCTGGCTTTATGTTTGACCAGCTGGTGAATGTTTACCATGGCGGCCAGGTGGCTAGCGGGCTAGCATCCCCGCTTGTTTACGGCAGCTTACCCTGTCTGCCGTGGAGGATGTGGGGGTGACAGAGGCGGCATTGTGCAAAAACAATCCCATTTTTAAGGCCAAACCGGCGCCTTTCATTCCTCCAAACATTAAAAAAAAAGTGGTCAGCGACTATGATTAAAACATAAAAAAAAAATAAAAAACATGAAACCGCTGTGTTCACATCCGAACACCCCTCCACTACTTCTCGGGTCCTGACACGCTGAGAGGCCGCTGCTTGGGCCGCCTCCCCGGCATCGTGGAGCTGTGAGTAAGGAACGGAGCAGAGGGAGCAACTGGTCGTCTTCTTCTTCTACTTCTTCTTCGTCTTCTTACAACTGTTACCAAATTTGTTCCTCCAGCTCGAGGGCTTGGCTTGGCTCTGCTGGGTGTGGCGTGGTCACCTCGACCCGATCCACGTGCGCAACGTGAAGGGCGTTCAGCAGCGTGGATGGCTACTGGTTTAACGCACTCGAACGCCATTGGATAGCCGGGTGAGGGTTGACCAATCAGCGACGAATGCGTCTCTTCCCTAGCGCGTTAGGGACCAGCCCCAGGGAGAGGCACAGGAGGAGGAGAGCCCAGATGGCAGTACCACGGAGTATTAGTGTTACATACAACAACAATTCTTCAAGATTTCCAGATTAAAAGTCGCAATTTTATGAGAAATAGTCGCAATATTACAAAAATAAAAGTGGTAACATTACCTTTGACCCACGCCGAAGGTCACATAAATCTTTTGTGTTTATGGCTGTCTCAGGCAATGCTTGTTAAGATGGAGTATTAAAATCATCAGATTTCGAGAATAAAGTCGTACATTTACTGGAAAATTACGATAAATGTTGAAATTTCACTTTACAGGCATTCCGCTATGAAATCGGGGAGTCGTATGTGGAGGGGGCTTGGTACCAGAGAGTTCCGTCACCTGATGCTAAACCATGCTAATCCGTTAGTGCCCAACTCCTCTGTTTTGCTACCCCGTTATGAATAAAAGCTTGCTAGAAGTTTCCAACCCCCCTAAAGAACTATGTTGTAATTTCCATCTGACACGTACGACAACGACACGTAAAACTATTATATTTTACTATTGTACTATATCAGCCTCAGTATGGAAACCCGGTCTTCCCCGTCTGCGGCCACCTCCTCCAGTCCCACGGGGTAATAATACCTCACCAGGGAGGTGTGGAGGAGGCAGGGGCTGACCGAGCTCCTCACTTTATCTCTGAGGGTGAATTCAGCTATTGAGAGCTTTGCCTTCCGGCTCAGCTCTCTCAGTCCCGTACAGCAAATACATTACAGCAGATGCTGTTACTTGGACTCTTCCACCTGAGGCAGGATGTCATTCCCCACCCGCACTGTAAACGCTGAAGTTTCCCAGAACGATATTGCTATCAGCAAACAGCATGGACAGGATCCTAAGGTTATGGGGACTGAGTGATTTAGGTTAAGTCACTGTTGCTGCAGTGCCTTGTCATAAATAGCAACACACATTTAGTGAGTATATGAGTGAGTATGTATTTGATTATAGAATTCTGCAGTGAAAACAAATAATTGAGCAACATATTATCACATATTAGTAACGTGGAGTGGGGAAGAAGGACAAGGGCAAAAGCCAAAAACGTACCACTTCCACACACAAAAAGAGGATAACTTTATTTTGTCATGTCGGACATGCCATGGCTGATTCCATGCAGTGTTAAGGTAATGTAATCTGTCTCGTCAATGTTACATTAATGATGCTAAGTGACCAGAATACTACATATGATTTGTCTTTCAATATTTTCGACAAATAATAATAGGCCAAAGTCAATCATAAAACTGTGGTTATGTATGAATTTATTTTTGTAAAACCGCAACAGAGCGAAGCCTCTTAATGGAATGACGACATAGTGACTGCATGTCTCTTCCCTCAGTGCTTCTGACAAGATATGACGTCCAGACAAGCCAGTTATAAAACAGCAGCTGCTGGAGTTGGTGGACAAATATCGTTTTGGAATAGTCCACTAAAAGTGTCTAAAAACGTCCACCATGATGATCCTGGAGAAGGGTGCTGCTTATTTTAGGGACACAGAGAAGGAGCTGCAAATTATAAGTGTCTTGAATCCATCCATCCATTTTCTATGCCGCTTATCCTCACTAGGGTAGAAGGGGTGTGCTGGAGCCTATCCCAGCGGGTTTTGGGCGAGAGACAGTGTACGCCCTGGACTGGTCGCCAGTCAGTCGCAGTCAATCACTGTCACCTGTTTGACCTGATCGTAGGACGAGAGTGAAATCTGCTCGGTTGCAAAGTAGTTCCTGGTGGCCTTGGACACACTGAAGTTCCTTGGTATCTTGTATGCAGACATCAAACTGGACAATATCATGTGTGTCAACAAGCAGAACTGGCCCCAAATTTAATGGATTTCGGTTTATAGCTTCTCGCCTCCGATGCCCGTCCCTGGATTACCATTCAGCCAAAAGGTTACCAAGCACCGGACACTGCCCTCGGACCTCCTCTCGCTGAAACTGTAGACGTCTGGGGCATTACTCTACATTGCTGACAACCTCTTTCCTGTTGACTGTGAATACCAGATGACAAAGTTTAAGGTTTATGTTCTGGGTCAGCCAGAGGACCACCTGCTCCATGCTGGGAAATATACCAGGTGTTTTTGGGGTAGTGGAGATCCAACCTAGAGATGGAGGATGCCCGAGGGTAGCATGAAGCAGCCATCCACGTTATATCTCTCCAGTGTAGCGGCTTTACTGAAACCCCTAAACCTCTGGATGACTTGACCACCTATCCTTAACCTGGACTGGTTGCTGAGGTGGACGACGGAAAGGCATTTGTGGAACTTCTGAAATAGATACTGCACCTTGATGGATATCAACAGATCTCTCCCCATCAGGCGTAGCTGCAGTCATTCATTGAAATGCCTCACCTGAACGACTATGACCATCAGAGCAGACACCATTGGGTTACCGCTCACATCATGATGGGCAATAAGTTAGAGGAAGACCACAAAGACAAAGACGCAGAAGCCCAGTGCTTTGACCATCTTTTTCTGACCTTATCCCGTAGACATCTAAACTTGGGCTGTGCCTCTGATGTGCTCATTTCTAATCTTGTCCATCGGCGTCACTCCCAAAAGCTAAGCATCTTCTGCGTCTCCTGTCCCCGGTCTGTTGGTCAGAGCTGCCATCACCAGAATTTACAACAGGATTGTTCTCACTACCGTCCTGTAAATCTTTCCCTTCACTTTTTTCTGACACTCCTCTCCACCAACTCCCCTCGTTGTTTAATCATCATCCAATAAACATTTATTACCAAAGGTTATTCGATGACATCCCTCGAGAAAAGAAGCATGAGGTTGTAATCGGAAAACAAAGCGCTTCAAATGAACACCGACCTGTCATCCCTCGACAAACACACACTGCTGAACATACAAGTGTCGTTCTCTAAGCCCAAACAATATCAGTGTCACAGGACAACTTGAATGCACTTCAGACAAGTCGAGGGTGTACCGGAAAGAGGTGTTGCCTGGCGACTGCGGCGGTAATTTGTCTGACAAGCATCACAGGCCTCAGATGGTCTAGAGGGTCAATTGATGGGCAGCCAGAGTTACGTGCTAATGAGGGATATCACTTTCACACATGCACAGGTTTACAAAACATTATTTGGCAGGAAGTGTAATTGAATAATGTAATTTGAAAACAAGTAACATGAACACTTTGGGCACACAGCCTATTGTAGGCCACTTTCCAGTGTGCTGATCTGTCATAGGGATTAGAAAAAGTCACTTTATGGGGATAAAGTGAGGTTTTTTGCTACATATTACGCTTGAATTGCATTTTCTACTGTAAACTTGGAAGACAATGCTGACTATAAACCCCGTGTAAGACAATACAGCACTATGCAAGGATGTTAGGATTTTACAAAATAATATCAAGGCATTATTGGAAGACAAGGCTGCCTTGTGCGCTGCCCTTAAAGAGGCTACAAACCATATGGAAGACAAAATGGCAAGGTTGTCAGGATTCTACAAGATGATATCAGGGGACTATTGGAAGAAACCCTAAGGAAGAAATTAGTGCATTATGCAATAAGATCAATGTTCTACAGGATAATATCAAGACACTGTTGGCGGATAATGCTGCCCGGTGCCCCACTCTGGAGGACGGGAAAGAAGGCAAAGGATAAAATCACTGAGCAAATGAAATATATGTGGTCATCACATATCAAAGCAGCTCACATATCAAGGCAGCTCAAAACAAATAAAAACCAGATGGGACTGGATGTTCCTTCAAAAAAAGCGACAGATTGACAACTTCCTACAACAGAGGAAGTGGAAGTAGATATCACCACCACCGGCACCGGCATCCCACGGTATGGCAGGAACAACACCACACCTGTCATCATCGCTAAGTGTTGAAAAGCACATCTACACGATAGCGCATCTGACAAAACACAACGCTGACATCGCCAAGAAAGCACAAAACTTGAGAAAGCAGAGAAAGGTACAAAGTACTTGGAGTACCAACGGCAAAATCTACATCAATCTAAATGCAGGTCCAGGAGAAGCACGTGCTTGTTGACTGGTATATATTAAAAAATCATATTATGATCACTTTAGGGATAATGGTACAACAGATGCATGTTAGAAAGAAATGAAACCATAACTTTGATAAACAGGTCATGTTTTATAGATATCATTGGTGACAACTTCCGTGATTTGCGCTTTAGTTCATTTTATCAGCTGAGTAAAATAGTGTGCATATAAAACGTTGTACGTGCAGTTTTTGAGGAGTGAACTTCCTGTATTGCAGAAAAAGCAGACAAATCCGCTAAAGGCCAGTTATACATAGCTGGAGCTGGAATAACGTCAACATTCAAGTCAGTCTGGTGTGAAGGGAGTTAGAGGATCTTAGATTAAAAAGCACACGTTGTAATTGCAGAACCATCACCAGTCCCTTTCACAAGGCTGTCTGTATGGTATGCCCAAAAGACGAAAAACATCGTTCTCTGTAAGCGTAGAGAGAGGAGTGCCGGCATGCACCTTGGTGCCACCTTGACGTACTACACTTTTATTAAGCGAATGCTCTGACAAGCTCATGTGTTTTGTTTTCGCCAGGGCCCTCATTGAGCGATTAAAGTGTGCGGAGCCTGTAAAATACATGAGAGCACAGGCAAACTCCTTGTACGGCACCACAATGACGTCCAGCCTACGATGGCGGTGGTGTGGTCCTGGCAGACGACACACGCCCATGTACTTCTTCTGATCTCCATCCTCCTCGTGGCTCACCAGGTCATCTGTCAAGAAGCCTAAGCGGAAAATTTGAACATCGTTTCAGTGGTTTTGGGTGGACGAGATAAACGTGATGGAGCTTACCATTGTCATGGAGGCTCTGGAGCACTTTGCTGAAAACACCCCTGTGGGACTTTCCATCGGGGTGTGATATCAGAACGTCAACATCTCCACACGTGGTCTTTCCTCTTCGGTAGGAGCCACATGCCACTGCCACCAGGCCGGAATCTATTGCCAGGGCAGCGTCCCTCACCTGAACGTAGACAGGAATACAAAAAAACAAAATGTCATAAGACACATGACCCTAGGAATTCCGACGTTCCATATTAGAATCGGGGGAGGGGGGTGGGGGTTTCCCAGTATAGCTACTCAGTCGCATTAAGAAAGAATAAGATTGCGTATTAGTTAACGTTTGGCATTTCTTGATGTCAACAAGTGAAAACAATCATAAAACACTGTGGTCCCAAATGCTCAGCTGTCTCAACCATCAGAAAGATAATGATGATACTATGCTAATGAATGCTAGCGGGTCATGTATTCTGTGCGCTGTTTTCCCAAAGAGATCTGGATGGAGAAGAGGTGGGTAGCCTTTCAGACTGGCTACACTTGTCTTATCTTTTTTTTAACCGATCAAAATGTCCCATCTAAGCTTGCGTATGATCGACATTCGCTTCTGGACGAATGATTTTTAAAATCAAGGTATTGGGGGAAAAAACAGGCGCCAAGCCCACACCCACCCTTCGTCATGGTCTTACCGGCTTACCACGCGGTGTTCAGCGGAACCTGCGTTCCGAAAGAAACGCTCCAGGAGACGGGGAAAGCGTGGTGGCGTGGTCCTAAGAGCAAGGGCTTATTTATGTCAATTCACGGCCAATATCCAGGGATACCACGTGGCTGTTATCCGTTGGCTTTCCTAGCTCCAATCATCAGGAGGCGGTGGATCGTAAAAATCAAGAGCGATGCTACTGCGGTGGATCGGCTGTGCCGATTGGAAGACCCTTCTCTCGCTAACATCACTCTCTCCAACTGGGACTGCTTAACGTTAGATCCCCTGGAGAACAAAATGTTTGTGCTGAATGACTTTGTGTCTCTGGAGATGGATTTTATGCTTTTGACATGGATTCGAGGAGGTGAGTGCTTCCCGTTTTCAGACTTACTTCCTCCGGCATGCTCTTTCTTCAGCTCCCCTCAAATCACGGGCAAAGCCAGAGGGCTTGCGACTGTTTTTAAAACTAACATATCATATATGGCATAGACTAAATTATGGCACTCCTAAATGTAAAGACTTTTCTGGTCTTCTGAATGGTTTTGCTTTCAACTGCAGCCAGTTTTCAATTGCTGGTGATTTTAATCTCCATGTTTGTTGTCCCACCAATCCTTTGGTCAGGGACTTCTTAACATATTTCACATTCTTTTGGCCTCACAAAGCTGGTGACTGGGCCAACACATGAAAAGGATCATACACTTGGTCTTGCTTTAGCTTTTGGTTTAAACGTGAGCCTAAAAGACATTTGCAACACAAGTTTCAGACCGTTTCTCCGTGTTGTTTTTATTATGTTGCCTGGCTGACAGAGCAAGTTGTGCCGTCACCGGGCCATAACCCCTCAATTGCAGCTCTTTTTTCTGCTTCTTTTAATGCCTCTGTGTTGAACTGCCACGCTGGTTCCCCATCTTCTAACAAGAACATTGATAAACTAGTCTGCCTCTTTGATTCCACCTGCAGTGACATTCTCCCCCTCCGTGAATCACCACCTTACTGCGGTGGAGGGGTTTGAGTGCCCGAGTGATCCTAGGAGCTATGTTGTCGGGGGCTTTATGCCTCTGGTACGGTTTCCCAAGGTTCTAGGTGACGAGTCAGACTAAGGGTGAGTCAGAAGACCCCTATGAAGGTGTTGAGGAAGTCTTGCTTGGGGACCTTTAGGATCTCGTCTCTGTAATTTGCAGACGATGTGGTCCTTATGGCCTCATCAGGCTGTTATCTTCAGCGTTTACTGGAGCGGTTTGCAGCTGAGTGTGAAGCTTCTGGGATGAGACTCAGCACCTCCACATCCGAGTCCATGGTTCTCATTTGGAAACGGGTGGACTGTACCCTCCGGGTTGGGAGTGAGGTCTGGCCTCAGGTGGAGAAGTTCAAGTATCTCGGGGTTTTGTTCACGAGTGAGGGAAGGTTGGAGCGTGAGTTAGACAGACGGATCGGTGCAGCATCTGCAGTAATGCGGTCACTGTACCGGACCGTCGTGGTGAAGAGAGAGCTGAGCCGGAAGGCAAAGCTCTCTGTTTACCGATCGATCTACGTTCCTACCCTCACCTATGGTCATGAGTTATGGGTCATGACCGAAAGAACGAGATCTCGGATACAAGCGGCGGAAATGAGTTTCCTTCGTAGGGCGGCTGGACTCACCCTAAGAGATAGGGTGAGGAGCTCGGCCATCCGGGAGGTGCTCAGAGTAGAGACGCTGCTGCTTCACATCGAGAGTAGCCAGTTGAGGTGGCTCGGGCATCTAGTCCGGATGCCTCCCGGGCGCCTCCCTGGTGAGGTGTTTTGAGCACGCCCAGTCGGGAGAAGGCCCCCGGGAAGACCTAGGACACGCTGGAGGGACTATGTCTCACAGCTGGCCTGGGAACGCCTTGATGTCCTCCCGATGGAGCTGGAAGAGGTCGCTGGGGACCGGGAAGTCTGGACTTCCCTACTTAAGCTGCTGCCCCCGCGACCCGGACCCGTATAAGTGGTGGAAAATGGATGGATGGATGGGTGACATTCTCGACTGGATCGCTTCCATTCCAAAGCCTGCTGGAAGAACCATGGCTTAACAACACTACTGCTACTGTGAGCTTACGTGTGAATGTCGCTGTGCAGAGGGAAAGTGGAAACTTCATACTTCCCTTGGGAGTTTAACAGAACAGTTTATCTAATTATCGAAAAGTAAATAAGTAATTATTAAAAGTAAGATGGCAAAAACACAGTTTATGTCTAACCTTGTGTCTCATAAAACTCGTACCTGTACACGCATGCACATACGCACTCACAGTACTTACGTACTTCCCCACATAACTCACTGATTTATCTGTGTAGTTATCATGTTGTTGGTAATAAGATTACTAGCAGCTATTGTCTTTTTTTTTTTTTTACTATTTACAGTTAAAATTTTCATTGCTACTATTACCATTAATACGTATGACTGTTATTATTGTGGCTGTTTATATTATTTTGTTATTTCCATTAAGGCTGTTATGACTGTCAGACATTTGCTGAGGTAGTCTGGTTTGTCTCTGTTTTGTTATTTTTGTTAAAATTGTGATTGCTGGTGTTGTTGTCGCTTTCTGTTTTGTCCACTTCCCCACTCCGTCTTCCTTTCATTTCTTTTCTATCCCCTCCTGCTCTGATCTGGCCTCTCTAAACATCAAAAAAGTCAAATACAATCTATGTAGCAGGCAAATTAATTTGATCCTACCTCCTCTGTTCTGAGCCCTCTATAGTGTTTTGACATTGTGTCACTGGCTGAAACAAGCTGTTGTGCAGCCTCTTCTCAAAAAGTTCCCCTCTGTTCTATCAAATTATAAGCCAATATCCAAGCTACCGTTTGATCAAAAATATTTAAAAATGTGGTACTATGTTAACTACAATCACATCTCAACTCAAATGACGTCTGATAAATTCCAATCTGGTTTTAAGTCTCGTCACAGTAGAAAAACACCTCGCTCAAGCGTTAATCTAATAGCTGACTACAATAGCTCAGCTGCGCTGGCACTTCTAGACTTGACCACGACATTCGACACAGTTGACCATCAAATTTTAATATTTCGTCTTGAGCCATTTTCAAGCTTTAATGGCACTGTCCTAAAATAGTTTAAAACATATTTGACAGACAAGTCCTTCTTTGTCATTCCTGGAACTCTCTCTTCAGAGAAAGCCCCTTCAACTTGTGGGGTGCCTCAAGGCTCAGTTCTGGGCCCAGTCCTATTTTCTGCCACTTTTATTAGATTTATTTTTTTTTTAAACAGTCATCCCTTGTTTATCCTGATTAATTTGTTCCAGAACTGATTACGATAATTGAATTTTGGTGAAGTAAAACTCAATATTAAAAAACTTAATATTTTCCATTTACATGGGGCACAGTTTACACGCTCGGAGCATGTTGAGGGCGTAATATAACGCTTGCAACATGTTCAAAAGTTAGCACCCTCTAGGCAGCAACGTGACCGTCTGTTTACATACAAATTTTAATAACTAAATGCAATTTATAAAATGAGATATTTCAGAAGTGTAATTTTTTTTTTTATCCGCCATTTGGGTCACACCATTTGCCACTGAAAGGTATGGTGGGTCCTCCAGCCAAACCAGTTGAGAACCAATGACCTAGCACCTAGTTTCAACAAATCGGGTACTGGTACCCCCGGGGGTACGCCAATTGAAAAGGGGGTACGTGAACAAAAATTATAAAATATCATTTAAAAAATAAGTTATAAAAAAAACTGTTAGTGTCCAACACTACCGTGGTGAAGTTTGTTCCACGTTGGATGCCGGATATTCGGCTGGCGCTGCAGCGGTTGACTTCCCTCGCTGTGCCCGAACTCCTCTGTCATGGTGCGAGAGCTTGCACAGGAAGTTTATGTATACGTTGTTGGATAACAATGGCGGTTTTTACTTGTTTAGATCTTTGTCGTTTTGTCTTTTACATGTTCTTTCTCAATGACCATCAGAGAAGATCATGTCCCTCATACAGAAGGTTGTGTTAGGAAGGGCGTCCGAAAAAAAGTGATGCTCAAATTCAACCCATTCAAAACGGAAGAATGCCAATTGAATTTTTTTTTTTTAAGTGTGCAGGAGTAGGGGATATGTGGCTTTACGTCAAATGTCTGAAGGGGTACATGACTGTAAAAAGTTTGGGATCTAGCAGACTGTGTAAAGAAAAGGGTGTCTATCTGCTGCAAGCTACATACCAAAAGGTAAATGCGAAATCATCACATGACATTGGCACATGCTATACATCTATCTCACGTGCAGTTACTGGTAGCTATAAAAAGAAAAAATAATGAAAAACTAAAAAAAATAAATAAATAGTGTACCCGTGTCTGCATCCTTTCCCCCTTTTGAGTTGCTTTGTTTTGGGACCAGCTTTTCGCCTTATCAAGAGAAGCCGGTAATTGTTTTTCAAACGAGAGCCTTGACAAATAAAAGCGGCGTACCACTTTTTCAATGGCCGCAGCTTCTTCCCTGGGCATTCTGTCCAGAAAGTCATCATAGTGCTTGAGTCCTATTTTCTGAGTGTTGCTCAAGTGGGCCTTTGTGCGGATGTCCTCCAACGTGCGGAATCCCTGACAAAATGAAAACACAAAAAAACATTAAACAAACGCTTCCTTCCGCGGGTCAAGAACTAAATTCTAAATTCCTCTGCATGACAGACGATCAACTAGTCCCTGCTTCTCTCCCGTGTCAGCCCACGGTGGATCCGAGCAAGATCAGAGGTAAAGTGTGAAATACTAGAGAACACATGTTTTACCTGTTGATACCACAGTTGTGCCGTCTTTGCTCCTGCACCCCAAATGTTTGTGAAAAGCTCCAATACCGGCACAGCCTCCCCAATGTGATCGAGCTTGCGCAGATGACCACTTTCCATAATTTCATCTATTTTGTCCGCCATGCGCTTGCCAATCCCTGGGATAAGACACGCCTCCTGAACCATAGGGAAAAAGGACGGAACAGTTACTGCTAAGAGCTAAATAGCAATTCCATTAAGTATCTGAAAATGTAAACAGTATGAGGGAAGTAAGTGAACAGAGGAGCTTGTGGGAGAGCGTGTCATCACGTCACACTAGATTAGAGAAGCACATTTTAGCCTGTTCAATTTTTTCGCATGTTCAATTTTTTTTTAGCCACCAGATCCAGGTAATTATATGATTCATCTTTCGTGTAGCCTGAAGTACGGTAGTGTTCAAAGTAATCAATGAATCAATGTTATTTGTATATTTTATTACTATATAGTGTGGCAAACAAGTTACCAGTAGGTGCAGTAGATTCTCAGAAAACAAACCCAGCATTCATTAAATGCACGCTCTTAAGACTGTGCAATTGGACAATTAGTTGAAAGGGGGTGTTCAAACAAATAGCTGTGTCTGCCATTGACTTTACATACTCAAAACTACTTTGCACAAGCCCTTTTTCGGGGATTTGGCAATCCTGTGAAACACTAAACTAATATTTAGTTGTATGACCACAGCTTTTTATAACTGCTTCACATCTGTGTGCCATGGACTCAACCAACTTGCGGCTCCTTTCAGATGTTATTCCACTCCAACATTCTTTAACAACATTCCACAATTCATTAACATTTCTTGGTTTTGCTTCAGAAACAGCATTTGTCACCCCACAAGTTCTTGATTGGATTAAGGTCCAGGGATTGGACTGGCCACTCCATAACATAACAACGTAACAAGATTTTGCTGGTTTACTAGTGTTTTTTGGAGTCATTGTCTTGTTGAAGCAGCCATTCCAAGGGCATGTCCTCTTCAGCAAAAGGCATCATGACCACTTTAAGTAGTTTGACGTATGCAAACTGATCCATGATCCCTGCTTTGGGATAAATAGGCCCAACACAACAGTAGGAGAAACATGCCCATATCATGATGCTGCCACCACCATGCTTTACTGTCATCACTGTGTACTGTGGCTTGAAATCTGAGTTTGGGGGTCGTCCCACAAACTGATTGTGGCCCTTGCACCCAAAAAGAACAATTTTACTCTCATCAGTCCACTTAATGTTCCTCCATTTCTGATTAGGCCAGTTATTGTTGACTTTGCGGGAAATTCTTGTAAATGGATTAGCTTCCCACAAACGTCTTCTAACTGTCACAGTACTTACAAGTAATTCCAGACTGTCTTTGATCATCCTGGAGCTGATCATTGGCTGAGCCTTCACCATTCTGGTTCCATCCATTTTGATAGTTGTCTTCCATTTTCTGCCATGTGGCTATGATTTTGCGCTCCATTTTAAGGCATTGGAGATCATTTTAGCTGAACAGCCAAACATTTTTTGCACCTCTTCATAAATATTCCCCTCTCCAATCAACTTTTTCCAAAAGTTCTATTCAAAAAAGTGTCAAATTGAAGCACGCTGTTCTTATGAACAATGTCTTGAACTGAACGTCCCATTTTCCTCAGGCTTTCGAAGAGAAATGCATGTTCAACAAGTGCTGGTTTCATCCTTAAATAGGGGTCACCAGATTCACACCTGTTTTTTCTTTTCACAAAATTGATCACTAATCACTGATTGAAAGCCACACTGCTATTTTTTAACACACCCCTTTCAAGTAATCGTCCAATTGCACAGCCTATGTTGCATGTCATGAATGCTGGGTCTTGGTTGTTTTCTGAGAATCTATGCCACCTACTGCTAACTTGTTTGCCATGTAGCAATAAAAACACAATAACAGCGATTCATCTGGTTAGTCACGTTGGGCTGCTATTATTTTGAACACTACAGTATGTGTCCTTAATATGTCACTAACCTGAACATTTTCCAAAAAGGATTCCTACATTGTGTCATTACATGAATTTTAGCGAGGTATGATAAATGTAATGACTCAATGAAAATGAATTTCATATTGAACAACTAAATATAAAATTTGACAGTAGGTTACACATTTCTATATTTGCAATGAAAAATGGTTTCTCTTGAACTTGTTCCCAGCCCACTGACAAAACCATGCATTGGATTACCTGATATGATGTCACCGTCTTGTGATAGCTCTTCAGTGCATTAATAGCTTTGGAGTACCCCAGCGCCCTCCACTTGTCTCCCTGGTGTGTGTAGGCCTTGGCCAGCAGCTCCAGTTTGTCTGTGATGTGTTTGTTGAAGTTATCACTCTTGGATTGAGAAGACTGTGCACAGACCCATTTCCCCGAGACTGCTGCATGAGCCGCAGCGTCCCGACCGGGATCAAGGCCGGGCCCAGGAGTCTCGTCTTTGGGGTGCTGGCCAGTGATGAGCGCTTCCAGTTGGCTCTGAGAGACGCCGTCGTCTTCTCCTCGCGCATCTTCTTTGCTGTCTTCTCCACTCTGACAACGGATGACAACATTAGATGGTTTCCACTGTTCTTCATGACAACATCAGTTAAACGCTTAACTAGAGCCTAACCTAGAACGGTCAATTCATCACACGGCAACTTAACACACAAAAGGTAGGTTAGAAATATACAAGACAAGTACCAATACGAGTGTAGCATAATAAACAACTATCTTAACTGCTTCCCATCATGCATTGCTTTGCTGGAAAGCAGGCCGGCCAACATGCACTGTTGACTGCCTGTTTACTGAGCCTGCACTGGCTCCCTCTGGTGGACACAGACCTGTCATTTCAGCCGGCCATCAACAGTAACAAAGCAATGAATGATGGGAAGCAGTTAAGATAGCTGTTAATTATACTAGATTCATATTGGTACATATTTATGACCTACATTTTGCGCATTAAACTGGTGTGTCATTGCAGCTGAATAACAGCTAGCAGTTTTGCTTTGCCGGGAAGCAACGTATGATGGGAAGCAGTTACGTTTTTGTGTGTGATGATTTTAGCGTTCTTCCTTTGACGACACAATGAGTCCTACGGTTATGTTGCAGTTTCTGATTGACAAGCTCGTTGTGCGTTTTCTTATAGCTCATGATTGGTTCCTACTAAATCTTCCCCGACTCGTGCGTGCCACAATACACCATTTTATGATGTGGACACGTGCGGCATGTAGTCCGATGCGGCTTATGTATGTACAAATCTGTTTTTCTCTCTAAATCTAGTGGATGAGGCTGAAAAGCCGGTACGTCTCATACACCGGAAATGATGATAGGTACAATCTGTCATCTCATATAAGAGCATTTAGTTGTTCGCTGGCCACCAACCGTGTCTAGTTTTGCCTCTTCCTTGATTTGATCACTCTCTGGCTTTACAGCCTTTTCAGTTGTGGGTTTGTCATTCAACAAATTATTGTCTTGTGCAGTACCAAGATCCCTAAGAGTAGAGAAGAACAACAGGCAATCATAGACACACAATAACACGGTAAGGTAAGACATGAATATTATTTCATATACACTATTTGTGTTAACATGCATAGACACGTAAACCTGACTTTTTAACTACTAGCCATTTACCTCTTTGGTATAACAATGCTGTAGCTTGATTCATCCAGTAGTTGCTTCTCACTTATACAGCCGCTGAGCCAACTGCACTTCACTAGATGCACTCCAAAGGGCATCGCATCCACCTTGAGGAGCCGCAGAGCTCTGTCACACTCCATGTTGTCGTCAACAACAACATGGGTGACACCGGCACACAACGTCCTCTCGGTCTGGCCTCCGTTCTGCTGAATTTGCCTTTGGAAGATCTGACATCTCGCGTTTCCGATTCCTGCAGGCAGGATGTAGATTGAGGTGCTTCTGAATGTATTTCCTAAGGAGGAGAAAAAACCCACGATGATATCCTTACACGGACAGTACACAAACAAATGCAATACCAACCTGCCACATCAAATTCATCGGGTTTCTTCTTTACAGGGGGAGAATCCTTTTCCTGAGAAACTCTGACCCTTTTAACTTTGGGGAAAGCTTTCATAATCCCATGGCAAGGTTCCATCTTCCAAGTTAAGGTCCGAGGGCCGAGCCAGCGGCCTAGCAAGTGAAGAAGAATTACTAAATTACATCTGTACACCAACTGTATATATATATATATCTATATATAGCATGTGATGCTTCCTTCAGCGTTTACTGGAGCGTTTACTGGAGCGTGCACAGCTGAGCGTTAAGCAGTTGAGGTGGCTCGGGCATCTAGTCCGGATGCCTCCCGGGTTCCTCACTGGTGAGGTGTTTCGGGCATGCCCAGCCGGGAGAAGGCCCCGGGGAAGACCTAGGACACGCTGGAGGGACTATGTCTCACAGCTGGCCTGGGAACGCCTTGGCGTCCTCCCGGTGGAGCTAGAAAAGGTCGCCGGAGACCGGGAAGTCTGGACTTCCCTACTGAAACTGCTGCCCCCGTGACCCGGATAAGCGGAAGAAAATGGAATGGAATGATGCTTCCTTTCGTAGAAAGCTAGACTGGTTCAAGTATTCAGCTTTTGCAGGTTTACAGGAAGTGGCAATAGGAGAAAAAATGGAGTTGGTCTCGCTTTTGCTGCTAAAACAGCTTCCACAATCAGCGTTGCCAACTTGGCCATTTTTAGATATAGCGACATTCCAACCCCACCATGACGACATATTTTCTCAAAAGCGACTAGTGTCAAATTTAGATACTATTTCTGGCGTCGTTGGGTGAAAGCACGCAATTTGTATTTTCACTGAGCAGCATCGTGTGCTGTGAACAGGGACGCCCTGCCCAAAGGCAGTCACAAGTAAGTTTCCGAGGCACACTGACGGCACGATATGGAGCTCTACGCATTTACAGTGCGGTAGCGGTGGAGCTTGCCCGGTTTTACACGAGATCTAAAACACAAATGTTTCTTAATCATCAGTCAGCCTGGATAAAAGAGGATGATGTGTTTATTGTGTTTACATTTCATTGTTGGTCTATTACTACAGGCCGAGACAAAATATTCGTTATTTTATTTGGATGAAATGATAACCAGTTTGCCAAACAAATTAGAAATAAACTGTATTTGTAGTTCTAAACGTAAAAAATAATGCATAATGTTTTTACTCACTTAATTGTCCATCATACGAGTTTTTCCTACAGCATTGTCGTATGCAAATAATATGCAAACTAGACTGTGACGTCATCTAGTTAGTTCTACGGCAGCCAATAGCTACTTTTCCTACTAAAAACATGCCAACAATGTCCGCTATCCTGGGAGGACTTACTAAAAGATTTTGGAGCGCGTCAATACATTTTTTTGTTTTTCCACACAGCATGGCCAGATATAAAAAATCTTAGCAAGACGTAGAATTAAGTTTCAGGGTGGGCCAAAGGTATGCTAACATGCTAACACCACACTGATGAAACAAGCTACTCAATAAGGTGGGACAATAATATTACACGTAGTCTCTCGTTTGCCATTTCGTTGACATTATTGTTTATGTCTTTAAAATATAACTTTGGAGAAATATTGTAATTTTTGTAGTCTGCCTATTTTCAAAAGCAAAAACAAACAATCTGCATTGGCCAACAACGCCTACGTTGCCATTATACACGCACACACAAAAATCTCTGTAATCAGATAAAGCAGAACACTGTTCAGTCATTTCAAGTTTCAAAATTCAGTCATTTTGACATAGTAATTTATGCGCGTGTAATGAAAATGTAAATATTTTAGCCGCTTTAAAAGTGACTTTGCGAGTCTTACCCACTTCCAGGCGGAACCATACAGAGGTTGCAACAAAAACGGAAGACCTTCAATGCGGAAGAGAAACACCTTCCATCTCTTCCGGAATATTTATTCAGTTTATTTTTTTAAAAATAATAATACTTTGCTAGGTGATGCATAAGTAAATATAATATATTATCCAACCTCATATTCAGATAATTTTAAAAAAGTTTTTACTTTTTGTATTTCACGTATTTTTGACGCGTTAACAAAGGCGCATCGGATGACGTAGTTGGCACGTGATACAAAATAAAACTTTATGCAAGCCGTGTAAGCTACAAACATTTATTAGGAACGTTAAGAAAATAATTTTCCCGTGTATATTGAAAAGGTACGGCAGAGTATTAGGGCCACATAAATTAAGAAATTAAAAATCGTAATTTTAGGAGAAAAAAGACGCCCGGGCCAAACGTCACACAAGTCGCCAGTCTTTATAGCTGTCTCAGGCAATGCCTGTTACAACGGAGTATTAAATTGTCTGAGATTGTTCGAGAATAACGTCGTACATTCGCTACAATAAATTAGTAACTTTACAGGAAAAATCTCGCAGTATTATGAGCGTAAAGTCGTACATTTACGCGAATACGGGAATAGTGGCTTAATGTTTCAGGCTTTGCCTGAGACAGTTACGAAACGGCGGGCTTTACGTAAACGGGGGGCCTAACCCATGCTAATATGGTTGGGCCCGACTACGTTTTTCTGTGCCGTTATAAATAAAAGCTTGCCTTTCCTTTCTCGAGAACTACGCTACATTTTCCCACTGACACTATGACACGCAATATTATTACTTTTCTCTTGTAAAAGTACGACTTTTAATCTCGAAATTTGACCTATATTTTAAGTAGCCGTCGCTTTGATGAGTTCATTTCCCGTCCGTTGCCGTGGTTACGATTTGATTCCGGAAGAAGCTCCACACAAATACAAACATGGCTGTGCAAAGCTGGGTCGACGTCCTAAAATCGTCCAAGAAAACGGCTTTGATTCACGATGGTGAGTACGGTGAAGTGAAACCGAGTTTTAGCAGCACTGCGAGTGGGATTTAGCTTTATTCGGTTGGTCGGTGATATTCTATTTCACTCCCACCGACCCCAATGTTAGAAGCAGGGCTGCACAAAACTTAGAATTGAATTGAGAGTAACCACTCAATCCCAACTCGATTCTTGAATTTGAAACAGGAAGCAGAATTGCACTTCAAATTGGAATTGCAGGAAGCAGAATTGCAATTCACGCTGCCTAATTTAGCAGTTTACTGGTCAAAACTGAGAAGTAAGTAAGTCAAATACAATAAAACAAGCACAGCCTCCTATGTACATGATGTATTATAAATACTTGCGTATCAGTATTGTGTAATTGGCGTAAATATAATAAATGTGCAATTGTTGTAGGTGTAAACGCTCACAAATATATACACATGTCATTTACATGCATAGTACACAAGACTAACTTTTATACACACTACACGCTTGGAACCTTGCACTTTCTTTCCACTTTTCATGTTTTCTTTTTCCAAAATTTAGGAAAACGGAAAGTCCACTACCTCTTCACGGATGGTAAAGAAATGGCAGAAGAGTATGACCTGCAAACAGATGAACTGCTTGGTAAGTAGTGGTTAACCACATGATATTTTGTAAAAGAAATCATGTATTTTATGTTTTTGGTTTTTTTTGCAGTACGAAAGTGGCGTCACAAAAGCCCACTTGGAGCACAGGGCCAGTGGCAGGAAGAGGTTGGAGAGCCACTTGTTAGTCCTGCTGTCACCTGTTTGGATGCTGAGCTGATAAAAGAGAACTGTTCCAATGTAGGGTTTCAAATTAATATCTGGTTTAGAGTCCAACACTATCAGTTGGGCACATAACTTTACCCACACACACACACACACACACACACACACACACGTACTATATATGTGTATTGTGTTTATGCACGTTCGCACGCACTGATTCTAAAGAGAAATTCCTTGCGTCTCCACAGCCCGTGTTTATGCGGAAAGATACAAAGAGCAGTTTCCAGTGGCGAATCCGGAACCTTCCTCACCCAAAAGATGTCTTTGATGTTGCAGTGCAGCCATCCGAGAGACGCATTGTCATCAAAACGTCAAACAAAAAGTAATTACCCGTATTTACTTTACTACATTTGCATCGCTTCAATAGAACTGGAAAAGGCATCCGAGCTGCACAGGAGGTTGTGATGATGGTGTCGCTCCTATAGATGGCACTCTCTGCTCTTCAAACCTGTCTTCTCTTTACGCACCACCAGGTATTACAAGACGTTTGCTGTTCCTGATCTGGATCGGAGTCAACTTCCATTGGACAGCTCTGCCTTAAGCTTCACCCACGCCAATAACACTTTAATAGTGAGCGTAAGTGGACACAAAATGCACATTATTGCAATGGCCATTTTGCTTTTTCTCTTTGGTACCTACAGTGGTATGAACAAGTTTGGGCATCTCTGATCATTTTCAATAATTTCCTTTATAAATCATTCGTAATTTCAGTTAAATATACCATATAGAAGACAAACACAGTGAAATGAAGTTTTTAGGATTTACAGGAAGTGTGCAATAATTATTCAAACAAAATTAGGCAGGTGCATACATTTGGGCACCCTTGTTTTATTGATTTTAATACCTTTTGCCCTAATTATTGGAACACAAAATTTGTTTGGTAAGCTCATTGACCCTTGATTTACACACACACAAGTGAAGCCAATCATGAGAAAAGGTTAATTAAGGTGGCCAGTTGCAAGTTGTTCTCCTTTTTGCATTTTCTGTGAAGTGCGGCCTCAAAACAACTGTCAAATGACTTGAAAACAAAGATTGTTCAATATCATGGTTTGCGGGAAGGATACAAAAAGCTCAGAAATCCCAGGCGTCAGTTTCCACTGTGAGGAACATAGTGAGGAAAAAACACAGCACAGTTCTGGTTAAGGCCCAGAGTGGCAGGTTGAGAAACATCAGAGGCAAATGGTGGTGAGAACAGTCAAACTCAACCCACAGACCAGCTCTAAAGACCTACAACATGATCTAGCTGCAGATGGTGTCACTGTGGATCGGCCAACTATTCAGCGCACTTTGCACAAGGGGATGCTGTATGGGAGGGTATTCCGGAAGAAGCCGTTTCTGCGCACATGCCACAAGCTACCAACAGTCAAATTTGGTGGTGGCTCCATCATGCTGTGGGGCTGTGTGGCCAGTAAAGGTACTGGCAATCTTGTTCAAATTGAAGGTGGCATGGATTCCAGTCAGTATCAGCAGATTCTTGCGAGCCCTTTCCGAGAATCAGTGACAAAGTTGAAGTTGCGCCATGGCTGGATACTTCAACAAGACAAATACCCTAAACGCTGCTCATATTCTACGAAGGCATTCATGCAGAGGAACATGTGCAACATTCTGGAATGGACGATCTACTAAATATTGATGTGATTTTTCTGTCGGGTTGCCCAAATTTATGCAAAAAAAAAATTGCACACTTTCTGTAAATCCTAAAAACTTCGTTTCACTTTTCAAATATCACTGTGTTTGTCTGCTATATGGTATATTTAACTGAAATTGCTGATCCAAACAAATGATAATTTATAAAGGAACATCTTGAAAATGATCAGGGGTGCCCAAACCTTTGCACAGCACCGTATATTAGCGTGTAAGCTTTTTTTTTACAGCCACATAGTCCGTGTGATGCAGTGATATTGTGCGTCCTGTTGCCTGTTTTGCTATTTTGGTTGCATCGTGAGCGCGTAATGCGAACCCCACAAAAAGCTCTACCCTAATATCGTTTCCCAAATTATGTCTAAGGTCATATCAAGTCGTCTTTGTGTTGTTTTGGAGAAACAGAAGTAGAAACTGCGGAAATTGTACTTAACTCCTAACACTGGATGGCAGGAAAGAGACGAGCATGAATTTGTTATCATTTGTGTCTCTTTTTTTAGTACAAGAAACCCAAAGAGATTTTAACCCTTGAGCAGAATCTGATGAAGGAGCTGAAGAAGCTGAAGGGACCTGACAAAGGAGACGCTGACTGCAAAACTCAGTGAATTCTGGACTGTGGGAGCCCGAGAGCACGTCTGAGGTGCATGTCAAGAAGAACCTCTTACACTCCTGATCAATGTTGGCTCTGAATGAGGTTCTACACAAGAGCTTCAGAATGCAAAAAAGAAGAAATGGGCATGAGACAAAATGAGTTTTGAGTAAGCAATTTATTGCACAGAAAGTGAAATAGGCTGTTCACCAGCTAATCAAGTTTAAAGACCACTGCTTAAGAACCCTTTAAAATAAACAACATTTTCAGCACTGAGTAGCTGCACCATTTTTGTGCACTAGACGTGCTTGATGGCAGTATTTCCAGGAGGTGACGGGGAACATTGCTCCAGGTGATGAAGATGGCTTCACGGAGGGCATGCACTGTATGGAACTGATGTCCTTCCCTTGCCATCTATCCCTAAATGTTCTCAATTGGGTTTACATCAGGGAAACATGCTGGATGGTCCACAAAGTCCTTTGTCAGGCGGGTCTTGTTGCTGTTTTGTTGAAAAAGCCAGGCATTACCACACAGATAAGGGGCCTTCAACCATGAAAGATGCCCCTTTGCAACATCTACACTTAGCCGTCTGTCGTTTGACGCCCCTGCACAACCTGAAGCTCCATTGTTCTATTGAAGGAAAAAGAACCCCAGATCATACCGGCGCCCCTTCCTCTGTGCCGTGTGGGAAACATCTCAGCTGGGATCTCCTTTTCTTGCCAGCATCGCTGGAAGCCATCAAAATTGTCTCATCAGAGAATACAACTTTCTTCCACCTTTCAATGTCCCATGTTTGGTGCTCTTCAAATGGGTAATTTTGTGGCGCTAAAAGAAACAAGGCCTGTGAAGAAATTTTTTGTTCTTAAAACCCGTCAGATGGTTTTTGGACTGTGCTAGGGACCAGTAACAACCTTCACCGTGTCGGGACGAACATTTTTTTGGTCTTTTTCTTCCATAACCCTCAGTATCTTTAGAGAAGTTTCAAAATACCATCTTACTGCGTCCAACCTCAGCAGCAATGGTGGTCTTGCTTATGCAGCTCAGCAATCCAACCAGGTTCAAAGAGAGAAAGCTTTTTAGCCTTTGGCATCGAGAGATTGTGACAGAAAATGACTTGAAATGCACATTTTTGGCTTTGAAAAGCAGTGGTCTTAAACATTTGATGAGCCCATGAAAATCCTACTTCCCTTTAATGCTTGACTCTCAAGATAGTTTGTTTAAATAAAAATACGTTCTAGGTGTTTTCTGTGTATATTCCCACTCCCTTTAAAATATATAGTGTCAAATAACCTTAGTTTCTGTCCAAACAGTATCTAGTTTGACCTCACGTTACACGCTTCCTGCGCTCCTCGCTGTGGTTCCTACCCAGCCTCCTTCCATTGATGTGCTTGCAAAGCACTCAAAACTCACACTGCCCCGTCCCAGTCGGCTCCAGGGTCACCCGTTACGAGCTTGTCCCATTTGTGTTAACGGAATACCTTTATGTTCCATGCGGGTCGTGGGCCACCCTGAAAGCCATTAAGGAAACTTTGGTGATCGAACTGTTCCCGCGTCTCCCTGAGGCTTCGCGAAGCTTGGCTTTGTTGTAAATGGTTGCTAATTTGGATTCTATGAGACGTAGATCCAAATAGTACTATAAATGCTGTTGTTTGCGTGATACAAATGTTTTGCCACAATCAGTGCGGCACCGAGTAATGCACTTCAATTTGGTGGGGAAACCCATTTTTTAGGTTATGTAATCAGCCTTTTTGATGTTCACAGCAAATTTGCTGCATGTCCTATTGTATTTTTGTGGAAGGACTTTGTTTTATCTAAGTAAAATAATCATTTTTTTATTTCCAGCCTATCCCAGCTGTAGGGTACACCCTGTACTGGTCCCCAGCCACTCAAACATTCACACTCACTTTCATGCCTATGGACAATTTAGAGCAGGCGTGTCCCGGGATTGGCTGTGGGTTTTTTTTATTGCCTTGCAGCACATCATAAAAATATAATCAAAACAAAAAATAAAGGGAAAAATTTGAACATTTAAGAGAGAGAAAAAAAATTCAATTAAATAACAATTTTAGCAGCATAAAGTTGTGTTAGTAAAGAAAAAACATTTTTTTGGGCTGTAAAATTCTGAGAAACAAAACAAAGTTGGAATTTTTGGAAAATTTGTTTGGGGGAAAAAGTACTAATATGGGAAAAAAGTCATGATATTACCAGAAGAACATTTTACAAAAAAATATTTAAGAAGAAAGTTTAAATATTTGGAAAGCCAAACCAAAAAAGGGGGGAAAAAGAGCATAGACCGAAGTTTATACTAATAATACGCTATTTTCACCTACAGTATATTAGAGATAAACACAGGAACAAGGAGTTTTCTGTTTGTTTAGATGATTTTTAGAAACGAATATACCCTAACCTAAATTCCCTTCGAGTGATGGCATTTGTAGCGGTTTCGGCGCCGCATGTCCGCCGTGTTTGTGCATGAACAAGAATGTTTTGCTGTCATGCACAGCAATGCGATGTGAGGCTCAACCCCTCATACAGCTATGAAGATATTATAATGCTTAACTTTGAGTCCACATTATGCCCTCACCAGCATTCGCTCTATAAAGTGCTGTGCTTTGGTCAACCTGCTGAGAATATGTTGTATATAAAACATTCCTAGTGTTGATTCTTGACAGGTTTTGCCACTTTTTACACACTATTTTGCGGCTTTTTTGATGAGCACATAGGGCTCTCAGACGTTTAACATTTGATTATTTTCACGTACTTTTTTCTTATAATATATGCAACATATCTTGCTTTACAACAGGGGTGTTCAAAGTGAGGTCCCGGTGATTTAACGTCAAAAATGGAAAAATCTGCAGTTATTTTGTGAAAATAAAGTCAAAAAATTAGGAGAAGTTTTTGGATTTGTTTTTTTTTTTTGGAAAATAAGGTTGAGAAAAGGGTTATTCTTTTAGTAGGATAAAGTCAAAATATTACAGGAAAAAGTCATAATTACGAGAAAAGTTTAAAAAATGAAAAAAAAAACAGAAACTGAAAAGATTGCTGTCATTTTATGAGTAGATAGTCAAAGTATTAAGAGAAAAAAAGTCACAATTTTGCAAGAATAAGCTTTATGAGTAAAAAACAATGTCATTTTTGTAGCACAGAGTTCATTTTTATTTTTTTTAATAATAAGCAAATTGAATTTTAGGTTGGGGAAAAAATTATATGGGAATATAGTTAAAATATTGTAGGAATAAAGTCCTAATATTAAAATAAATATATTATTTTTGTTTGTGACATTTTAAAGTAAAACATGACGGGAACCACAGTGTTAGAATTAACATTGAACACTTTCATCCATAGAACTCAGAGACTAATGACTAATTAATAAAGTAATTACTTGCCTAAAAATGCAAACATTAGTTGTAATAGAGGTTAAAAAAATATGATACAGCTTTCACGGAAATCCATTTGAAAATATGTGTCTTTCGTGGCTCTCTTGGCCCGAAAGGTTCCTGAGCCCGGCGCTATTGTGTTTATTGTAATTCTGCAACCATCCTGCTCTACTGTCCTTTTCATTTTTTACCCTTAGATATTTGCTCGTCGATGACCGTCCCGTCCTTAAATGAGGTCTACAGCATTGTGATCACTGTTTGGACCGTGAAGGTGTGCTTTCACGAACAAATTGGCCATCCAAGTCATGCATGGTGAGAGCAGCCCGGTCCCAGTGTTGGGGTCTTCTTCCTCCCCTGTCGTTTGGCCTCTGACGGTCATGCTCAACTGCTTCTGGGAAGAGGGTTCCTTTTTCTGCCTCCCCTTTCACTCCCGAATGCCTCTTCCCAGCCATTCCCCCTCTTTCAGCCCATGCCACATTTCGCCACACAGGCCCTGATGCTTTTTCCGCGCCCGCCTTCCCCTCCAGCCCCTCCCTGTGTGACTGGCTTCTTTTTGATAACTGACCCCTCCTTGTGTTATTATTCGAACCCGCTATTGTATAACATGCCCTTTTATATGAGCTTTCACAAAGGCCCATTTGATCAGAGGGTTACGGTGTGCGATCGTGAGAAATGCAACTACATGGTGGTAACCTTTGTTTGGGCCAAAATGGTGGGCTGACCTCATCGCTTTTAATGCGTAGCTCCAGCCATTCAGGCCCGAGTCTCACTTGCTGAGCACATTGAATTCTGGGGCCTGTCACAGATATTGCCCTTCAGTTATCTGGGTCTCCGACTCCGAGGGGGGTGGAAAAAAAAACGTATCGGGGGCAAACAACATTTTCTTGCGGGCGAGCGTCCGATTCCAAAACCACACGACAGAATGGATTCTTTAGTGGGTTTTAATATACACTCTACAATAAATATCAGTTTGATGTCATTTACATATTTTACAGTAAAATATATCCATATGTGTAAAAATGGTTATAAAAAAATGCCTCCTCAAGGGATTTAAAATTTCAACTGAACTGAGACGCTTTGACCCCCCCGCCCCGACACAAAACCGGTAGCTGCCATGTCTAGCTTCATTGTACATTCTTTAGAGATCAATGGTTCTATTAACTCAATGTCCCACTAATTGCACCGAACTGGGAAATAACTATCAGATTAGAAGTCAAATTCAGGACAAACACATAGGCAGTCCACAATGAGAGATACGCGTGTTCCTACCCCCGTAGGAACCCCCCAGAGTGGCTCCGTGTAATGGTTTCAGCTCTCAGCGGCCCCCGGAGCGCTGCTGATGGGAATGTTTAGTTCTCTTGCTTAGCGGAAGAACCGAGAGAGGCAGAGCGTCAAATGGCCGTCTCTCGCTCAACAAGTGCCCCCTGGGTAGCCGCTTCATGAAGTGGGCTTCCCTCTGGTGCTGCTTGGTCTTCGAGGCCTTCCTCGGCCGGCCCTTGCGTGTGAAAGCCATGTACCAGCCCTCGTACTTGGCATTCTGGAGCGCCGTGTAGTTATTTTCCAGAACAATCTCGGTGAAGATGCAGTCTTTGCCTCTTCCCTTCCTCTGGGTAAAACAAAAAAAAAAAACAGAAGAAGCAAAGAAGTGAATGCATTTTGGACACCCAGAAAGTGGAAACATTTCCCATCATGCAACAGAAATACTTGTACAGTAAATCGCAGGTCATTATTCAATGTAACAGTTTGACTCACCGTCTCATCTAAGAAAGAACGCTAAAAGCATCACACAGAAAACCTTTGTAACTGCTTCCCATCATACATTGCTTCCCATCAAAGCAAAGCCGCTTGCTGCTCATTCAGCTGCGATGATGGACTCTGTCCACTGGAGGGAGCCCGGGCTCCCCACGGTGCACTGACCGACATTGCAGTCGAACGGGAAGCAAAGCATGATGGGAAGCAGTTAATATAGTTCTTGTTTTTAATTATACACTCAGATTGGTATTACATACATATATTCACATTAGACATTTAGACATTACATTTATTAGAGCACTTGAGAAATTAAATATTCAATATAAAATGCCTAATGTGTAAATAATATGTATATAAATAAATCTGTGAACGGCTAATAAACGTAAAAAATATACATGTTTATATGTATATGCATATATACGCATATATACATATACAGTGTATATATGTACTGTGTATATATGTATGTACAAATATGTAAGATATATTTATATAAGACGCAATGGTTTTTAAGGGGTACTCACTAAATTTAGAGAGAAAATCTACATATACTGTACAAGTCGCACTGGACTATAAGCCACATCACAAAAATGCATGTTGTGGTGCGCACGAGTCTGAGGACCAGGCAGATTCATATTTGACAGGAGCCAATCATGAGCTATGAGAAAAATCATTGCACAGCAACTTAACACTCAAAAGGAAGGTAACAAACAAGGCAAGTACCAATACGAATTTAGAATTTAAAAAATCACTTTTAACTTATTCCCATTATGCATTGCTTCCTAGCAAAGATGTCCATATGCCGATGCTATAGCCGAAGCTCTCCCTCTGGTGGACACAGGCAGGTGAATGAATCATTGCAGCTCCCCGGCATCTGTGGCCAAAGGACTTTTTTGCCGAGAAGCAATGCATGATGGGAAGAAGTTGTTTTTTTTAAGCTTGTATTGGTATTTGACTTGTGTATTTCTTACCTACTCTTTGAGTGTTAGAGTAATGACCCCCTGCGATTTCCGATGGGTCGACAAGCGTCGTCAGTTTCCCTTATAGCTGGTGCTGTAAGCTGCATCAAGGTGCCATTGTACACCACGTCTGCTCGCTCCTCCCCATCAAAATCCTGCTGCTGCCTTGACTTTGACGTTATTCTCAGATTTTGGATGAACATTTGCAATGAACATGTGATGATTACATTAGATACAGCTCCAGAACACTCACTGTCTCACACACATTGCTGCGAGTTTTGAGGCCGGATTGTAAGAAAGTTATTACATAATACTTACATAATACTTATTACATAATACATAATATATAATAATACACCATACAACACACTGTACATGTTTACTGAAAAAAAAAATGGCAAAAATACAGTAACGGAATATTTTCACAGTGTGAGCGCCGTAAACCTATTTATGCCACCCCTAAATGCTTTTATTATCCAATATATTACACATAGTGAAAGTAAATGAATGGTGAAAAAACATGAATAATTGACAGCAATAAAAATGTCTTCTTTTGACACATGGCTCGCCATCAACCCCCATCTTGACGTTGACGTTCTCTGATTTGGTGCGTTCAAGGATTACCAAACCAAGTGCAAAATCTCAACGCTTCATGAAAAACGTTGATCAGTGAGACATAAACAAATACTTAAACGTGTAAAGATTATGGGTTTTCTAACAACGACATCTAAATTAACATCTAAATGATCACATATTTATAAATTATTACCAACCGGGGCTGTCAAAGTCACGCTAAAATTTGGCTATGAGCTGCCAGTTAAGGGCAGGCATAGCCGAGGACAGCTATTTGGGGGCTTATGTCAGCGTGACCACGGCTACAGAGCTAGCAGTGCTAGCATTGGCAGCGCACTAGCTATTCACTGGGAAAGATCATCAGTGGGACATCATCATGGGACAAAGTTAAACGGTGCGTTCAATGACTGTTAAACAAAATGGGACAAAGCGCCGCTCTTATTAAACATGCAAAAAGTGAGGGATTTTTAAATGTATATTGTTTTTTTGAATAACATAATGGTCCATATTTCCAAAATGTATATCCCTTTACATCAATTCTGATGTAGTTATTGTAGTTGTGTATCAAATCATTTACCACAAAAAGAGCTGTTATAGATAAAAATGTATTTCTATCTACAATTACCTCATTCACTCATTTTTCAAAAGACATTTATTTGCTCCTGTGCTGGACATTTTAGACTATTTTGATTGTCTTTCAAGGCATGTAGAATTTTGTGTTCCATGTCTATATAAACACAAAACCTACCAAATTAAAGATTAGACTCTCAACTTTCATTTAAAACATAAAGATTGTTTCTACCAATTTCCGTTCTTTAGGTAAGTTTCAGGAAAACATCAGTTCCCAACTAAAAACGGGGAGAAAACCAACATTTTGTGAAGAGATACATTTCAAGCTTAACTTTCACTTGGTCACAAATAATTTTTCTTTTGTGACAGCACAAATACCTTAACAACTATACCACAACCTAAACAACACCAAAATTGGTTGTTTCACATCAAAATAACAATTTATTTAAAATATAACACCAGGAACTTTTTACAATTTGCACATTTGTAACTGCACTGTGTGTATGTGCATTTGTGCGCACGCGTTAAAATTTCCCTATAATGCGTACCCTCCTGCACACTACACTCCTCCACGCCCTTACACTTCCTCCTTGCTGTTGCGTGGGTTTTTTACATGCACATGATCTCTGCCAAGCGCTTATCAAGTGCTCCTCTGCCACCTTGTGGCCGTTTTTATGGCTTAAAATTGCTCTAAAAGTGGCATCCGCTCTTTTTGCCTCTTGGAAAAAGGAACGGAAAAGATGTATCAATACGCTGTTGGGATTGGGCGGCTTTATAAAAATGCATAATTGCGTCTTTGGTATTGAATGAGTTGAGTGCAAATAATTGTGAGTTGATTATGAACAAAGTGAGATTATTCGCGATTGACAGCCCTATTACTGAATTATGGCGAATTAGATGTGTTTTCTGCCTCTTTTTATACAAACAGCCTATTATTAGACAGAAATTAATATTTTTTGGACCAAAAATCTGCACATTTGCAGGGTTGTGAATGCTAAATTTGTGGGCATCCACTATGTATAGTAGCACATCTCACTGGTTATACATTTACTTTATTTTTGCAATATCCCCAGTCTGAAAATTTGGACACTCCTGACTTACAGTTTTCCATTTTTACATAATATATTAAAACAAAAACCACACACACACACTCTTACCTTTCCAATCAGCTTCCCCCTCTTGTTCATACAGATGTAGTATCCGGTCTTCACTCCTCTGATGCGAACGCGACTCCCAAAAGAGTCGGTCTCCACCTCCAGTTTGGCTGCGGAGGCAAATGACATTGAAACTAAGAAGAGGCGTCGTAACAAACAACCGTGCTGTGATACAAAAGAACTGTGATCCATTCCGCCAATGGACTCTAAATGCACAGTGGAACTCGCCATAGACCTGAAAACATCCTGTCCGGTGAACCAGAATTGCAACAATGACACAAATTCCATTTCCTGAGCCTTTTGTGATCCAGAAGATAAATTTGGGCCACATAGGAGCGTGACACCCGCCAGTAGTGTGTGTGGGTAGAGAAGACGAAAGACTCCTTGAATGAAACAAGGAAGTGTGAGAACGCGGACCTCACCTCTCATAAACGGAGTCCAGAAGTAATGCAAGAAAAAATCGTTTCTATAAGGAGCCTCCTAAAGGCAGATATTGACGGAATGGAAGGGAAGGGTGGAAAGGCGGCTGTGGACGGGTCAGGACTTTCGCAGCCTATTTCTTGCCACAGTAGTATGTCCAGAAATAGCCTGCTTTGAAAGTAGGTGTCAATGACTTGATCCATTTGTGGATCGCCAGCACACAAAATAACTCGTAATGGATGTTGACACCTCACTTTAAGCCTCAGTTTTCGGTTGTTTTTTTTGGATCTATGCAATAATTAGTCAAACTATATGTTACAAATACAAATGCGACAGTCCATTATGAACAATTAACCAAGAGAAGGTCCTCTACAGTGGTGTGAAAAGCTGTTCTTACCCTTTCTGATTTCTTATTTTTTGCATGTTGCCCACTCTTAAATGGTTCAGATCATCAAACAAATTTAAATATTATTCAATGACAACACAGCTGAACTCAAAATGCAGTTTTTAAATGAGACCTACATGACCCATAACAGATTAATTGAGCTCTATCAGTCTGGAAAAGATTATAAAGCCAATCCAAGAGGTCACAAAAGACCCCACAATAACATCCAAAGACCCGCAGGCCTCACTTGCCTCAGTTAAGGTATGGTTCATGACTGCACCATAAGAAAGATACTGGGCAAAAACGACCTGCATGAGTTCCAAGACAAAAAACATCAACGCATGTCTCAATTTTGTCAGAAATCATCTTGATGATCCCCAAGACCTTTGGGAAAATACTGGGAAAAAGACATAAAGCTGAACTCTCTACATCTAGCGTAAAAGTAACGTTACATTTCAGAAAGAGAACATCATTCAGTAAAATATGGGGGTGGTAGTGTGGGGGCTGTTGTGCTGCTTCAGGACCTGGAAGACTTGCTGTGATAAACGGAACCATAAATTCTGCTGTTTGTAAAATCCTAAAAGAAAATGTCCGGCCATGGGACTTGTTTTGTGTTGTCATTGACTAATATTTACATTGGTTTAAGTGTGACCAACATGCAAAAAATAAGACATCCAAACACCTTTTCAGACCACTTTATATCATAATTCACAAAATGCAATTATTGTATCTTCCTGTATCAACTACATCTTTCCCTATACCTGCATCCAGCCAATATATTCTTATTAACGATGATATAAATACAGAATTGTTCAACCATATATCCATTTTCTTCCGCAGTAATGGTCAGTCTGGTTGATTATTATTGTGCAGCCAATTGTCTCCTTCCTTATGTAACACAAATATTAAATTAAGCCCCAGTCAGCATCGCAAATCGTAACTGGATACTAACACGTCCATTTAATACTACAATACTACAATACTACAGCGCTCGGTCAGTCATCTTACGTAACATTAAACCAAATATGCTACAAACATTATCCGTGTAAACACAGACAGCTGATTATTATTTTTCCATATGAATTAGATGTTTTTTTGAAAAATTCTGTAACAATATGTAATGTCGTCTTTTACCGTGGGCCGCCCCGTCGTCACCATTGGCGTTGACCCTCTTGTTGGACAGGACCTGGACGTGCTTCCCGCTGGTTCGGCTGTACAGCTGGTAGGTTCGAGTCAACCGGCGGCTCATCCGGTCCGACAGCCGACTCTGCTCGGTGACATGTTGCTTGAAATTAGGGGGAGACTGCACTGTGTTCTGCAGGACAACAGCAAACACGTGCATTGATTTCACGGCCGAAAAAGAACTGCAACAACCACCGAGAACCGCGCCTTTAGTTACCATTTCAATTGGATGTGTCTTCATTTGACCGTGTAAGTTTTAGGGACGCTTTCAAGGGCCCGCGGGGACGACGATTCCCCTGCTGGTTATTTGCCTTAACCACCAGTGATCTTTCACCCCCTTCTTGACTTTCCCCCCCCCCTTCAATGCAGTAGTGCACATATGTTTTAACAATCACCTGTCAGAGCGAGATCTTGCCACTTTTCAAGATGTTTGAATTTTTGCCAGTTGCCCCCCCATTAAAATGCCTTCATTATTACTGCAGCCCACTCTGCAATGTCCAATTATCACACCCAATCGTGGCTGTTTGATATTAATTAGTAAGAATAGTATTATTAACTCAGGGCCCACCCAACGCTAGACGGAATTTGGACCTTGTTTTTTGGGCCGGATCTGTTCGGTCCGTCATTGATGTGATTTAGCCCAGTAATAGAACTGGGTTTTAGACGCTTTCCAACCAAATTTAGACAGAAAAGGGACGTCTTTTCAGCCAATTTTGGCTAGGCGGGGGGTGGGAGTGGGGGTGGGAGTCAGACTTTTTCCACTCAAATTGAAGCCTGTGCTTTTTGTACATAAAAAATGTTTAACATTAGCATCTTAGCTTTGTGTTATACGCGGCTGCAAGTGTTATGTCTAATAAAATGTCACCTTAATAGTGAATTTTATTTTTAGAATTAGCCGCAGGCCAAAAAAAAAGAGGTCAGAGCCGGAAATGGCCCCCGTGCCGCACTTTGAAAACCGTTGCATTGATATATATATGTGTATATTTCTATATATATGTGTGTGTATATATATATAACGATTTTTATTGACATTACCTGTGCATAAAAGCAAAGTGCTGTGAACTGGAGTAGCCTGTTGGAGAGAAAGAAAAAATGTATGAAAAATAAAAAGTATATAATAATATACATATATAATAGAAAGAAATAATGTATGTTATACAGCGTGAAGTAACGCACATATTTATTAGTGTTTTGTTTTTTTTTACTTACAGATAACCTAACCTCGATGTTCTCAGCCTCATCTTGTAATAATTCAAATATTGATTCATGAATACGCCGCTGATTCGCTGCCGGCAGGTCTCAGAAATTCCATTGCTGCAGAATCAAAGTTTAGGGGTGCTTTAAGGGGTCCACAGACGGTCAGCGTCCCACGCAGGTGAAGGCCGCCATCCCCGTATCGTTCAAATCGGTCCAAATGTTTTCATGGTACCAATCCAAACGGAAAATCCGTGCAAAAGCGTTGCTGGTGACGTGAAAATGTGTTCCAAAAAACAGCCAAACAGTATCTCAGCGGTAGCTGTGCACAGTGGAAAGTTTACGCGCGGATGTGCACAGTGCGACGTTTACGCGCGGAGCTTTACGCACCAGAAATACGCGCAGTATCTAACGGGGCCAGCCAAATCCACAAACGTGACCGCGCCGATTCCTTGTAGAGATGCAAAGACCGGATAGTAAAAAGCCAAATTCGGTCTCCTCCCGCCTGCGTCCTCGCCGGTCCGGCGGCAGCGTCAGCGCCCGTCCAACATTTAAGGAGCGAAACTTGCGTGAAAGTCAACATCCTCGGCGAGAGCAGGCGTGGCCTTCGAGCTGGAGCACATTTGAAACCGAATCCTTGTTGAAACTCTTGACATGCCTTAACTACAGGGAGCGGGGACGCACGTACAGTAGCGTTGATGGACGTGCTTGTGGCCCAAACATGCGCGCCTCAAGAAGCGCTGTCATTTGTGTCTTTTTCCAGAACACAAACCATGTCGGCGACAACCGAGCACATCATCATCCATGTCAAATCACGTTGAATTGTTTTGTTTTTTTTGGTTCTGTCAGCACATGGAAAACTTTGCTGGCATGTACTTAAGGACGTATCCAGTTACATTCGAACATATTCCCTGGCTGCAGGTTAAAGGTGCTTTTCTGGTCCCGCAAGGAAGAGCTTTTTTTTTTATCCGACATATGTAAGTAATATGTATTCCATGTGAACATAACATAGCTTTGGATTCAAACCATCTCGCTCACAACCATTCCTTTCAGCTTAACGCAATCGTGCAGGGATTTCTGATATCACATAATAAGGGATTGTACTGTCACGGGTGCAATCGCATGGTCCCCATCCCTGCATGATCTGTCGTGCAGACGTGTGGATGTTATGAAAGGTTATGGTTGTTCAGGTGAGGGATCTTCGATAATACCGGGTGCCCGATATCAGGTTTTGTTTCCTGTCATGAGAACCGATTTTAAAAACCGCTGTGTGTAGGCTCCTTATCCTCACTAGGGTCTCCGGACAATTGTTACGGCTGCGGTGTCTCCTTCGGATATTACACTTGCGATTTGCAATGACTGCAAAGTGTTGCTTATGGGAGGGGGAAAAAAGGCTTTTTCCTTCAGTACTTCCAATTCCCTGAAAACCCAGGGCCACCGGGCCACTTGGTTGTGGTGTCTGGCGCGGCCTGGTCTCCCGGGGTGTTGGGCAGGGCCCCTGCCAGGGGGGGGCGGTTGGCTCCCAGGCTCTTGGGGGCTGGTGCCCTGCTTACCCGTGACTGGCCAGCCCTCAGACCACTTCAAGGCGGACTTGCGGTTCCCTCTTTTTAGGCCCCTCTCTTTGGGATGCCTGCCGGGGGGCCAGGTCCAGGGGTCCTCCTAGTTGGTCCCTGGCTCTTGGAGGGTGTGTGGTTCGGGTTGCATGGCTGTGGTCACCACTGACATCTCCTCATTTTCTGTTTCACACTGATGCGGTCATTTTGTAGCTGTAGATTAACATGAAGTACAGCCGTTGTGTGGATTTGTTGTAGGTATCATCATCTTACCCGTTTTTCTCAATCATTGTTGTTGTTGTTGATATTGTGGTTTCCACCATGGTTGCTCTTTTGCGCCTTTTCCTTCTTTCCCAACTTTCCCAACGTTCCCAAAACCGGATTCACCAAACTTGTGTAGGCACAGACAGAGCAAGCAGAGATGAATTCCTTAATGTCAGAGTTCACCGGGGGCCACCAAAATCTTTACAATATCTAAGGTCTAAGGACTCAGGGCCCCATTGCAACGCCTCAGTCCTCAGTTCCGCAGGAATAAACAAATTGGCAGGAGGGCACTCTTCATCTGAGCACCCTCAGATGCATCTGACACACTTCTCTCCATCTCCCACTGGAGAGCACTTGCAGAGGTTCTTAGGCTGTGTTAATTATTACAGGCCATTCATACAGGATTATACTGTCAAAGCATTACCTCTGACAAGGCTTACATCCTTTTTTATGAACCCCAGAGGTGGAGAGTGCATTTTTGTTACTAAAACTGGTTTCCAGTTTTTTTCAAGGTGGATGCATCTGATTCAGGAGTGGGAGTGGCCCTATCGCAGCGCTCCCCAGTCGAGCAGAAGGGGAACTACAACGTGGGAAATCGAGAGCTGTTGGCCATCGTTCCACTGAGTGGCTCTCCTGTTACTAGTATTCATGGACCACTAGAACCTCGCATATATCAGCTCTGGGAAGAGACTTAAATCCTTTCAAGCACGGCGGGCCCTCGTTTCAACTTCTCTATTACATACAGACCCGGTTCCCGTATCGTAAAGTCTGACGCCCTGTACAGAATCCACAGCCCTGCCGTCGACAACACAGGTCCAGAGCTGTCATGCCTCTGCAGTCCGTGGAAAACAATGGTCAGTTTCACCCTGAAATGGATATCGATTGGCTGTCATCGTGTTTGGGCTTTTTGAACATCAGCTGGTATCATTTTTCTGGCCTACATCAAAATGTGTTTATTTATTTACATGTAAATTCTTCCCTCCGTTCCTAGTCGTCAAGACAAAGTGGCTGGGGATCGGTAAAGTCTTTGGATTAGTTCAGAACAACAAAATGAAAAATTTGAAAAGTTGTCCGATGGCGGTTTGTACTTCAGGATCGTTGATTCGCTCATTTCACTGTCAATCAAAAAGCGATTCCGCCTCAGACAGATCATCCAACCATCGACGAGAGTCCGGGCCAGCCCGCTGCCACATAGACCCCCCAGAGATGCTGAGAGTCCGATAGGCGGGACAAAGCCACATAGACCCCCCAGAGAAGCTGAGAGTCCGATAGGCGGGACAAAGCCAATAACCGTCCTGTTTTGCGCAGTGGAACAACCCACTCTACACTTCCCCATTGAAGTCAGTAGACGCTCCGTGTCTGGGGAAGCGGTGTCAGTTACCTGTGATCAGTAGCTGACAAAAGATGAAGGTATTCTAGCGCATATTTAGTCAATGAAATGTACACGCAGCACTACATATTTCACCACTTTGTTTTGGACATTTTAGGGCACGCTGAGCCTCCCTTGCAGTCTTAGAGCAATGCCCACTGGTAGTGTGGAAATGGAGAAATAACATATACCAGTAACGTGGTTAGATGAAAGAATTAAGAATAGGAAGTCCATAATCCTACAGAAAAAGACATATAATAACACCACTATTACGCTCATCTTAATGGGCGAACCAGAAGGGCAAATCTAAGCAAAAAGGCTCGACCTCAAACTGGATGATCGTCAAAGTGAGCCTGAGCACGTTTTCTGCTCCTTTTTCATAAATGCGGTCCCGTGTTTCGGGGGCAGCTGTGCAGGAGTTAAATCTAGAACATATATTAAAATAATCTAAGTTTAGGCCATCCTAGCCGTAAATCTGTCATTCCGACCAGTGCACCCGATTTATTGGGTGAAAATAGACCTGCCTCATTAGTTCTGGTGGCCCGCTGCAACAATGGGTTTTGACACCTGGAATACTTCAGCACCTTGTTCAGCTTTTTACCGACTCCCCCTGAAGCAATCCACATGTTTCATCATAACATACCCGTGGTTGGCTACGCACCGGTACTCCGATGCTTTGATTGTGTGTCACATTCAAATATGTCATGTTAATATTGAGACGCAGCCACACCAGCTTGGAATCAATGAAGCCTAAATTTAGAACTCCTCAGTTGAGAATCATTCATCCACAAGGATGACAGCATGTTTTCTTTGCTTGTTTTTCACAAATACAGACGGGCCTCGTGTTATGATGCACTTCCATAAATTGTTAGGGGTGTCATGAGATTTTAACGTTACTTTTAGGCAAAGCACCTGAAAAATATGTGACGATATTGCAATCAACTAATTTCATTTCTACTACGTTACCTTGCATTGCTTCTCCCGAGGCTACACTCTTCTGGCTACGCTAGCGGCTGCGCTTTCACCCGAACAAACGACTGTGTGACTGACAAAACGCCGTTGTTCTATCGAACAAAAGTGCCAAGGTGCACAAAGTGAATCCTTTCTCTGTCTGGTTGCTCGGCGGAAAATGAGGAAAACAGGCACGCGTTGCACAGGGCAATATACCCGAGACAGCAACAATTTTGAGTTCAATTTCATTTATTGTATGATTAATTTCTTAATATATTATCATCCCAAGCCTAGTGCCTGGGGCAGCACCTTTAAGTTTGACTGATGGAAACGTAATAATAAAAAATATGGTGCCTTGGTTAACATCATTAATTTGTTCCAGAACTCAAACCAAAACAGACTCTGGCCAAAGCAAATTTTCCCATAGGGAATAATGTAAATCCACTTAATCCGTTCCCATTTCCATTTTCCACCGCTTATCCGGGTCCGGGTTGCGGGGGCAGCAGCTTCAGTAGGGACTTCCAGACTTCCCGGTCCCCAGCGACCTCTTCCAGCTCCATCGGGAGGACACCAAGGCGTTCCCAGGCCAGCTGTGAGACATAGTCCCTCCAGCGTGTCCTAGGTCTTCCCGGGGGCCTTCTCCCGACTGGGCATGCCCGAAACACCTCACCAGGGAGGCGCCCGGGAGGCATCCGGACTAGATGCCCGAGCCACCTCAACTGGCTCCTCTCGATGTGAAGGAGCAGCGGCTCTACTCTGAGCTCCTCCCGGATGGCCGAGCTCCTCACCCTATCTCTTAGGGTGAGTCCAGCCACCCTACGAAGGAAACTCATTTCCGCCGCTTGTATCCGCGATCTCATTCTTTCGGTCATGACCCATAACTCATGACCATAGGTGAGGGTGGGAACGTAGATCGATCGGTAAACAGAGAGCTTTGCCTTCCGGCTCAGCTCTCTCTTCACCACGACGGTCCGGTACAGCGACCGCATTACTGCAGATGCTGCACCGATCCGTCTGTCGATCTCACGCTCCAACCTTCCCTCACTCGTGAACAAGAACCCGAGATACTTGAACTCCTCCACCTGAGGCAAGACCTCACTCCCAACCCGGAGGGTACAGTCCACCCGTTTCCGACTGAGAACCATGGCCTCGGATTTGGAGGTGCTGAGTCTCATCCCAGAAGCTTCACACTCAGCTGCAAACCGCTCCAGTAAACGCTGAAGGTCACAGCCTGATGAGGCCATAAGGACCACATCGTCTGCAAATAGCAGAGACGAGATCCTAAGGTCACCAAGCTGGACTCCCTCAACACCTTGACTGCGCCTAGAAATTCTGTCCATGAAGATTATGAACAGAATCGGTGACAAAGGGCAGCCTTGGCGGAGGCCAACGTTCACCGGAAACAAGCTCGACTTACTGCTGGCAATGCGAACCAGGCTCCTGCTTCGATTGTACAAGGACCGAATGGCACGTAGAAGCGGACCATCAATCCCGTACTCCCGGAGCACCCCCCACAGGACACCACGAGGGACACGGTCGAATGCCTTTTCCAGGTCTACAAAGCACATGTAGACTGGTTGGGCAAACTCCCACATACCCTCGAGTACCCTTGCAAGGGTGTAGAGCTGGTCCAGTGTTCCGCGACCGGGACGAAAACCACATTGCAGCTCCTCTAACCGAGGTTCGACTAACGGTCGTACCCTTCTCTCCAGCACCCTGGAGTAGACTTTCCCAGGAAGGCTGAGGAGTGTGATCCCCCTATAGTTGGAACACACCCTCCGGTCACCCTTTTTAAAAATGGGGACCACCACCCCGGTCTGCCAGTCCAGAGGTACTGTTCCTGACTTCCATGCAATGTTGTAGAGGCGTGTCAACCAACACAGTCCTCCAACATCCAGAGCCTTGAGAAATTCTGAGCGGAACTCGTCTACCCCCGGAGCCTTGCCACTGGGGAGTGATTTGACTACCCCAATTACCTCAGCCACGGTGATAGAACTGTCCACGTACGTATCCTCAGACTCTGCTTCCTCTATGGAAGGCATGTCAGTGGGATTGAGAAGGGCCTCGAAGTATTCCTTCCACCGACCAACTATATCCACAGTCGTGGTCAGCAAGCCCCCGTCCGCACTGTAAACAGTGTGAACTGGGGGCTGCTTCCCCTTTCTGAGGTGTCGGACGGTTTGCCAGAACCTCTTCGAGGCCGACCGAAAGTCGTGCTCCATAGCCTCACCGAACTCCTCCCACACCCGAGTTTTTGCCTCGACCACCGCCGAAGCCGCGTGCCGCTTGGCCTGCCGGTACCTGTCAGCTGCTTCGGGAGTCCCGCAAGCCATCCATGCTCGATAGGACTCCTTTTTCAGCTTGACAGCAGCCCTAACCCCCGGTGTCCACCATCGGGTTCGGGGCTTGCCACCACGACTGGCACCGACCACCTTGCGGCCGCAACCACAACTGGCTGCCTCAGCAATAGAGGCACAGAATACGGCCCATTCGGACTCAATATCCCGGTCCTCCCTCGAGATGCAAGCGAAGCTTTGCCGGAGATGAGAGTTGAAGACTCGACGAACGGGAGACTCTGCCAGACGTTCCCAGCACACCCTCTCTACGCGTTTGGGTCTACCAGGTCTGGCTGGCATCCTTCCCCGCCATCTAATCCAACTCATCACCAGGTGGTGGTCAGTTGAGAGCTCAGCCCCTCTCTTCACACGCGTGTCCAGAACATGCGGACGCAGGTCTGATGATACGACCACAAAGTCACCTGCGACCTAGGGTGTCCTGGTGCCAAGTGCACTTATGGACATCCTTATGTTTGAACATGGTGTTTGTTATGGACAAACTGTGGTTCGCACAGAAGTCCAGCAACAACACACCGCTTAATCCGTTTCCAAAAATGTTAATACAGAACACACATAGACAATAATTGCAGTTTTACATTCAGAAAATGATGCAAAAAGAATTACAAATGAACAGATTACCGAGCATTTAACATCACTTTTACCTAGTTTTGTTGAAAAACAAAACATCACTTAACTATCCCTCCGTTTTCTTTTGCTTCTCCGGGGTCGGGCAGCTGCCTAAGCAGGGAAGCCCAGACTTCCCTCAGCCTGGCCACTTCGTCCAGCTCCTCCCGGCGGACCCCGAGTCCAGCAGAGAGACATAGTCTCTCCAACATGTCCTGGGTCTTCCCCGAGGCCTCCTACCGATCGGACGTGCCCTCCGCAGGGAGGCGTCCTTGGAGGCATCCTAACCAGATGCCCGAGCCACCACATGTGACTCCTCTCAATGCGGAGGAGCAGCCGTTCTACTCAGAGTATCGCCGGGATGACAATGCTTCTCACCCTATCTCTAAGGGAGAGCCCAGCCACCCTGCGGAGAACACTTATTCCGGACGCCTGTACCCGCGATCTTGTCCTTCCGGTCACTACCCAAAGCTCATGAGCAGAGGAAGAGGTAGGAACGTAGATCAATTAACTAAATGCCGCCCAAAAAGCATTACTCTGCTGCAACCACAATTTGAAAACTTTAAACAAATATATCAAACTAGAAACAAACACAATGTTCCGGAAATGGTAAAGAGACCTTAACAAGGAAGTTTTCTAAAGTATGTTTGACTACGGCTGCCGCGAACATGCTACAGTGGCTTTGAATGGTTATGTTTTGTTGTTGGAAACAAATGAGGATGTAAAATAGGACAGGTAAAAACACAGAGTGTGAGGCAAAAATTTTTGCCAAAATGTTGGATGTTAATTAAAAAAACGTGCTAACCGGGGCGGATGTTAACCGAGGTACCGCTGTATATAGCATATAGCGGGCTTGCGGATGACGTTTCAGATCAGATCAGATCAGAAAAACTTTATTGCCATTGTCAGTGAACAATTCACAAACTAGGAACTCACACTGTCATTCATCTCTCACACTGTCAGAATGCTGATAATATAGCAATACACAGTAGTACAGGGGTGTCCAAAATGCAGACCTGGGACCATTTGGGGCACGTGGTTTGTGTTTTTATTGGCCAAAAACACATATAGAAATACAATTTAAAATACAATTTTAAAAAGTATATACAAAAAATACATATAAAAAAATAAATTTTTATAAGCATTTTTACAAAGTGAACAAAAAATAACATAAAATTATCCAAGTTGCCCCATGCATCATTTTTTGTATGCAGTCCAGGCCTGAAGTTTGTCGAAAGGTTTGTCAAAAATAAATAAGCTCTACAGTCACACATGCTGTTCCTGGTTTGCCCATCCATCCATTTTCTATACCGCTTATCCTCATTAGGGTCGCGGGGATGCTGGAGCCTATCCCAGCAGACTTCGGGCGGGAGGCGGGGTACACCCTGGACTGGTCGCCAGTCAATCGCAGGGCAGACAAACAAACATTCACACTCACATTCATAGCGATGGACAATTTAGAGCGGCCAATGAAGCTAACATGCATGTTTTTGGAATGTGGGAGGAAAGCGGAGTACCCGGAGAAAACCCACACCCGCACGGGGAGAACATGCAAACTCCACACAGAGATGCCCAAAGGAGATTCCAACCCTGAACCTCCTGACTGTGAGGCCAATATGCTACCCACTCAGCCAGCATGCGGTCGTTCCTGGTTTGTCTGCACACAAAAAAACAACAGAGTTGAGTTAAGTTTTTTTTTGTTTGGATGAAAGTAAAAATTCCGTTAATGTACGGGAAACTATTTCAACGGAGGGGCGACCAGAAAGAAGGGCCAAATATCGGAGATTCCCGGGGAAAACGGGGGTTGGGGGGTGGGGGGTAGACAGGTATGCTCCTGCACTGAATCTTTTTGTTATTGCGCTGGTGTACCTAATGAAGTGTCCAGTGAGCGTATATAAATATATTTTACATACCTGACTGACTGCTGTCCCCTGAGAACCCCCCCCCCCCCCCCCCCC
>QODF01000098.1:1279542-1300640 GCA_024372805.1 Oostethus manadensis | reverse complement strand
CCCCCCCCCCCCCCCCAAAAAAAAAACCCCTTCAAGCTTCAAGGCCTTTAGAAAAGTTGAAACATGTCCAGTTTTGCCACAGATCCCTATTCTTTCCCCCCCCTTTTTCTCCTGGCCTTCCCGATGCTGCTTTTCTCATTTGGATGGCTTCGCTAACTAATACAGAGTACCGTATGAGCGAGTGAGGACAAAGACAGAGATCGCTGGGAGAGAAAGCTTTTGGCAACAATGCACTTCAGTTCAGTTCTCAGAGGAGGACTGACTGAATGTCTGCGACCATGAAGTGAAAGGTATCATTGTCCTTGCTAACGTGCTTCATAAAACTACACACTCGTAAATGCGGCCGACGGAAAAGGGAAACCAACAGATAAAAACAAGCTAAGAGACTGGGAGAGAAATGTGGAATGTTTGAAATGAGTGTCACCAAGTAGCGTTGGTCCTCAAGCCGCAGGGTTTTTGTGTAAAGCGTCTACCACCTTGGGCCGCCGCCCAGCTCCCTCTGCACCCGACCCCTTTGGCCCCTCCCACAGGCGGTGAGCTCATGGGTGGGGGGACCCACGTTACCGCTTAGGCCCCTGGGTGCAGACGCTCATCATCGTGCCCCGACTCCGGGACTGGCTCCAAAGGGCCCACGGTGACCTTCGTATGGAAGAGAGACATTTTTTGGGTGTGCGAAGCTTCTACCACTTACCTTGGTGGTCCAATCCTCAGCTGCAGAAGCTAGTCTTGACACGTGGAATGTCACCTCTCTGGTAGGGAAGGAGCCTGAGCTGGTGCTTGAGGTGGTTCCGGTAGTTCCGGCTACACAGTTGTTAGACTCACCTTGACCCACAGCAAGGGCTATGGTGCTAGTCCTCTCAAAAGGGGCTGGACTTTATTCCAGTCTGGTGGTGCCAGCAGTGAGAGGCGACAGGCAGGGGTGGCAATTCTTGTTGACCCCCAACGCTGACCTTGACCCTGGATTTTAAACCGATGAATGAGAGGGTAGTTTCCCTTCGCCTTCGGGTGTGTGCATGAGTCCTGACTGTTTTTAGCACTTATGCACCAAACAGCAAGTTTTGTAATCCTTAGAAGAAGTGTTGGAGAGTGTTCCCTCGGGGGATTCTCTTGTTCTACTAGGGGACTCCAGTGCGACAGCGAGACCTGGAAATGCGTGACCGAGAGGACCAGACCACCTGTCTGAACCCGAGCGTTGTTTTGTTATTTGACTTCTGTGCTCGTCACGCATTATCTACAGCAAACACCACGTTCAGACATAAAGGTGAAGAAAAGGGCGGAGATGTCAACCGGTCACCGCCTGGTGAGTTAGTTCAGACATAAACACATTGTGGGAGTCTGCTGGGAACATTTGGCAGAGTCCCACCTTTGACCATGTTCTGAGGGAGGCTCTGGTTTTTTGCATCCATTGTTGAGGCGGCTGACCTATGCTGTGGCCGTAAAGTAGTCAGCGCTTGCCATGGTGATAATCCCAACATCTGTTGGTGGAGACCACTGTTGAGGGATGCCGTCAAGATGAAAAATAAATCCTATTGGGTTTTTTTGGCCCGTGGGATTCCGGAGGCAGCCGTCAGGTACCGGCAGACAAAGTTGTCTGCGGAGTCCGAAGAAGCGATCGAGAACGGCTTCAAATAAATTCTGGACTACCATCTGCCATCTCAAGAAAGGAAGCAGTGCAGAGTTAACACAGTGAATGGTATGCTGCTGACCTTGACTCAAGGTGTTCTGGACCAGTGGAAGGAATATATTGAAGACCTACTCAATCCCACCAACGCGTCTTCCAACGAGGAAACAGTGCCTGGGAACTCCATGGCGGGTTCTCCTATCTCTGGGGCTGAGGTTGCCTAGGTGGTAAAAAAGCTCCTCGATCTGCCCGGAGTTTCTTACGGCCCCGGACGCTGTGGCGACTCTGCAGCCTCCCATGTACAACGGGGGGCAGTGCCGGGTAGTGTTCCCACTTTTTAAGAAGGGGGACCGGAGGGTGTGTTCCAACTATTGTGGGAGCACACTCCTCAGCCTTCCTGGTAAGGTCTACTCAGGCATTCTGGAAAGGAGGATCCACCGGATAGTCGAATCTCGGATTAAGGAGGAGCAGTGTGGATCAGCTCTGTATTCTCGGGAGGGTCCTTTAGGGTGCATGGGAGTTTTTCCAACCAGTCTACATGTATTTTGTGGACTTGGAGAGACATTCGACCGTGTTCCTTGAGAAAATCTGTGGGGAACGCAAACTTCTTCCATCGAGAGCCGCATACTGAAAAATCCAAGGATGCTGCGGTTACTTTCACATTTTTGATAGTACCGTTGTTAGGAGTTTGCTAATAGTCCATCCATGCATTTTCTATGCTGCTTATCCTCATTAGGGTCGCGGGTATGCTGGAGCCTATCCCAGCTGGCTTCGGGCAAGAGGCGGGCTAGACTCATTGCAAGTTATGGCAAACTTGATTTTTGCTTGATTGCAGTTGTTGCTGCTAAGTTTGGCCCAACCACTTATTAGCTTTAGGCTGAAATCCCTTTCTCACACAAGACCATGTAGCTTTGGATTTTTTTCTACCTCAATAATGAAAAGTCACGGGGATGCTGGAGCCTATCCCAGCTGGCTTTGGGCGAGAGGCGCGGTACACACTGGACTGGTCGCCAGTCAATCGCAGGTAAATCTTGTCTCATTTTACGAAAACGCCAAATTAATTTTGTATTATGAGGTTTGATTTGAATTTCACAATCATATAAAGATGTCATGTTATTACCGACGTTTCTTCTGAACTGAAGTCATTTTCACATGAGGCGTGCTTGTGCACTATATAATTCATAAATGATGTCATTCATATATTGTATAATTCATTGTGTTAATGCAGTCACGCTGTTTTTCATTTTTTATTCATATAAAAATTGATTGCAAAGATAAACTAATTGGCTGGGTGGTTAGCATGTTGGCCACAGAGTCAGGGCATCTGGAAGCTCTGGGTTCAAATCTCTGTAGGGCGTTTTTGTGTAGAGTTTGCCTGTTCTCCTGCGTGGGTGGGTTTTCTCCGGGTACTCTGGTTTCCTCCCACACTCCAAAAACATGCATTTTAGGTGAATTGGCGGCTCTATTTTGTCTGTACGTATGAACGTGAGTGTGAATAGGCGACCAGTCCAGGGTGTTTCCTGCCTTTCGCCTGAAGGATAGGTTCTGGCCTAACCTTGTGACCCTAGGCATATAAGATTGATGGATGGAGGAACCAATGGGAGGGTGTCCTGCAACCTTGTATGGATTGTGTTCACTTTACTCGGAAGACTTTACTCGTAGGTAAAATGTCTTAACGACTACCATTTATAATGTTTGTGTGACACAATCATCAAATCTTGCATCCCTATGAAAGTCTTTGCTCAGTGGGTAGAACTGGTGCCAAAGAAAAGCCAATGACAACGAGCCATCCCATTATAAAGTCACACTGGTTATGTAGACTGTAACCTGGATACATGATGCTAAAGTTCGGGTTTCCAAAGTCTAGTGTCCATCCTACAGTTTGGTGATCTGCACAAGGCACTTACGCAATTAAACCTCGCTACTGGTAAGGCGATAAATGAGGGACAAGATGGACCTTGAAATTTCTAGGCGTGCCCTCTGTGAAGTAGGAAAGTATTTCAGACACTGGAAAAGGATTTCTCTGAACGACACTGCCAGCGAAAACCGCAACCGAATGCATCGAGCCAGCATCACCTCTCATTTATTGAGAAATTTGATTTCCTTTGTGACCATCTGGAATAAAACTGTCCATGGGTTTTGTTCCTTTGAGACACCTGGACTGAACCCAGACCATGCAAGTGAACCAAAGCCTCTCCGGTCAAAGCTTCCTAAGGTTGATTTTGACTTGGGAAGTTCTTTGTCTGTGTGACACCTGACACTACATTATTATGAGTTGTAGTACAGATGCCTCACAAACAGGACCGCCTTTTTGTAACGGAAACAATGGGACCAAACACCAAGAACTGTCCGAGAGCTATTGAACAACAGGATTATCGGTGTGGCTGCAGCTTGCAGTGGTTTCAGACTTCATTGCATCATCGAGTGCCAATACTGTGTAACGCGATAAAGTCGACACGCTTCCTGTTGACTTAAGCGCTTGTCGACAGAGCCGAAAATAGCCGTCGTGGAAAGGGGGGTGAAAGAATGGCCGAGGCGACCACGAGAGAATAGTCATCCGAAGCTCTGACCTTTCCTGCTGAAACTTTTTAGTAATGAGTTGATCGACTTAGATGGATTGTCCACATAATCTAGGTTTATTTAATGAGGACCTAATAGGTCCTCATTAAGGACCCATTAGATGCCCTGCGATTGACTGGCGACCAGTCCAGGGTGTACCCCGCCTCTCGCCCAAAGCCAGCTGGGATAGGCTCCAGCATCCCCGTGACCCTAATGAGGATAAGCGGTACAGAAAATGGATGGATGGATGGAGGACCTAATAGGCTTTTGTGGCCCATAAATGTTGTCACAATGTTGTATTCCCACGTTAAAAGACGCCAACATGTCAGATAATGAGGTTTGCACATTCAGAAGCAGGCCCTGAAAGCCATTTTGGATGGCTCTGCACTCCATGCTTTTTTTAACACCAAGTTCCACTGATGTCCCGCAACCTGGACTTCCTTATATGGGCAGTGTTGAGCAATGGCTCCCAGGAAATGTTTGTTCGGGTGTGAGGGAAAGCTAATTTTGTATAGCATTATGAAGCCAAACTTTCCTACGTTGCTTGTTTGCGTTGAAGAGTCAGAAGAGCAAGAACTCAATACGAAGGTCCGGAAATGAGTATAATAGGCTCCTTTTAAACGGGTTCTGCTGCATTTTGGTCACCCTAATTAGAGAATTACTTTTTTTACCAGGCCAAAATGAGGGTTTTTCTTGTTGTAAAGGTCGTTAAGGTGAATTGTTGGACCTTGGATCTTATTGGACTGTGCAAGTGTAGCTATAGCAGGAAATGCATCGGAAGTCATCACATACGAATGACTGAAAGTACAGTACAGTTCAGTGCTGCAGGCAACCCCTTAGCTTCATTTGCTATCAATGTGTGTTTGTCAGGCCCTCCCGGCTTTTGCAATGGTGCAGTCTTTCAAGTTCATTTTAGTCAGTCATCAGTCATTTGTCCCCGAGAAGCTCCTAAACTCGCAGGCCGACTGTCAAACCAATCAAATGTGTCGTTGCCTTCCCCACCCACGTTCACAAAAAAAACTCGGCACCTTCAATCACAATTTTTTTCAGAAAAACTCCAGACACCTCAAAAAAAGGCCTGCAAGTTCTCGTGGGGACTGACTTGTATTCCCAAACAGAGCAGTGATTTCCGCCCTATCATCTAATGCAGCGGTTGTCAAACTGGGGGGCACATCCCCTGGGGCGGGGCGAGGAGGGACTACACTTTTCACTGTTACAATATTTTTCAGGTGGGGGTGGGTGTGGGGGTGGGGGGTGCTGCAGAAAGGGTTTGGGAGCCGCTGATGTATTTAGCAGTGACCAATCCCATGACTCCTTTCCCCTTTGTGATATCAGCAAAGCATGTTTGCCTGTTGTTATTTTCATCATGAAACAATTCGTAGTCATTTATACGCGTAAGCCGCGGTGATATCGGGGTCTTGCTCGTGTGGTGATGACAGTGATGAAGACAAAGGGCCCCGCAGTGGCGGAAAGGTGCGTGTGCTTCATGCAATGCCGGAAGCGCAGCAAAGTTGTTGTGGGCTACATCCAAAGGGTTCTCGTGACCCAACGTCTTAAGTGTTTCCTTCAAGATTTTGCCCCGCAACCCTGACGGCGCGCAGGCCGTGATTTACTATCTTGTAAACACGTAGGAAGCAGCATTGGAAACGCTTGAACAAAGTCAATAAAAGCAGACATGGTTCCTGGTATCGGGGGTGGCCAGGAGGCGGGAGGTCTGGGCTGACTGAAAGCAGGTACCCCACCCATTTTCCTCCGTGGCGCCATCTCCATCTTTTCCCCTGCTCATTCTCCCTCGACATTTTCTTCATCCATCTGTTTTAACAGAGCCCTTGTTTTCGTGCTCACCCTCTCCATTCTCCGTAGTCTGTCGTCTCCTCGTAGTTTTCCTCTCCCCTTTTTTTATGTCACGCAGTGGGCAGTGGACGGCCGAAGCAATGGCTTTACCAGACCTACCTGCAGGCCCGCTTATGGCAGCTCTTTCATCTGGGCTCTGGAGAAAGGCCCCCGGCTCTCAAACAGCTGTGCAGACCTGGGAGCGAGAGGGTTATGAAAAAAAAAAACACGAAGAAAGTGAGGAAATTCAGTGGTCCTTTGGGACTCCAACCTCCTCATACTTTTCAGTCGTTTCTGCCTTCATCTTTCTCCGTATCTTCATCATGTTTTGGTTTTGTGCTTGTGTTCTCGGTATCCTGTGATGTTTTTTTCCCTTTAGCATTCTATCCCGACCTATTCCTGGGATGCATTGTAGGAGAACACGAGGTTTTGCTGTAGTCATAGTCGGTCATGAAGTAAAACATAGTTTTACTTTCACTTCGATGTGTTTTGGAGTAGCGTTCACTTTCAGGGCTGTGGATGTAAACTCCCATGAAGTCAGTTTGGAGTAAATGTTATGTGTTTTTCAGTATTCATTCATCGCTGCTGGGATGGGTGACATGCGGGGAGGTTCACGGCAGGCAGTGCTAGGTCTGGTGACATTCCGAACCCTCTTTGGGACACATTTTCTCAAACGCAACTAGCGACAATTCAAGCAACTTTTCCTGGTGTTGTTGAGTTTTCTGGCATTCGGGGGTTTAAACGTTTGGGCTCGTATTGTTCCGCAATTTCTGTTCTCGCTGAGAAACTGTGGGTGCTGCTGAGAGGTCCGCCCGACTCCCAAAGCAGTTACAAGCCGTCAGTGCACAGTCAGCTTCCGTGGCGCGCTGAGAGCATAGTGGAGTTCCGCGCATCCATGAACCATGCATGCCGGAGGTGCGATGCCGCCTGGTTGAATCTCACCTTGTTTCATAGACGGGATCTACAACAACAATGTTTCTTAATTGAAATGGAATTACCTTTACTACTCTTTACGTTCAAGCCTCGTTCTGATTCTTAGACGGCCTGGCCGTGGTTAAAAATGCTAAAAAGATTTTATTCCGATGAAGTGATGGAGAATAACAAACCAAGAATGAAGTTTATTTGTAGTCATAAAGTAATGAAGGTGTTTTCGTCACTTTTTGGTCTCTCCTTAAAGGTTATGCTTTTTTCTTACATCTGTAACAACATCATACACAAATAATCTGCAAACTAGCCGATGATATTATCTTTCAACTTTGAGGCCATAGCTACTTTTCCGATTGAGGAGTTGGCAACGGGGATGGCTAGTGAGGGACACATTTTTTTTAATTTTTAAATTTTTATTTTGTACAGGAGAACAAGAATTCAGAATAATTCACTTTTGTTAAAAGTATTGTGTTTAAATACTTTTTAGTTATTATTATTTTTCCAGTTCATTTGTTGCAATTGACTGGTTCCAAACCCAATCACGATAAGTGAAAATCCTTCTTTAGGAATGGAATATTTTCACAGTTCAACCACAGACAACCTGTTTAGGACCTTCTAAATACAGCTTTTAACATTATTAGTGCCCTCTAGACGTGAAATAACATCCCTATAAGTCCCGTTAGATGTGTGTTACCCGATATAGTAGACATAGTAAAAGTAAAAAATAAGAGCGTTGTGGTGCTAGAAGAGCCGACAGGAAGTGACACCAAGACTTCAGAGTTGCGTTTCAGCTTGACCTGGGTTACGGGCCGCAACAGTAGCCTGTGGTTTTATTTGAGATGTACCGTATTTTTATTAGGGATTATTGTGCCTGTTGTGAGCAATTTGAAACTTTTTCACTCAACTGAGCATGAAAATATTTTTAGCAGCTTCTTACTGACTCTAAATGACACGTTGACACTGGCACTGCTGTTTGTGTATTTCAGTGAAGTTTAAAAGAAAATGTCGGCACTGGCGTTTCCTCTCTATAAAAGGAAGACGGCAGAGTTCTCTGTATTTTATTAGCAAGAATACTTTCCCCGTCTCAGAAAATGAGCAAATTCAGCAATTTTACTTCAAAGTTCCAACTAAAAATGCATTTAAAGCAAATTTCAAAGGACTCCGCTGCCCCAGCCGGGGCTGGCTGCTGCTCATGCTGGGAATACCTCGCCTTCACCCCTTCCCCTGCTGCAAGTTTCCAGTTTATGTACGCTGAGGTTTTTTGGCGGTCCCATAAGAATAGGAGCGTAGTTTCAAATTGTTGTCCCCTCCTGCTGTTGTCCTCCTTCCTCTCCTTGCAGGAGTCATGTCTCCAGCTGGAGGCGGGGCTACGGGCCGCACCTGAGACTGATGAACGCCTGCAGTTCTTAAGGTGACGGACTGCACCTGGGAGACGCTCCCCGGTTTGCTTCACACGCCTGGACTGCACATTTGTTGGGTCGCTCGTGCTGCTCTTCCACGTGCTTTCACTAATTCTCTCCTTTTGAGGACTAACGCTGATCTCACCAGCGTCTCCCAGAAGGTGCCTCCAGTGCTCCCCGCGCTCCAGTTTGGCAACCCTTCTGCTCCAGTCTGGTATCTTGTTCATGGTGCCTTTTTGCTTCATCTTTTGAAGCGCCATCGCTCATCAGGAGTAGTTTCAAACACATTTAGCTTTTCACTCTTCATAGAGAGACACGTTGCTACGTGAAACCCCACCACCCTCTATCTAAACGTGAGACTGGACAAGAGGTCCCAGGTCATAGCTGAACAGATCTGGAAACAGTTCCAGAGGCCAGCGGTTGACCTTCTGCATGTGCAAGCATGCTAGATTCCATCCCGTGGCCTACGTATGCAGACGCGGCCTTCACGGGAGCTCTTGGCGTCGATGAAACCTGCGGTGGTCCACTCACGTCGACGTAATCGACATGCAATGTGCGTTTTCGCCGTGACATTTCGGGTGTGGTGTTACACGCGTAAAATAACAACAGCTGCGCATTTTATACATCAGGGTTTGTGAAAGCGCTGAGAACACATTTGCGCTGTGACATTATAGATCATTTCTACGAGAAATGAATGATTCCAGCAGCTCTGCCAAAATGTCATAATAAAGCTCAACACTGAATTACAGCATAAACCAACCAAGGGAGGGACGTGAGAGATAAGCAATTAGAACAAGAGTGTACAGTATAAATACAACATAACTTCAAATATGCACTGCAATAATACATAAATACCATTATATTATTATTATTATTACATATTTGATGATAATGTTCATTTATGGAATTTGGAGTTGAACACGTGCAATGTAAGAACAAGCAAGCTAAGCTTTTAGATACAAGTTGTGGCTTGATCTTCTTGGGTCTCTTCCAGACGGAAACAAATGTTCAGAGTGTGGAAAATGATGCATAGGTTTCTGTGCAGCGTCACACTGTGTGTGTTTTTACATAAGCCATGTTCAGGTCTGAAAGTTGACAAGGGAAGGAAGGCAAAGAAAATCAGCTTTGTGTGGATATTTTAAATCGGGGGGGTCTCAAAGTCGTGCCATGGAGGTTTTCTTTGCGGCTGGTGCTTTAATTGATGAGCTCCTTCCGTCAAATTGAAGGTGTTGATCATTAAAATCACCTGCTGTGGTGACCTTCTGGAAAGAAAAGGCCTCTGTTTTAAATAATACATGGAAGCCCCCAAAGGAAGCGTTTAGGACTTTTATAAGCAGGGTTGATCTACTAAGTTAAAATACACACACGTTGAAAAATACCGTCTCAACAAAAACCATTCCCAAAAATGTGACATGCAACCTTTTTTGGTTGTTTTTGGCCCTGAAACGTAATTAATAATTATTGCATTATACGTTAGATTCCCCTTTTAATTGGGGTCAGGTCAGGTTCCTCCCTCCGGGTCTTTCAGTGATAATGACAATGATAACCGATGGACAGATGGAATCGGGTCCGCGGTGTTACCTCTGGCCCGGTTGTCGGGCCAGCGCCGGAGCAGGTGTGCTCACGCATTTTCAGCCTGTGAACTACTTATAAAATGAATCCGGCCTGAATTTGCGGCGTTACTTTTGCGCCAGATGTACCTTCCAAAAAGAGTATTTTTATTTTCCGGCAAAAGACATAAGGCAAGATCCTTAATGTTGTTTTTGTTCCGCAGTGGTTTGGTCTTGGAGTCCTCCTTTTTGCCCAGTGTCTTTCTTATGGTGTGAACACTGACTTTAACTGAGGCAAGTCAGGCCTGCAGTTCTTTGGATGTTGTTGTGGGGTTTTTTGTGACCTCTTGGACGAGTCGGCGTTGCTCTCTTGGGGTCATTTTGGTTTGCCGACCTCTCCCGGAAGGTTCACCGCATGTTGTGGTGCCATTTGTGGATAATGGCTCTCACTGTGGTTTGCTGGTGTCCCAAAGCTTTAGAAAGGGTTTTACAATCTTTTCCCAACTGATTGATCTGCATTCACATATATATGTACACACATCTGCACAAATGCGGTTTTTAGCAGGGAACAGATGGCAGCTCGTAAGCCAAACTGCAGCATGAATATATTTCAGGCTCACCTTCTTAGAAAATAAAGAAGAGGACCTGGAGTTTTGAAGCTCAACGTAATGTCCCTCATGCATCATCACCATCAGTCTGCACTGTGGTGAGATCACCGTCCCACTCTTAAGATTCCTCGCAGTCCTCCAAGAGGTGCGGTTCAATAAAAAAAAAAAAGGACAAATTGTGAGAATTTCTACCATCCATGTGAGGACAGCTCCTCAATTGCCTCGTCGGTTTTATAATTGCTCAGTTGAAAATTTGCCGATTTTAGTGTTGCTCCTCTGTAGCCACTCAATATGCAGTATCTGTCCTGGACGTTGCTGAAAAGTATCGGTGTAACGCAGTAATCGTATGATTGCTATAGAAGTGTGCACACTGAGCAATCGGAACATTAGGAATATGCATTTTTAACACTGTCGTGTCGTTTATTTGATCAACGGTTAGCTTATCTATGCCAACATGTGTAACCCCGTATCATAAGCTGTGATGATAATTGTATAAAAATGTTTCTTTTAGCTTGGAGAATGAATCTGTATAAAAAATTATTTATATAAAGGAGGCTTGGCCTCTAATGGATTGCAACGGCCTCTACGTCGGAGAGACCAGTCCACACTGCAATTGTTTTGTAACTGTGTTCTAGCAACTGGCAAGTTTGTAAAAAATGTATAGTACACGGCAGGAACCAGGACGTGCTTCAGCCGCGGAAAAGCAACGTTGATATCGGCGGAGTAACAAATGCTTCTCGAGGTAGCTCGTTGTATCGAAAGAGTGGTCGTGCCAAAATGTTGTGTTGCTGACCTAATCCGAGTGAGACTGTAGGTTTGTTTTTGTTTTTTTCCCCCAAAAACGACAATGAACAAAATAAACAATGATTGCACGGCGAACACAATTACAAACATAAAAAACATTTTTAAGCAAGGTTGATAAATCAGGTCACTGGGCCTTTAACATTTACAACTGAAGACTCTTTTTAGATGTAAGAATAATAAAGGCAATAATGATTGAATGTTGACATAATGATAGATAAGACTTGAGTTGGTTTGACGGTTTGTTGAGATAAACGCATTCCGTTGTTATGATAATTCATATTGTTAGTAAGGATGTTCTCATCCACATTTTTTGGCTTCCGATACGATTTTTTTTAGTAGTCTTGCCAATCCGATCCGGTACAGATTGTTTAAAATATAATTTGCTTTGGTTAAAAAAAACAACTTTGTCGAATTAAATATTTGTATGAAAATAGCTCTTCAAAGCACAAAAAAAAATGCAACCGCATTATTGCTGAATTTACTTTTTTGCATGACCACAGTATAGTTTGGCTAATGCAATAAAAGTCCATCCTGTTAAAGATAAAATTGGAAAAAATGGTCGTGCAAAATGCTTGTAGGGTAGGACTAATCATTTGACTTGGTTATAGATCAATTTGTGGTGTGATTTAGAATACATGACTTTTTTTTCAAACAAACTCTCTTCAACGCATTAGTAATTTATTGATGGTCCCTAGTGTGACCAACCGGCGGTTAGAGAGGCACCGTGACATAGCAGTCTGGGCCCAGACCGCACCTACCAGGTTGTGGCCCAGAGTTACGAACGTTGTACGGCAACCGAATCGGCCCAATCTCGGGATGGAACCCGGTTTCATCCAATCTTCACAATACAGCCGAGCCGGCATCCAATCCCGATCCTGAAAATTGGATCCGGACTTTTCTACGCACCCATCACTAGACGTCATTTGTGTGATTCTGGTTGGTCCGTCATTGCCTTGATTTATTCCAAAAACAGACGCTGGAAATTGGGCTGAGTTTTGTCCGACTGATTTGGTCCAAATCCATTCTCTAGACCGCTTATCCTCATTAGGGTCGCGGGTATGCTGGAGCCTATCCCAGCTGGCTTCGGGCAGGAGGCGTGGTACACCCTGGACTGGTTGGATTTGGTCCAGATGTAGCCCAAAAATAGACGTTTTCATCCAAATTTAGACAGGAAAGGGACGTATTTATGGAGAGTTCATTTTTTAACCAAATCTAAACGTTTTTTCCATGTATGGTATTCATGACTGATGACTGATTGATTTAAAGGGAATAGACAATAACCGATTAAACAATCAATCAACTTCACGCAGAAATTACACGTTAACTTGCCAAATTGATAATATGCATCATTTTGAAGTCAAGTATTGTAGTTGGACCTCAAAGGTACCGCCAAAAATCCCAACTAAGCATTAAAATGCATTCAACTTGACTCTTTTTCCATCCCGCAGGTGTTCAGAAGACAACGTGGGAGCCATAACACTCCGATGACGCTATCGGATTCCTGGATAAACGCTACGGCAACACCGTTCCTTCAGCACCCCCTCAGTGTAAAATCCGTCCTTAAAAACTGTTCAAAACAATGACTGGAACACCTGGTGCTTGTCCCGTCCTCCCTTCCTCCTCAACACCGGTCCTCCCCTCGAGAACGTGCGCGCTCACAGAAGGTGGAAGGCCGAGGAACGGCGAACACGGGCGGGTAACGCGAGGGGTTAAAAGGGGGGAAAGTGGGGCCGAAAGTCCGCTTGAAGACGGGGAGAGAGCAGACCGAGAGTTGATGGGACTGCTGTTGAGTGCGGTTGTGTTTATTTAGTCTGCTTCAAAGGCAGGCCTAATTATTTTACCATGCTGTGCCTATAGAGACCTGAAGATTCATGGGCTGCTCTCGACTTCTATCTCCTCCAAATGACTTGACAAGTTAACCCTTCGTCGCCCGACACCGTGCCATTGTCCACCAAGACCTTCACCTTCAAGACTGAACTCACACGTTTGACTCACACCAGTGTTCACCACCGACACCACGCGTCGCCGTGTGCTCGTTATCATCATTTGGAACATTTCTGAGATTGCTTTTGGATGACAAAGTGTCTCATTCCATCGCTCGTTGAGAGCCATCGATGGCGTCTTTGGCTGGACTGATGTTTGCTGTCTGCAGAATAGTTTGAATGTCACCAGTGGGACTAACAAAATGGAAAAAAAACAAGGTCCTCTCACTGGTTTCACATGCACCTCCATAACCCACCTCGTGAATGAGGTTGACTTGTGGAAAAGAATATTCTGTTCCAAAGACACCACTTATGCCAGTTAACGTCCTCAACATAAACACAACGTACTTCTGCTTGTGTGCTCAAAGATCCCCGGCAATCAGGATTAACACCGTGCTTACGGTTGTGTTTTCTTTGTCATTATGCAGCATGTCATTTGGTCACCCAAATTCTCAAAATAGCTGGAATGCCACTTCTTTCCATCTTTTGCCCCAAATACACTGCTCTCCCATGTTGCGCCATGCATTCGTACAAGGGTGGCTTGGTCTCTCCAATGGATTGCAATGGCCTCTACATAGAAAAGACCATTCGAGACTGCCAGGGATAACTACAAAACTTGCTCCAATAATATCAAGGAGATATTATAATGAAAACCAGGACATTTTCAACACTTGCTAAAAACAAAAAGCTTGGACGACCGTGGTAGGATGTGACGACAATGTATGTCTGGGGAAAACAGGACTTTCTGGTCACCCAAATTAAAAAGCTTCCTCAATTCTCAAAATGTGAAAAAACAATGACCAGTATCTGGAAAACAACTTTTTTCCATCTTTTGGCACAAAAGAACTGCTCTCCCATGTTGGGTGGCTTGGTCTCTCCAATGAATGGCAAAGGCCTCTACATAGGAAAGACCATTCAAGACTTCCAGGGACATTATATTTAAATACTAAAATTACATTTATAGTATATTGCGGGAACAATCACAAACTTGAGTCGCAGAAAGGAGCGTTTCCCATGCGCTGCAGTAGGTTATCATACAGTTTGTGATTTGGTCGATTTGCCAGAGAAGCGAGACGGTACTGAATAACTGCCGGTATTTTTTAAATTGACATTTACACAGCGGTACCTTGGCATACGAGTCACCCAACTAACAAGTGGTTTTTTTTAGATGAGAGCCGTCTTTCAAATGAATTTTTGCTTTGAACTACAGGCTAAAATTTGGGTATGAGCTACTAATTAACAGCAGGCATAGCCGGGGACAGCTATTTGGGGGCTTGTGCCAACAGCTGAAGAGCTAGCAGCGCGCTAGGTCTTAAAATCGCACCTTTAAGCATTTATAAATATAAATGATGTAAGGAAATATAAGAAATATAATGTGACAAAAGGGTAAAAATGAAGTATAGTGTTTTTGTACAGCGTGGGACAAAGTTAGATAGCTAGATAGCATTTAAGGGCTATCAAAAAAAGCGGGACTAAACGCCATTCCCATTAAACGTGCAAAAACTGGGGGATTTTTAAATGTATATTATTTTGCCAATAAATGAATGGCCCATATTTCCAAAATGAGTGGATAAGCAGCCTAGAAGATGGATGGATGGATAGTTATTGTAGTAGCCACAAAGAGATTTACATCCCTACTATTTATAGATAAAAAAGTATTTGTATCTGCGATTAAGTGCGATTAATTATGAGTTAACTATGGAGAAAACATGTTCGATCGCGATTAAATATTTTAATCCACTGATAGCCCAAAACATATGCATATGTGGACATATGTTACACCTTTTTGTTGCCTAAATTAAGCATTTTCAAGGACAAAAATGGCTCAAATATTGGTTCATGTCTGCAGTAACTTGATTGCGTGGTTGGTTTTTTGGAGCTGAGGGTGACTTTGCTGTGAATAAAATGTGGAAAATAACTGCATTTTTTTTCCATTAATGATCTCTGCTGTATGGTACATCTGTGTCAAGTATCAAGTGCTGAAGGACCAGGGCAGGAACAATAACAATTAGCCAGTCCCCCATATAATAGTGTAAGACGAGTGTCAGTGGTCTTGTTCACTCATTCCTGGCAAGCAGACAGAAGATCACTTTACGTGGAATGGGAATGCCAGTCACTTTAGGAATTTATATGTGTTATTAGTCCGGTCTAGACAACTGAGGACAAATGTCATAGACATGCAAGACATGGACCCGCTCCAAAGCAATAACGCGAGAAAGATGGTGAAGGTGTCAGCCGTGGGAACAATTGTTTATATTCAGAAAAAGGAACATATTTCCTTGAGGATTTCCAGCTTTTTGGGGGAGTCTAAACTAGTCTTGCGAGGTTTCGTGCAGCGTGACAGCACCTACGGAGATGTTTCTGGGAATATCATTTGTTGGTCCTTACCTACCAGTAATACACATGCCGCGCACCGGAATATAAAAAGAAATAAATACTCCGAGGACTCGCAACGTCACTCCTTCATCTGCTGAGCACTTCCAGATTTTTTCCCCCCTCAACGCTATCACAGCTTTTTGACTTTTTTGTTTGCTTAATTTTTCCCAAAGATGACCGCGATCAAGTTAAACACGATTAAACCTGACGGGTTTTTATGTTTGGAAATGAAAGCAACATATCCAGCCACTGGGATATGGAATTTTTTTCCACGTGTGACATCGAGGAGACTATGGAGCTCAGAGAATGATTGCTGTTGTTTTTCATCATCTTTTGGATTCCCAAAAACGTCTCCTCAGTTTCTTACTTTCGGTCTTTACTTGGCACGTTTGAGCTTCGACGGCTTCGATGTGCTGCCAACTCTGCTCTCTGACCTTCAAGGTAATAAAATGTCCTTTTCGGATTGACACTCATTCCCACTAATTGGCTGTAGTAACGCCTGACTATGATTACTACCTACACAATAAATACAATCTAGATGATACACGAAGGAATCCAAAAGGGATGCTATGTTCAAATGGACACTGTGCCTTAAGTTAATTATGTCCTGTCAATTTCCTGTAAAAGTTTGGAATTTGTAGGATTTCAATAAGTAATAAAGGGGTCAATTACATATTTTAATCCTGATTAATCACATTTTGTCCATAGTCAACACATAATTAATAGCATTTAATCACAGAGAGAAATCTGTTTTTATCCGTAATAAGGCCAATAATCGATATTTTGATATTGTCCAACTCTCAATTCCGATATCAACCGATACCATACGTGTGATACCAGTATGTGTTTATTTTCCATTTTTAAAAGGGGAAAATTCTGGGCAATTCCAATGACCTTTGACTGCCAGGAAACCTTCATTCATTCATTCATTTTCTATACCGCTTATCCTCACTAGGGTCACGGGGATGCTGGAGCCTATCCCAGCTGACTTTGGGCGAGAGGCGGGGTACACCCTGGACTGGTCGCCAGTCAATCGCAGGGCACATATAGACAAACAAACATTCACACTCACATTCATACCGATGGACAATTTAGAGTCACCAATTAACCTAACATGCATGTTTTTGGAATGTGGGAGGAAACCGGAGTACCCGGAGAAAACCCACACACGCACGGGGAGAACATGCAAACTCCACACAGAGATGCCCAACGGAGATTTGAACCCAGGTCTTCCAGATCTCCTGACTGTGTGGCCAATGTGCTAACCACTCAGCCACCGTGCGGCTGATACAATTATAAAACATAAATATTAATTAATTATTAATTAATAAACGGGGAAGGGGCAACATGATTTTTGTAATGGGGCCCAGAATTCGGGCTTCATGATATATGAAAAAAAGGCCATAAAATCACCTTATTATCGGTCTGGCATGACATAAGTTGAACATTTAGGAAGATGTGTGTCCCATTACATCTGGCGTAAAAGTAAAAACTAATGAACATCATACAAACAGTAAAATATGGTGGTGGTAGTGTGATGGTCTAGGGCTGTTTTGCTGCTTCAGGACCTGGAAGACTTGCTGTGATAAATGGAACCATCAGTTCTGCTGTTTACCAAAAAAAAAAAAAACACCTGAAGGAGAATGTCCGGCTATCAGTTGGTGACCTCAAGCTGAAACCAGCTTGGGTTCTGCAGCAGGACAATGACCCAAAACACACCAGCAAGTCCACCTCTGAATGGCTGAAGAAAACCAAAATGAGGACTTTGGAGTGGCCTAGTCAAAGTCCTGACCTGAATGCTATGGAGATGCTGTGACATGACCTTATAAAGGCGCTTCATGCTGGAAAAGCCTCCATTGTGACTGAATGACAACAATTCTGCAAAGCGCTGTAGGAGACTCATTGCAAGTTATGGCAAACGCTTGATTGCAGTTGTTGCTGCTAAGGGTGGCCCAACCACTTATTAGCTTTAGGCTAAAATCACTTTTCCACACAGGCCCACGTAGGTTTGGACTTGTTCTCCCTTTTTGTGTTCGGTTGTGTTGTCGTTGACTAAAATTTTAATTTGTTTGATGATCTGAAACATTTAGGTGTGACAAACATGCAAAAAAATAAAAAATCAGGACACAATTCCACAGCACTGTGTATTAAATATGAAATGGAATTTATTCCAAACATTCTTCCGAGCGAGTACACGAGTACATACCAGTATGTGTCTGTGTTTACTATACTGGAACTACTTTGAACTGAAGTCAAACCTAAAATATGTTCCCAGTTTGGGCAGAAATGGGTCCAAATGTGATAAAAGCGTCCAGCTGTTGTGCACATGACTGGTATCCCGGTTAACGTGATGCACCTGGGATTGAGAGCGGCTAATCCACCAGCTCGCGCTGACTCAACTCGTCTCTCAACTGCTGTAAAAGTCACAATAAAATCAAACAATTGCAAGAGCCTTCTATCATTGGGTGTCCTGCCGTGTCGCCTTGATCCTTCCTTTCCATTCATCCACCGGCTTGCTGGTTTCTGTCTTTTCCATCCACACGGTCAAACTTTCGATGTCTGTCTTAAGTGTCCCCCCCGGTGTCCTCTGTCTGATCCCCGCTTCCTGTACCGACCTCCTTCTGTCGGCCGAACATTTATCTCTCTCTATCCCTGCTGCAGCGCTCCCCTTCACCCCCCTCGGCCCTTTTTCTTTCCCCTTCCCTGCTTTCCAGCGCAGTCTGCGAAACCAATTAGACCTTGTAAGCGGGGGGCCTTTTGCCCCCGTCGTGCGCTCGGTTTAACCTGCCGCTCCAAATGGACCTTGCCTCAGAGCACGGCCGCCACCTTCCCCGGCCGGCTCAGTGGGTGGGTTTGGTAGGGTGAGGGTGGTAGAGGTAGAGGATCACGGGGGGCGGGGTGGGTAATGTGTCTGCGGGAGCTCAGGGACCACCAATCCTCTTTTGAACTGCCGCCCTCAGTCGAAGTGCTTGGAAAGTGTCAGGGTGACTGTTTTTCAATCCATTTTCAATGCTAATCATCCTTTGGGTTTGCGCATTTTATGCGCGATCGTGTTTCAAGCCACATCGATACGGTTCGGCCCCCTCTGGGGGTAAACAAACTCCTCTTTTGGCAGCCGACCGTCTCTTCTCACCCTCCTTCCACCCTCACCCTAACTGCCAGGAATGCTTTTAACAATCCACCGTCAGACCCAAGCAACACGGGACGCCGGGAGATTGGTGCATTCCAAAGGGGGACTTTTCTTTTGGTTGCCACTCTTCACATGTCAATCAGCAACACTATCTCCTTGTCACCCCTTTAACCGCCCCCACCCCTCTGCCCCTAAATACACACACATACGCCGTCCTGTTTTGCCACATCTCAATTAGAGGACCCTGTCCCACAGATAGTGTTAAATCACCCGAGAATGCAACCTCCTCCACCTACAACATCTGGCACGGGGTCACCGAGGAGCACCTGAGAAACGGATCGGAGGAGACCTCCTCTGACAACGGAAGAAAAATGGTAGCGTCTGTTTCCGACCTTACAACTCGTCCGAGCCGGCTGCTTTCTCGCCTCAATAAAGTCATTCGGTCCAGCATCATTGATCGGCTGCCCAAACCAACTTTCAACATCTCACCTCCACACACACACACACACACAGTGAGGGTAAGGGTGCTGGTGAAATTCCTTGGCGCATTATCAGTGCGTTGAAAGCACCTGATTGGTATGTGACAGCGGCAGCTAGTGACAGTTCTCCTTCAAAGTGGGGGCTGGGAAGGTGGGGGGTGGGGGCGCACGAGTCCCGCTGGGTGTCGGACAGAAGCTGTCAGTGGGCCGAGGGAGGGTGGCGCTTATCAATCAAACACCCCGACCGCCCGTCCCCCCCGGCCCACCACGCCAACCTTCGAATCCTAAGAAGGGCCGTTTGAGTGGGGAGGGTGTCACAGGGGACGGGGGCAAGTGGGGGCAACGTGAACGGGGGTGACTGCGTTACGTCTGACGCGGTCCTGCTTTCCCGTCTGTGTTTGCCGTGGATTCGCACCTTTTTTTCATCTGCTTTCAATGACAAATAATGACTTTGTTTTTATGGTAGCGTAAATAGAAAGCGGTTATCTGCAGTTCTGCAGCCATGACTGCAGCAGAGGGCGTTGTCAGTTCACTTAACATTTTCCAGCATGAAGATGCTTTGACAAGGTGCAATGTAATATGTGTGTAACTGCACCTTTTCTAAGTACAAGACTGTATGGGCCGTTCCACCCAACTGCTGCCATTTGCTTGCGGTAGCGCTCTCAGAATAAACGTAATTTTATGGCTCTAAAATGTATATTGAATTTGCTTCTAAAAACCAAAAAATGTATTTAGATCATATAAATGTAATTCTAATCAAATTATATATGCAACATTATTTGAGTGGAATAATTTTTTTATATATTTCATATATAAAATATATTTCTATATAATTTAGATGTTTAGTATTGTATTATATATGTTTAATTTTTTGTTGTATTCAAAATTATATAAATGTATATATATGGATAATATATAAAAATAAATAAAAATGTGTATATATATACAGTACGTATATAGATATTATATCAAAATGAATAAATATGTATTATTATTATTACTAATTTTATATATTTTATATTGTTTTATAACTATATTTGATTTAATAAACAGGTACATTTACCACCACTGCCACATCCTCAAAAAACGTAACTTACTAAGCTTTCAAAGCTTTAGTGGTTTGTTTTCTCAAATTAAAGCGTATAAATAACACAGTCACCAGAAGCTCCTCAAATCCTAACTGCAACTCCATTCTTCAGGACACCTTTCGCCCAGTCAACTTTTCCTGCAAGAGCTTTAAACTCTGGAGCTCACCGCCACCGGAAATAAAATCATCACCGAGTTTGAGATGTTTACCTGCAGAACAACAACCTGTTTCAAGAAACAACAAAACTGCACTCATTTTTTAATACTGCGTAGAGGAAGTGAGTATATATTAGTAGAAGGATGTTGAGTTTTGCTCTGCCGGGCAGGAGGCCTGGAGGAAGACCAGAAAGGAGGTTTATGGATGTAGTGAATGTAGTGACATTCCATGTCCCAAGAACCACATTTGGCCGCCGAAGACCAGGTCGCCCAGAAATGAGTTTCCTTCGTAGGGTGGCTGGACTCACCCTAAGAGATAGGGTGAGGAGCTCGGCCATCCGGGAGGACCAGTTGAGGTGGTTCGGGCATCTAGTCCGGATGCCTCCCTGGTGAGGTGTTTCAGGCAAGCCCAGCCGGGAGAAGGCCCCCGGGAAGACCTAGGACACGCTGGAGGGACTATGTCTCACAGCTGGCCTGGGAACGCCTTGGTGTCCTCCCGATGGAGCTGGAAGAGGTCGCTGGGGACCGGGAAGTCTGGACTTCCCTACTGAAGCTGCTGCCCCCGCGACCCGGACCCGGATAAGCGG
>QODF01000098.1:1260404-1279516 GCA_024372805.1 Oostethus manadensis | reverse complement strand
CCCCCCCCCCCCCCCAGCCATCGAATATACAGACAAATAAATGACTTAACTTACATTTCTTTTTTAAAGAGAACAAACTTCAAAGTATAGTTGGGATAAGGAGTAGTATAAGAATGCATGCAAATATTATGTCCATACTTGAATGAATAACAAGATTTAAGTGATTATGTTTCACGGGAAAGTCTAATTTTAGCTGGCGGGGGTGCGGCAACAATGGCTGCTTTTCCTGTGTCCACTTCAGTTACAACTCATCTTTTAAATTGCATTTATTAAATAGGCAATCAGATGCATTTGCAGCACACTTTACTCGGTGAAAAGTGTATTTATACATTGTATTTATTAATGAATACTGTATGCTTGTCATTGTTTGGTGACGTAAAAAAACGTATTTAAAATCCATTCTTTTTAGGGCTTTTATGGGTGCATCCATTGTTTGTTTTTTGTCATTCGCAGTGACTTACTGTATTTTGTATTTTTCACCCACGACCCAAAATATGAGACAACCTGTCATAAGTACGACTTCCTGTCCTGCACTCTTATTGTGGCAAGCTGCACTTCCTGCAGGTGGTTGGTTGCGGTTGCTTTACTTGGGTGGAACCGCTCACGCCCGTCCTTTATCCCAATGAGGGGGATTTATAAGCCCAGCACCAGCACATGGACTGGTTGATTGACTTTGTTAACTTGGTTTCCTCAGTGTTCCTCATTTTTGAATAATAAAAAAAATGTTTTCAATATTACTAAAATAACAACTCTTAGATTATAATTAATGTCTATCGATTGAAGTATTTTATCTCAATTAATCACACTTTGACCGTAGTTAGCTCTTAGTTAATCGCATTTAATCGCAGGTACTTAATTTGTAATTTATTTTATATATTTAGATATATTAAATATATTATATATTTTTGGTAAATATACAAAAATTGTTTATCTCATATTCTCTGTATTACTTATTATTTGTATTTTATTCTGTTATATTATACTTACATAATTGTATTGTATGTATTGTTTATGTATTGTTTTTTTTCCTACTTGTAGTTCAATAACACCTGTCTAAGGGATATCAATATTGGAAATATGGACTATTCTTTTATTAAAATATAATATACAGATAGAAATCCCCCATTTTTTTTTTACATTAAATGTGAGCTGCGATATGTCCCACTGTTTGACGGTCTTTGAACGCACCTTTCGCTTTCTCACACGCTACACGGAATGTTGCAGTGTATTTTTACCCTTTTTCTTTCACCTCGTTTTTGGTCCCAAATGCTGACACTACGTAAGAATGCACAAAGGTAAGATCTGATGACTTTACTGAGTGCTAATGTGCATATTTGTGTGGTGCACCTTTCTGGAAGACTTTGTCTTCTCCTGCAGGCTCGGACTGGTGGAGGGTGGCTGTGTATGTCCCCCTCATATTTTTACACAATACTTAAATTAGATGGCTATAATGTACATATGCTTTACTGAGGTGTTAAAATCTCTCCCGGTGGCTAGATAGTTCTACTAGCTAGACTAGCAAGCACGGCTAATGCTACTTGCAGCCGAATTCAGCACTGACCGCCTGCAAACAGCAGGTTGCAACCCAAATTTTAGCCTGCAGTTTAAAGCAAAATTGAGTCGCAGAGACGGCCCGCGTCTAAAGCACTCGTTAGTTGGGACCCTCGTATGCCAAGGTACCTGCATGTGACAATTAAAAACGTTACCTTTACTGCCCCAGTCGATCTAATCCGCGACAATTCCATTGAAAGGAGGCTTGTTAACTTTGACAGGCCTAATTATAATAAAAGCTGTTGTTTTTACCATTGGTTGTACTGGCACAAATATGAAAATGTTGGTATCCCAGTTGGTTGGTTGGTTGGTTTCAGTGCATAAAATTTGCAACAAGCACACCTCCCTTATCCAGCAGGCCATGTGTTGGTAATGAGCGCCCTCTGATGGCTGTTCCCCTCAATACCTCACTGTGATTGCATCATCACATACAGCATGCAGCTGAGAGTCAAAGTTGTAGTTGGATTGCAGTGGTACCTCGGTTAACATCCGCCCTGGTTAAGGCGGTTTTTGGTCGACATCCAGAATTTTGGCTAAAATTATGAGCTGGCTGGCGTCCGCGCGCAAAGTTGTATCTGTTTCCACCCATGCAACTAGATGGCGTTAGCTGGCTGTTTTCCCGCCATATGCGCAATCACGACCCCAAATAAGATGCAAGGGCACACTTCCGTCCCCCCTTCTTCCTCCCTCCTCCGTGATCTATAAATACTCTCTCATCAGCAGAGGCTGGCTGTGAGAGGCGTTGACCCCCATCCCCTCTCCGTCCAGCGTGGCAGTGATTGATGGCGGCTCGGGCCGGCGCTAACCTTGCACTTGGGCCCTGGCAGTATAAATGATGGCGGGTCAGCGGGACCGAGCCAGGATGCAGGTGGGAGACCTCCATCTCTTGCCGTCTGTCCTGTTATCGTCCGCGATGCCGACATCATCATCGCCGCCGTCTCCTTGGAGGATAAATAACAGCGGATCAGGTGACGGGAGCAGCTCCGGCCTTTGATGGGAGCTTTAATTTCATGCCTAATTTCTCTCGGCACGGAGAGAATCGATGCCGCCCCGCTCATGCCCCCCATCTCTTTGCGGCGAAGACAGGGAGCCCAGAAGGACAAACGCTGAGTTACGGGCCCCGCCAAGCTCACCTGTGAACACGCGTGCCCGTGCGTCCTTCACAGGGCCGGCCGTGGTGTCGGGCCCGGTTCATCTGGGACAGATAGCTTTGGAAATGAGAGCAACAAGCAGAAATAAAAGCGCGTTACGCTTCGCCACGGTGATAAATAGCAACCCCCGTGTCCCCCCACAGGGAGACGTTGAACTCCGGCACCCCTTCGTAATGACGTTGTCTACCTATCGATCCAGATATGATCCATGTACTGTAATTCTTATGCCATCGGGGCCCGGCAATAACTCCGAGCCGTGTTTCGGGCCGCCTGACAGCTTATTAGTTTGAGTTTGGACCTTTACCCGCTTCCTCCCTTCCTTTTTCTCACGCGCCTTCCCCGCAGGCTTCTCATTTCTCCTTGTTCCTCCGAACTAATATCATCAGCGGCAGAGAGAGAGGCTCTTCCTCTCTGAAGACGTCTCACGCTCAGCCACATATCTTCTTCTCTTCAGCGCGTTCGCTCGCAGTATGATACGGTTTAGTGTCCGCGACGGCGGCTCATCTGTCTTTGATTTGGAGCACAGCCCCCGCAGGCTCCCAGGGAGGCTCCGCCATCCCTCTTTAGACTCTGTTCTTTTCTTCCCTTTGAGCCACAACTATATTTCACTTCATTCCAACCCTTTCTTCCCCTTTTTAGCCCCAGTGTAATAGCTGGAGATCTATGGCTCTGCTTGTGCAGCCTTCTGAGCCTCCTCTGCCTTTTATAAAACATTGTCAGAGTGACAAAACAGCCGCCCGTGGGTGTCCCGGAACAGGTGCACCCTCCTCCCGGGGCAATGCCTCAATATCCCAAACGGATCCTTCCTTGAAAAAGATAACGCCCGGGTGCTCGGACAGGAGTCGGAACACAATCGTAGCTCATCTCTCTAAGCCGTGGACTGTCTGTCAACGTTTTTATAAGAGCTGATTTAAGGACCCCTCTGGTTTTTTTTTTGCTGACACGGCTAATCGAGGAGCTCGGGAGGAGCTTGGGACGGAGTCTTTCATGACGCGAGGGGCAGAGGCGTGGACGTGTGGGGGTTTGTTCATTACTCTCGCTGTTTGAGAGACCCTAATGATGTTCCTCGTCGCCACCGAGACACGTAACAACCCGACGCCTCTGAGGCATGACCGTGATTGAGATGTGAGTAAAAGCGAGGAAGCAAAGGAGGGAGCAGATGGGCTCAGCAGACAATTAAAGCTGCATGTTCTCAACCTCTGCCAGCTTCATTCTTCCTGACGTGCACGATTGTTAAGCGACAGTAATAGTTTACCATTACAAAATCTGGTCCGGGGGCCATTCGCGGCCCGCGTCTGTATTAGTATTGGCCGCCAAAGAATATTCTACACAGTGGTGTGAAAAACTATTTGCCCCCTTCCTGACTTTTTGTCACACCTAAATGTTTCTGCTCATAAAAAAAAGTTAACTATTAGTCAAAGATAACATCATTGAACACAAAATGATGACCGCCAAGACTTTTGGGAAAAGATCTTGTTCTTTTTGGAAGGTGCGTGTCCCGTTCCATCTGGCGTAAAAGTAACACAGCATTTCATAGCAACAGTCAAATATGGTGGTGGTGGTGTGATGGTCTGGGCTGGTTTTGCTGCTTCAGGACCTGGAAGGCTTGCTGGGATAGATGGAAGCATGAATTCTACTGTCTAGCAAAAAATCCTGAAGGAGAATGTCCGGCCATCTGTTGGTCAACTCAAGCTAAAGCCATCTTGGGTGCTGCAGCAGGACAATGACCCAAAACACACCAGCAAATCCACCTCTGAATGGCTGAAGAAAAACCAAATGAAGACGTCGGAGTGGCCTAGTCAAAGTCCTGACCGGAATCCCATGGAGATGCTGTGGCATGACCTTAAGAAGGCGCTTCATGCTAGAAAAGCCTCAAATAAAGCTGAATGACAACAATTATGCCAAAATTCCTCCAGAGCGTGTAAAAGACTTGTTGCAAGTTATGGCAAACGTTTGATTGCAGTTATTGCTGCTAAGGGTGCCCAAGCAGTTATTAGGTGCAGGGGCAATTACTTTTTCACACAGGGCTATGTGGGTTTGGATTTTTTTCTCCCTAGATAATAAAAAAAATCATTTAAAAACTGCATTTTGTGTTTACTCGTGTTATCTTTGACTAATATTAAAATGTGTTTGATGAACAGAAACATTTTGAGTGGCAAACATGCAAAAGGATAAAAAGTCAAGAAGGGGGCAAATAGTTTTTCACAGCACTGTAGGTAAAATAACAGCTTTACGCAGCTTAATAAAGGTGGACTGGGACAAAAATTTCACAGTGGACTTTTTAGTCCCGACTGGCCCACTACAATGGCCCACTACGCGCTCCACTGATGCACATACAAACATGAACAATATCCTTTAATAATATTCTGGATCCTTGAGTCATTAAACGATCGCAAAATCATCCACGGGTGGGCTGGGATGGGCTGCCGTGGTTCCAAAGTCCATAAGCAGGTTGTACCGGGCCTGCTACCCATCCAGACATGAAAAAAATGAGAGGAATGGTGTGGAATAAGATTGCATGCAATCAGAGCTTTGACTGACATTTTGATTTGCAGTACAGCTCAGCGTAATGTCTAGGCAATACATCTGCGCGGTACAGTATGCATGCGGATTTTTTGATTGTAACGGTTGAGTTTTATACATTTCAAGTGCATAATGTCAAACTAGTCAAAGGACAATAAACCATGATGACTGATTAAAAAAAAAAAAGTTTAAATTTTTACCTCGATGTTCTTCACGAAGCAAGTTAGTCTTCGGGCACTAAAAAAAAGGTGCATTTCGACACTTTAAACACTCAAACTGTGAAAATAGCAGACGTATGCAGAACAGTTAAGCAAGCCAATCACGCGTTAGCAAAAAACAGCAGAGCCAATTAATGAGCTTGTGGGCGGGCTGGAGGGGAACGTGCTTTCAAAACTTGAGTGTCCGTTTTCCCTTAGGGGTTAGCGCTAGGCCTGTCTACATTTCTACCTAAAGGGATCTTTTGGACCGTTTGACGTGAAGTTGTAAGACTTCACGTGTATTTGAGATCACAAGGGGTCTGAAACTCAGATTACCTGGGGGCTTCTTGGGGGTAGAGTCTGGGTGACACCGGGCAGCACCAGGTACTGCATGCACTGCGACCGATGAGGGAGCCGCTCGGTCACATTTCCATACCTCTGAAATGACGGTTTTCTCTTCCAGCCGTAAAATTCCAATTGTTCTCTTTTGTGCGGTGTTTGTGTGATATCGTGTCTCGCTGATACAACCCTGATATGAAATGCAGGATGCATTGCGTCGTCACGTGTGTCGCAAGATTTCATCATGTGCTGCGATCCAAGATGGCGGGTAAACAAACCGGACGGTGTTTTCAACAGCAAACAAGCGAGCGAACGCAAACCAGGGCATGATTTTAGCCTAAATTTTGGATGCCAACCAAAAAAACGCCTTAACCGGGGCGGATGTTAACCGAGGTACCACTATAATCCAAAATATTGATCGGGTCTTCTTATGCCCTGTCCACATTATCTCTTAAAACAAAGTGCCTTTTTCACGATTTGGTTATTCATCCACACGAGCCCGCAGATATACGACCCCAAAAATCCTCAAATCCTCCGGCCTCCGTGCAGATTTGGAGAAAACTCTGGTTATGCGTTTGGGTATGGAAAAAAATAACCGGAGTTTTGCATTTCCAAACGTCACACACGCGACCCGTATTCACATCTATGCGGTTTTAAATACCCTGCTACGTGTGGACAAGACCTCAGTCTTTAACAACTGTTCAGAACAGGAACGGGTTCTTCAGAACATAGAACCCGTTCTTCAGCGCCGCTGGGAGTGCTTCCAGCTTCCCAGCATGCACTTGTTTTGTAAAAGGTTGCTACAATTATGTGTTCAGAGTTAACATCCACTGGAGCCCGACCGCTGTGCAAAGCCTTCCCCAGCACATCCCAAAGATTCTCAAAGGGGTTAGGGTCTGGACTCCATCCAATGCATCATCATGCTCCTTGAACCACTCCGAATCCTGGCATTGTCATCTTGGAATATGCCCGTGCCATCAGGGAAGGAAAAATCCATTGATGGAATAACTCCTTCAGTATATTCAGGTAGTCAGCTGGCCTCATTCTTTGAGCCCATAGTGTTGCTGAACTTAGACCTGACCAACTGCAGCAACCAGTCCAGGTGGCGACTTCATAGTAGTCCCCATAATTGTAGTCCCCATAATAGTAGACCTTGCCCTCTGGGTGTTTACACACATACTTGTTAGATGTTTTTTGGTGTTGGCCCCGTGATTTTAGTTCGTGTTCACTCTGCCTGGCGAGCCCCCTCGTCACTTTCCGCCACGCTCGCCGCCGCCACTGGCGTCTTATGGGGACTCAAGTTTGTCCCAATACGCATGAAGTAAACTAAACTCGGACGTCAAGTAGGGGAACTTATCTGGCAAAATGAATGATTTCAGTGCAGGGTCAGAAGGTGTAGGAGGAAATTAGCTTTATTGTTCTGAACATGGCCGCACGGTGGATGAGTGGGTAGCACCTTGGCCTCGCAGGCAGGAGGTTCAGGGTTCGAATCTCCGTTGGGCATCTCTGTGTGGAGTTTGCATGTTCTCCCCGTGCGTGTGTGGGTTTTCTCCGGGTACTCCGGTTTCCTTCCACATTCCAAAAACATGCATGTTAGGTTAATTGGTGACTCTAAATTGTCCATTAGAGTGTGAATGTTTGTTTGTCTTTATGTGCCCTGTGATTGGCTGGCGACCAGTCCAGGGTGTACCCCCCGCCTCCCGCCCAAAGCCAGCTGGGATAGGCTCCAGCATCCCCGCCACCCTAATGAGGATAAGCGGCATAGAAAACGAACGTTCTGAACATCATCCAGATTTGACACGTCCACATGCTCGTATGTCTTCAGCCTTGGCGGAGGCCTCCGCTCTTCCTCTGCCTCACGTCCCTCCTTCCTCTCCACCTCAGCCTCTTCATCCTCAGACACTCTCATCCGCAAGACGCAGAGTCTATCTTCTCTCTCGACACCCCCCAGCCTTAATTGGGAGTCAGGGAGAGCGGTGGAAATCGCATTAACGCGGGCCCTGTCTGGGTGCGCCATCCATCTTCTTTTTTATTACGCCGCGCCGGGGCCGCCCGGGCGCCGCCGTTCGATTTGTCACCGGCCTCGTTCGCTGATAACAGGCATTTGTCATCGCCTTGCCTCCCTGTTAATGTCATCATCTCCAGCCTGACAGCAGCAGCCCTCCACCGGGGAGCCCTGGCGACAAAGCACATCCGTCACGCGAAGATTTCCACAGCTAAGGGGACCGCACGCCGCAATAAGCCACATTAAGGCGCTTGTGAAGGCCGCGGAGCGTGCGCGCGCCCGCGTGCACGTCCTCGTGCAAAAGAGCGCGCTCGTTAGTGCGGAGGTGGGGGCAGACCGGGAGAGGAGGAGGTAATTTGTTGCAATTAATTACGCGGTGAGTGTGGCTTTGTTGTGCGGGAGAGCATTTTATCTGTTGGACCTCTTCCTGTGCCAGCCTGTGATGCTGTTTGATTGATGGATCGAGCATCCTGGCCGCGCACGCTCTCACGTGTTCCATGACGCTGTGTTATATAGTCTGAGTGACAAGCATCACTTTGCTGGGCGGCCAGCTTCTATTATGTCCAGCAATGCAGTTTGCGGCCATCTCTCAGGACTGAAAGCTTTGTGAACATTTGTCACTTCTGCAGAAATTCAACAACTCCAAGGTTAACCTTCAGTCCGCCTCCTCTCCGTTTTGGACCGCCTCTCCTCTTTCATTCATTCTTTCCCTGACAGCATGCCGCGGCAGAAAACGCAGAGATACTTAGAGGTACTGGACCGTACCGCAAAAGCAATTCAGATGAAACTAGAAATGCGCTCGGAGGAGCGAGCAGACCTCGGCCAAGCGCCCCAACAAAAGGATCATCTTACATTTGGTATTGGCTTTTTTTGGTGGTGCTACGGTAGGGCTCAAAATAACAGCAGTCCAATCTGACTAACCAGATGAAGTACTGCTATTGGTGTATTTTTATTGCTGCATAGCAAACAAGTTACCGGCAGGTGCAGTAGATTCTCAGAAAAAAGAGCCAGCATTCATGATGTGCACGCTCTTAAGGCTGTGCAATTATTTGAAATAGTGTCTGCCGTTGACTTTACAAGCTCAAAACTATTTTGTACAAACTTTTTTGTTTCTAGGATGAAATAAAATAATATTTTGCTTCACATCTGTGTGGCATGGACTCAACCAACTTGTTATTCCGCTCCAACATTCTTTAACAACATTCCACAATTCATGAACATTTCTGGGTTTGGCTTTTCTGATGTCACCTCATAAGTTCTTACATTGGACTAAGGTCCGGGGATCGGGCTGGCCACTCCATAACATTCATTTTGTTGGTTTGGAACCAAGATTTTGCTCATTTTCCTGTGGGTTGTTGGGTCATTGTCTTGTTGAAACACCAATTTCAAGGGCATGACCTCTCCAAGGATTCTGACATATGCAAACTGATCCATGATCCCTGCTATGGGATAAATCTCCCCAACACCATAGTAGGAGAAACATGCCCGTATCATGATGCTTCACTGTCTTCACTGTGTACTGTGGCTTGATTTCAGAGGTTGGGGGTCGTCTCACAAACAAACAATTTTACTCCCATCATGCCACAAAGTGTTCCTCCATTTCTCTTTAGGCCAGTTGATGTGTTCTTGGGCAAATTGTAACCTCTTCTGCTTATGCCTTTTTTGAACAGAGGGACTTTGCGGGAGATTCTTGTAAATAGATTAGCTCCACACGGACGTCTTCTAACTGTCACAGTACTTACAGGTAACTCCAGACTGTCTTTGATCATCCTGGAGTCGATCATTGGCCGAGCCGTTGCCATTCTGGTTATTCTTTGATCTTGTTGTCTTGTTGACGATTGTTGTCTTCCTTTTTCTGCCATGTGTCTCTGGTTTTGCTCACCATTTTAAGGCATTGGAGATCATTTTAGCTGAATAGACAATCATTTTCTGAACCTCTTCATAAGTTTTCCCCTCTACAATTACCTTTTTATTCAAAGTACGCTGTTCTTCGGCACCATGTCTTGAACGGCCCATTTTCCTCAGGCTTTCAAAGAGAAAAGTTGCTCAACAAGTCCTGGTTTCATCCTTAAATAGGGGCCGCCTGATTCACACCTGATTGATCACTGATTGAATGCCACACTGCTGTGTTCCTGAACACCCCCCTTTCAACTAATTGCCCAATATCAGCCTTAAGAGCGTGCATATCATGAATGCTGGGTTGTGTTTGTTTTCTGAGAATCTACTGCACCCTCTGGTAACGACGTGGTCACATGGCTACATGGTTGCCACGTAGCAATAAAAATATACTAATACCAGCGATTCAGCGGGTTAGTCACATTGCACTGCTATTATTTTGAACACTACTGTACATTTGCATGACAAAAAGGCCTCGTCACGAGAATATTTCCACAGCCAAGGGGACCTCACGCTGCAACAACCCCCTCCCAAATCCCCCTTCTCGCTCTGACTTTCACTCCCATCTGTGTAAGACGGACGAGCAAAGATGTGAGACCAGTTTTCCTACTGGTGTGTGTTTGTGCTGCAGGAGGCTGACAGATGGATCAGCCAGCCTAAGGGCAGGGCGAAGGAGATCCTTCAGCTTTGTCTATGGCTCCCAATGTCACATGACGCATGGTGATTTTGTTATCCGGGCTGCAGAGGAGCACATTAATGATGATGCCGGCGTTAGACGCTGTGAGAGTTACGCGTGCGCAATGTTGCGGTATAGCTCAACACAACGTGAAGCGGAGGTGGACTTTATGTTTTACAGGATCTTGTGAGGATGTGCATGCTGAGGATGGACTCGTGTTTTTTATTCACTGTGGGAAAATGACGGCTGGTGGTTTCTCCTTCGTGTCGGATCCGAGGAGCCCTTTCAAGCAGGGAACCGTTTGACATGCGGCCAGCTCGCCTGCCTCCCAACCCTCTTGCAAGCTTGGTGTTGACGCTCTCCTCCAAATTCAGAGCAACCTCTGCAGTGAAAGGGACTCTCTCTTCAATCGCCAGTGTTCGCTCGTTAAGTCTAAGCCTTAAACATGCCTCGCGCGCTTAAAGTATGAAACAAATGCTGGTCATTCTCCAGAAAGGGGTAGCAAAAGCGTGGCATAGTAAGCAAAAAATGAGGTTGTTATTTTCTAACCAATTTCCAATTCCATTCATGGGAAAATGCTATGTTACTAAATCCCATTTCCACGTGGGGACAAGAGAGTAGTGTGCTAACAAGGACATATTGTGATTAAAAACACATTATAAACACAGCTGGCCTCCTGCAGTGTATTACTAACACAATGAGATGCTCATCATTTTGAATGAAAACAGAGACAACATTATGGCGTACATTTGCGATGTGAACCGAAAAACATGGCAACCGGGGCGGATGCATGTGTTATTTTACTAAATCCATGTGAGGGCAAGTTAGTAGGATGCTAACAATAAGACGCTTGTCATATTGCACGCTAACCGGGGCAAAATTATGGGGTAATTGTTCAATGTTAACCAAACAACATGCTATCCAGGGCGGATGCTAACCAAGGTTTCACTGTTAATTCACCCTTAAAACCATGGCTGATGAATACATGCATGGCTTATGTTACTAAAGCTTCCACCTCACTTATTAGAATCCCATTTCATAAAAACATCTTTAAAAATATCAAATTTGAAGCTTTGGGAATATTAAAAAATAATGCTCCCTAATAGGGATTGGGATTAGAATACTAAAAAAAGTGATAAAACATGAGGCATTTTTATTTCAAGGTTCATGAATTCTTAATTTTATTGAATATTTCCCGTTGACTTTCACCACAATGCATTTCATAGCATTTTAACACATACAGTATAACAGACATGTTGATAAATTAAAACTCAGCCATTAAAGGACTACTACAGTAGCCACAATTTCCAGCTCTCTTCAGTAAAAAGAGACGTTTAGAGTGGGAGACAAAGGAGGAAGAAGTCAAGTCGACACTCACAGTGCACACATTTGCCCGTATGGGTGATGCCGTCTTATGTCTACTTGTATGTCGAGTCCCGACTCTGTGGAAACTACTTGGGAAGATCATGGGATGCGTTCAAATATGTGGCTCGCGATGCCGGGAAACGGATTAAAATGCTTTGTGTGCTCCATGGGAGGCGCTTTGCTATGTGATCTTTAGAAGTCATTCATTGTAAACACACAAGCTTCACGTAGGGTGCATCGTCTCTGCAGTATCCACGGTGTAAACCTCCAGTCACTAATCCAGTCACTAAGGGATCACTTTTTTTAATAATGGTTTGTATGCTCCATTAGAGGAGCTTTGCTATGTGATCTTCCAAGGTGTATAGAAGACAGTTTTAGACGCCGTTCATTGTAAACACATAATTTTCACGTAGTGTGTGTTGTCTCTACAGCATACATGACTGAAACTTCCGGTCACTAGTCCAGTCACTAAGGGATCACTCTATTTAATAATGGCCCACAGTCCCGTAGCCGTTCATCAGAGACATTTTCAGGTGCCCCCTGGATGCCAGCTCCTCTTCAAGCATGTTGTTTTTGGAGCAAAACATCTGACTGATTTCCATGAAGGTTTTGTTCTTGGTCTCGGGAATGACGAAGATGGTGTAGATGGCCACTCCCAGGCAGATCGCACAGAAGATGAGGTAACAGTAAGGACCGGTGGCCAGCTGGAGTCGCAGGAGGAAAGGAGAATACATGCGGCATAAAAAAAATTGGAAAAAAATTGCATCGCATGAATTTAGTGACTATTCTTTGACTCTATATTACGAGCATGAATGTATTTTATGTATTTATGTAGCTTTTAGATTGTGAATGCGGCGTGTGACTCGTGCGTGCTAGGTTTGCTTCATGTAATGTTTTGCTCACTGGGGACGTACTTTTGTGGGCATTGTACGAGTCTCATGCAGCCCACCCACTTTGATTGCAAGATGGTTTTACTGGCTTCCTATAGCACTTACAGCTACTGTAACTGGGAGAACCGGGGAAGGTGCATTAATGTTGAATACGCCATGTGAGCAGCCTCCATGCGTCCACAGAGGTCGGGAGAACCAGAGTGTCGGCCCGGAGGAGCCGCCCGCCGTGGCCGGGAAAGATGTATTAGTGTCGGATATGCTATGTAAGCGGCCGCCGTGAGTCCACGGAGGTCGGGAGAACCAGAGTGTCGGCCCGAAAGAGCCGCCCGCCGTGGCCGGGAAAGATGTATTAGTGTCGGATATGCTACGTAAGCGGCCGCCGTGAGTCCACGGAGGTCGGGAGAACCAGAGTGTCGGCCCGGAGGAGCCGCCCGCCGTGGCCGGGAAAGATGTATTAGTGTCGGATATGCTATGTAAGCGGCCGCCGTGAGTCCACGGAGGTCGGGAGAACCAGAGTGTCGGCCCGGAGGAGCCGCCCGCCGTGGCCGGGAAAGATGTATTCGTGTCGGATATGCTACGTAAGCAACCGCCGTGTGTCCACGGAGGTCGGGAGAACCTGTGTATACAGCTGGAGCCGCCGCCGTGGCCGGGCAATGTACACAATGTACTTCTAAACTTGTGACACGCGCAAGAAGTCACGCACTCCTCCCCTGCGTTGCCCTTGCAAACCGACTGCGTGCAAGTTTTTCTTGCACCCATGCAGTAAATAATTTGCATGGCAATGTTCTTCCTATGGGCTGAAAATCCACACAGCAGTCCTTGCGTGACTTCTCAGCTCCTTAGTCTTCTTATACTGTATTAAAACATCTGCTTAGAAAAGGGCGCAGTGCTACCGAGTGGTCACCACAAGGTACAGAATTTTATTACCCATATCATTTTCAAAGACGAAAAAGACAGTTATTGCTCCGTTATACGGTGTTTCTTTTTAAATGGATAAGCGTTAATATGTCGAAGTTGTGCAATGTTGAACCTAGTAGGGAATACTTCCGCATTTACACGCTCAGCAATCTTCTGTCGGCGGTCCGCTCCCGCACTATGGGCGGCCACAGTGTTGCTTTCCAAAGTGAGAATTTTTCGGGAAGTCCTCATAACGCTGCATAATAACGGCTTGATCGTCGTGTGTATAATACACTGGCTGTATAATACACATTTGCCGCCTAGTTATTATTATTATTGTCTTATTAGATGCTTGTCTTATTAGATTTCTTCATTTTTCCTAATATTTTTACATGCTAAATACACTCTTAACATTATTTCAACACTTGACATTCTCTGTTTACACCGGAAGTGAAGGACCCTTTGATAATATGTAAGCAAAAGTGTCAACAATAGTAATTATTGTTGTGTGAAAGTTATTGTGTGAATAAGGTATCAGTAATAGACATGGAAAAGGGGTAGGATTAAGTAAGCTCTGGTTCCTTCTACTCCTTGTCAGGCATGATCGCTGTCCAGGTTGTGACTTTAAAGCTGGCCCATGAGAACAAAGTTTGGTCGGTGAAAATCTGGCTTTTCACGACGAAACTCCGTTTTCAGCCCTCGACGGATGAATTTTAAAAAGCGGGACTGACCTCAAGGAAGGGAAAGACGAAACCGATGGTGAAGTTGGCCAACCAGTTGAGACAACCTCCCACTGTGTAGGCTGCCGGTCGGTGCGACTGCTTGAAGAGCTCGGCCGTGATCAGGAAAGGCACACCAGCTGCAAAGGGCATGACAAGATACAACAGATTGTGGTGCGCATGAGTCCGCGAGGAACAAGTAGCTCTTTATTTGGCTAGAGCTAATAGTCAACTATGAGAAATCTCACAACAATCGACCCATCTGAAATCCAAGGAGGTCATTGGTTAATATAACAGTCTGACTCAGGGTGTCATCTTACAAAGCAAGCTAAAATCATCACACAGCAACTTAACAGTCAAAAGGTAGGTAGGAAATGTACAAGACAAGTACCAATATGGCTGTAGAATTTAAAAAACTATCTTAACTGCTTCCCATCGTGCATTGCTTCCCAGCAAAACAATTCGGTCAGGTGCAATGACAGCCTCCCTCTGACACACAGCAGTGCTTCTCAAATAGTGGGGCGGGCCCCTTTGGGGGGGAGGCTTGGGAAGCAGGGAGTACTTTAAATGTTTGTGCAGACCTGCCAACCTACTCAACATTTAATTGGACTCTGGAATACACTTGTATGCTTAACAGCTGCATTTTTCTGGTTTCAGTTTCAAGTTCAGTCTGTACAGTAGCGATCAATACATAGATGTAATCCAGTTTCTCAATACATTTTCAAATTCGGGGGGATATAAAATAACAGGGAACCACTGCCGTATGTGGACACAGGCCACCATTGCAATCAAATGAACTGCTTTGCTGGGAAGCAATGTATGATAGGAAGCAGTTAAGATCGTCTTACCTTCCTTAGGGTGTTAGGTTACTGTGTGATGATTTTAGTGTTCTTTCCTAGATGACACCGGATGTTATGTATCGACCTCCAGTGATTTTCCACTCATTGTGAGTTGCCAAATATGGAGCTACCGTTTCCTCGCTGACTCGCAAGCAGGCCAGTATTTAAATGATTAGTAGTAGTAGTTGGAAAAACACCAGATTCGTTTCTTCAGGGCTTTTGTCCAACTCATTTGGAGCAGAGTGTTTGAGATTGTCTGCCGCCTGGAAATATGCGATTCTTCATTGTTAGGAGGGCAAGTGATGAAGGAGAAATATGCATTAAGGAAAAAGCGGCGCCGTTAAGTATTACAAATGCCGCCCTCGTTATCTGCGCATGATAATTGCGCAGATGAAGGTTTAATATTGTCAAGCTAATAACTGGGCCGTAATTTGTCAACATCTGTGGTATGTATCGGGGGCGTCACGGCGCGCCCAAGCTTTAGTCTGAGGGAAGCTGCATTCATCACGGAGAGCTGATGAACAATGAGCCATTAAAAGTCTAATTGCGGCAACCGAAAACCGCGTCCGTGCTCCGAAGTATAGATTTTTGCCGCCTTGACGAATGACGTTGTGTACGCCGGATTCTCCCCAATTCATCATCCTCACAGGCCCACTCAACACGCTTCCCAGTGTTGTAAATGATCGCCTCTTAATTCACTTCACTCAACTCTTTGAGTGTGCAAATGACTGCGGGAATGGATGTAGTGTGCCACTTAAGATTTCCTCATTTACAAGACTAATGAAATACAATATGTGTGTGCAGGCATAGGGACAGAAAAGGTGTGCAAGGGGGGTGGACGCTGCAGTTGCGTGTGTGTCCAGGGGGCGGCAGTGTTACCTTGCACAAGAGGCACAGCCACTTGCATGGAAGGCTGGAACTTGCATGATTTTTTTTATTTAGTCATCCTATTGACTTTTTCCACAAGGGCCACATACTGAAAAATGTGTACAGAAAGGGGCATTTTTTCCTAATGTATGTTTTTTAATTTTTTTTATTGGTTTTATACTTACATACACATATCAATATTAAGCCTATAAATACTTAGAAGTACATATAAATGTGTTATTAGTGAACAATCAAACTATTTTCCAAATTTTCTGCTGTTTTCTTAGACTTGTTTTGCTTATTTTATTTTATTGTATTTCTGTAATGTGCTGCAGGTCAATAATGACTGCAAATGGCCTCCGGGCCACACATAGCACATCTCTGGCTTAACCCTTAATGGAGAAAAAGACCCTGTTCAAAATAGACGTCAACAATATGAGGCAGTAGAAGTGGGTGACACTCAAGTCACAAGTATTAAAAATGTACTTTATGCATACTGTATGGTGTAGAAATTCCAATTCTTCCAATGAGTGCCATTTAAAATATGTTTTGTATGCATACTTAATATTATGCATATATTACAATATACAAATATGGAGCATGTTCTTTCCAGTATAAAGAAAATACAGATAAAAATTGGTATACTGGCCCCCTGGTTGACCAGTGCTGTGTTCCAGTGAATGAGTTGTGTGCAGTGCTTGTATTCATTTTTGACAAAAATTATTGCACAGTGTTTATTTCAATTTCATTCATTTAATCATACGCAATTTTCCTACCTACCTACCCGAAAATCTCCCATATGGAGAGTAAACACAGGGTGTTTTAGTTCAGTTTTAGTTTTAGTTTTAGTTCCAACACTTACCTGGACCAATGCAGAAGCCAGCAATAATTCCAACAACGCAGCCCACGCTTACGTGGCGCAGGAAGGTCAGTTGAGCCTGCAATTGGATGGTACTGATTTAAAATGTTGATTCAATTAAAAATGAAAGAATGAATGAATAACATGGGACTTTTTCCAAACTCCACCTCTATGGGATGTGCAAAAATGTGTTAAAGTTGCAATTCAGCATTCACAGTTGCGGAAATTTCTGGATTTTTGCTACATTTTTATTATTTTTTCCCCCCGCAAAAATACGCTGTTTGTTGCAAAAAACACGTCCCAGTTGGTAATAATTTATAAAAAATGTGAAAATGCACGTAAAATGTACAGAATGCATGTACCACGGTTAGAAAGTCCATACTTCTGACATCCACCCTGCAAAAATTAGTAATAGTAAAAAAATAGTAATAGTAGTATAATTTTTATTGCTACGTGGCAAACAGGTTACCAGTAGGTGCAGTAGATTCTCAGAAAACAAACAAGCCTTCCTGATATGCACGCCCTTAAGGCTGTGCAATTGGGCAATTAGTTGAAAGGGGGCTTTTCAAAACAATAGGAGAGTAGCGTTCAATCAGTGATCAACATTTGTGAAAAAACAAGTGTCAATCAGGTGACCCCTGTATCAAGAACCAGCGCTTGTTGAACACGCAATCGTATTTGAAAGCCTGAGGAAAATGGACGAGGAGTAACCAGAATGGCAAAGGCTCAGCCAATGATCAGCTCCAGGATGATCAAAGACAGTCTGCAGTTACCTGTAAGTACTGTACCTTCCCGGGTTTTGAATTTGACACATGTGCTTGAGCGCTATACACCGTGACTCTGATTCCACCTGTTCATCAGTAATCCTGCCTGTACATTTTATACTTTGAATTAGTTGAAAAAGTATGTAAGACATATTTAGGGCTGGATTGTCGTACGAGTGAACAACGGCAATTGAAGAGAGACGGCGAATCGAATCTAATAATTACAAAAGTCGCAAGTCGAAAACATTTTTCATGGGCGTGGACGTAGGGTAGCTTAGTTTTTATAAGCTGGTTGTGTACCTGGAAGAGGACAGACATTGTGATGCCAGCACAGCAGAGGGCCATGAAGAGGTAGCCGCCGATGATCAGAGGCCTCCTACCTACACGCTCAATTGCAAAGCACTGCAAAACAAGACACAACCTGACGTCATCCTCGTTAGGATATCACGATATCGCCACAATCGTGGGGCGGGTACTTACGCCTAGCGTTCCGGAGATGACCTCAATGGCACCAGTTCCTACGGTGGTATACTGAATATTTACGTCGGGAATCCCAGCGTTCCTGAAGATGTCATTCGTGTAGAACCAGATCTGAAAAAGAGAATATCGGATTCACAGCTGCTTTGAAAGTGCAAGCCTCCAAGCCCCTCATCATTTCTATGCCATTTATCACTGCAGTCGTTGTCGTCACATCACACACGTATCTGAGACGCAGCGTTAGTGTCAACGTGGACGTCTGACAGGGGGTCCCTTTGAAATGAATTTGTGTATCCTCATTAATCACATTGCGCCGATGCAACATCTATCTTTGCGGCGGTTCGGGCGAGCTCGCGCTTAAACGCCACCTCGTTGATGAAGTAACCGTGTGTGGAATTTGATCACCATCCGAGCTGTCACGCGTGCACGTACACGTGTAGACGCAAGTGGAACCGTCGGTTTGAAAAGATCTGCACCGGATCACTAAAACTCCAGTAAGACAAATCCCAATGGGAAGAACTGTAATCCCGGTTTTCCTCCGGTCAAATCCGACAGCTCCTAGACCCTCAAGGTGGAGCAGAACAGGGACGCATCTTCAGCACCCACTCAGCTGAATCTTCTAAGCTCAAAGAGCCGTCAGGGGAAAGGTGAGCTGTTTAAGACGGCGAATATAACAAAATTGAAGGTCACAAGGGTAAAGTGATAAAGCTATTCTACTTTGGTTTCTGACAAATTACCGATATCATCTGCATTATGGAAGATGGTAAAACATTCCATGTGGATAATTAATTAATTACAAAATGGGAAAATACATCAAAAAGGCACAATGTAAAGAGAAAAAGCTGAAATGTTGATACTAATCACTAATAATAACACAAAGCTTTGTTTTTTAATACAATCTTCTTCTTTTCCTTTCGGTTTATCCCTTCAGGGGTCGCCACAGCGAATCAATGGCCTCCATCTAACTCTGTCTTCTGTATCCTCTTCTCTTGCGCCAACTACCTTCATGTCCTCTTTCACTACATCCATAAACCTCCTCTTTGGTCTTCCTCTAGGCCTCCTGCCTGGCAATTCAAAACTCAGCATCCTTCTACCAA
>QODF01000098.1:1248284-1259592 GCA_024372805.1 Oostethus manadensis | reverse complement strand
TTTTTTGGCATAAAACCGTACTGCTGCTCACAAATGCTCACGTTTGCCCTTAGTCTAGCTTCAACTACTCCTTCCCATAACTTCATTGTATGGCTCATCAGCTTTATTCCTCTGTAGTTGCCACAACTCTGCACATCTCCCTTGTTCTTAAAAATGGGCACCAGCACACTTCTCCTCCATTCCTTAGGCCTCTTCTCATTATCTAAGATCTTGTTAAAGAACCCGGTCAGGAACTCTATTGCCACCTCTCCTAGACACTTCCGTACCTCCACAGGTACATCATAAGAACCAAGTGGCTTTTAAAACAGTAGTGTTCAAAATAATGGCAGTGCAATGTGACTAACCAGAGGAAGTACTGCTTTTTGTATATTTTCATTGCTACATGGCAAACAAGTTACCAGTAGATGAGGTAGATTCTCAGAAAACAAACACAACCCTGCATTCCTGATATGCACGCTCTTAAGGTTGTGCAATTGGGCAATTAGAGGAAAGGGGGTGTTCAAAAAAATAACAGTGTGGCATTCAATCAGCGGTCAATTTTGTGGAAAAACATGCCTGGCCCCTATTTAAGGATGAAACCAGCACTTGTTGAACGTGCATTTCTCTTTAACAGCCTAAAGAAAATGGGTCGTTCAAGACATTGTTCAGAACAACAGCGTACTTTAAAAAACAAGTTAACTAAAAGAAAACTTATGAAGTGGTGCAAAGAATTTTTGGCTGTTCAGCTAAAATGATCTCTAAATGCATTAAAATGGAGAGCAAAACCAGACACATGTGGCAGAAAATGGAAGACAACTGTCAAAATGGATCGAAGGATAACCAAACTGGCAAAGGCTCAGCCAATGATCAGCCCCACGATGATCAAAGACAGTCTGGAGTTACCTGTAAGTCCTGTGACAGTTGGAAGACGTCTGCGTGACGCTAATCTATTTACAAGAATCCCCATGCCATGTAGCCATAAAAATATACTAATAACAGTGATTCATATGGTTATTCGCATTGCACTGCTATTATTTTGACCACTACTGTATATAGTGTACATTTTGAGTATTATTATGAGTGTTAGTGCATGAGTGCGAATGTGTTGGTCCAGTAACTGACAGCTGATTCACCCAACGCTCAAGTCAACTGCTTCTAGGCGCCATCTAACAGGATAAAATATGTAGAAAATAAATTGAACATGTTCATTATGTACCGGTGTGGCAATCTGGAACCACTGGGACAGGAGGACCCAGCAGGGTGCACTCCTGCTGGGATTTGCTACTGGCATGAGAGCCAGCATGCATCCTAATGGCACGGTGCAGTGACTACAAGAGTGCGTTGCTTGTATGTACTCTGGATGGGTCAACTCTCCAATGTGTGCCAGCACTGGGAGAAGAGACCTGAAGATAATGAGGCGTGGTTGTTTGCCCCCTGCTTAGTGGGACTTTGATATATGGACAGGGATGCATACAGATGGAAGGTGCACAGCGGGGAGCTGTCATAACAACTGCACAGCCTTTCACACAGACACATGAGCGAGCCCACCGAGATGTTGGCCGCTCACCGCGTCGATGCCAGACAGCTGCATGCCGATGTTGACCACAATAACGGTGATGACCTGCCATCGAACGCAGCGGTCCATGAGGAGGCTGCACACAGATAACGTCTGGATGGAGGACAAAGAGCGTTGTTCCTCTTGCATCTCCTCCACCTCCAACTGGAGGTTTCCTCTTGCGCGGAACTGCTTGAGGGCTGCAGGACACAGGACAGGGTGGGCACATAAGCGTGAAGATGCACATTCTCAACAGTTGCTAACAGGAGTGTTTCTATCGTGGGGGGTGATGCAACAATTTATTCACACAAGCATTCGGGTGAAACATGCAGATCAAAAGTTGAAGACCACATTCTTGAAAACCCAAAATCTTGGCAAAATTGTGGATTGAATGCCATTTTCTGTCAGGTATTTACACTGTCATCGTTTCTTGATGGTAAAGTCAAGAAACGCTGTCAGATGGCTAAGCTGCACAAGCAAGGCTTCTTGCAGAGCGTCGTTGATTCTGTGGTTGAACATAGCATGACAGTCATTTGAAACTTCTTCAAAGATCCTGAAGGTTTGGAACAAAAAAGGCGTAGACCTGATACCATTTTACAGGAGACCACCTTCAGCCCAAATGGAGGTTGTTACTGGTTGGTGCTGAATAACCATCACCATTTGCGAGATAATGGTTTTACGAACAAAAAAAGTCTTCTAAGGCCTCGTCTCCTTCAACGCCCCACTGGAATTTGTGTGAGAGCATCAAACATGTGACATTGAAAGGTGGAAGAAAGTTTTATTCTCTGATTGGAAAAAATGTAACCTTGATGGTCCTGATGGCTTCCAGTGTTACTGGCATGACGAGCAGATCCCACCTGAGATGTTTTCCACATGTAATTTTTCCTTCAATAGAACAATAGAGCTTCAGGTTGTGCAGGGCTGTCAAACGGCAGCTTTGTGGAGCTGTTGCAGGGGGGCATCCCTCCTGACTGAAGGCTCTCGTCTGTGTGGTAATGACGACGCTGCGGTTGACAATACCTGCCTGACAAAGAACTTCTTCAAGAGGAATAACATCACTCTTTTGGGTCGTCTTGCGTGTTCCCCAGATCTAAATCTAACTGAAAACATTTGAGGACGGATGGCAATGGAACTTTACAAAAACGTCAGTTCCAGACAGCGATTGCCATTTTCACCACCTGGAAAGGTCTTAAACTTTTGATCAGCTAAAAAAATATTGCTATGGCTTGCTAAATTGTTTATGTCTTTGCTGCGCTTTGTGTTGATGTATTAGGCAAACTTGGGTGCTTTGGTGGTAAGCAAACTCCTCTCCGCTACTCACCCTGCCCTCCCAACTACAATGACAACCTTTTAGCTCATGCTAAACCAGTGCTTGTCAAATAGCGGGGCAGGCACGTTGAACTTTCAGTGGTAGGCTTGATCAGTTTCTCAATAGTATTTCAAACTGGGGGGGTTGTCACAGAAACATTTCTGTCCCCCAGTGGGGGCATGACAGAAAATAATCGAAAACCACTGTGCTGAACAAACCCAAGTACAATGACAGCTAATCACTGTCCATTTGTGTTGTTTTCAACCCTTCAGGAACAATTGGAATAATTTTGACAGTTCAAGATTTATGGTAATTTTAGATTATGTCAAAGTTATTTCCCCACGTCATCAAATATGAAATGGCCCATGTGACATGTGGCAAAAAAGCTTTTTTTTCAAACCTGCAATGGTGGCGTGTGCATTTCCTTTTTCTATCAACAAGTATCGTGGACTTTCGGGAAACCACGGTAAAAAGACCAGCTGGACCAGGGTTGGAAACACGATAAGGGACATGAGCAAGGGCCAGTCCTTCTCCTACGGGGAAACATCAAGCACACATTTAGAACACGTATAAGTCAGTGGCCAAAACGTTAGGTACATCTAAACATCCAAATAACAAAAATGCAATAAGTTATTCTGAGCACTGTATAATAGTAGTTATCCACCACTGTACTACAACAGTAAGCATATTTTTTAACCAATACCTCTCTAACATTGTAGAACAAAGAACTTTATTATACTCTACTGTCTATGCAAAATTGCTGATTCAGCTTTTAGAATGGGCTAGATTGTGCAGAATGAATCCTCGCTAGAGATTTTTATCATGGTAAAATAATACAGTGGTGTGAAAAAGTGTTTGCCCGCTTCCTGATTTCTTTTTTTAATTTGTTTGTCACACATAAATATTTCAGACCGTCAAACAAATGTAAATATTAGTCAATGACAACACAACTGAACACAAAATGCATTTTTAAATGATTTTTTTTATTATTAAAGAAAAAATCCAATTCTACACACCACTGTGTGAACAAGTAATTGTTTAACAGAGATTAATTAAGATCTATTAGTCTGGAAAAAAGTTACTAAATCAATTTCTTGGGTTTTGGGACTCCAGCAAACCACAGTGAGAGCCATTATCCACAAATGGTGAAAACATAGAACAGCGGTGAACCTTCCCAAGAGTGGCCGGCCAACTAAAATTACTCGAGTGCCGTGACACCTCATTCAAGAGGTCACAAATGACCCCACAACAACATCCAAGGAACTGCAAGCCTCACTTTCCTCAGTCAAGGTCAGTGTTCATGACTCCATCATAAGAAAGACACTGGGCAAAAACAGCCCGCACGGCAGAATTCCAAAACCTAAACTACTGCTGAACAAATTGAACATTAAGGCTCATAACAAATTCGGCCAGAAAACATCTTGATGATCCCCAAGACCTTTGGGATAATACTCTGTGGCCTGACGAGAAAAAAGTTGAACTTTTGGAAGGTGTGTGTCTCAATTACATCTGGCATAAAAGTAACACCGCAATTCAGATAAAGAACATCGTACCAAGAGTAAAATATGGTGGTGGTAGTGTGATGGTCTGAGGCTTTTTTCTGCTTCAAGACCTGGAAGACTTGCTGTGATAAATGGAAGCATGAGTTCGGCTGTCTACCAAAAGATCCTGAAGGCGAATGTCCGGCCATCTGTTGGTGACCTCGAGCTGAAACCAACTTGGGTCCTGCAGCAGGACAATGATTCACAACCCACCTGCAAGTCCACCTCTGAATGGCTGAAGAAAAACCAAACGAAGACTTTGGAGTGGCCTAGTCAAAGTCCTGACCGGAATCCTATTGAGATGCTGTGGCATGACCTTAAAAAGGCGCTTCACGCTGGAAAAGCCTTCAATGCGACTGAATGACAACAATTCTGCAAAGATGAGTGGGCCGAAATTCCACTACAGTAAGAGTCATTGCAAGTTATGACAAACACTTGATTGCAGTTGTTGGCCCAACCAGTTATTAGGTTTGGGGTAAAATCTCTTTTTCACACTTATTAATAAAAAAAAGGTTTCATTTAAAAACGCATTTTGTGTTCAGCTGTGTTGTCGTTGACTAATATTCATTATATTTGATGATTTCAAAATGTTAAGTGTGACACGCATGCAAAACAAACAAGTCTGTCTGTACCTTTCCCAACAGCTCTTGAAGCCCCAGAACCTGAGCAATGAAGACCCCGAGACAAATGTGGATGCTGGGAATAAGACCAAGGAAGCCTCGGAGACTTTTGGGTGCGATCTCGCCAAGGTACATTGGCACGACACTGAGAGAGATACCTGTTCATTGAAGAGAGAGAGACGACTTATGGCCTACAACTTGCTTCATCTTGGCAAGGTAAATACTCTACGTTACAGACAAGACAACAACGGTACCGGAAGCACCGTGAAGAAGCTAGGAATGACTTTTGGACCTACCGGAGTGTACTCCAACAATGAAGCGTCCAATGATGACCATAGCTGGCTCCCTCCATGCTCTGCTGAGGCCCATGAGACTTCCGCCAAGGAACACCAAAACACTGGATTTCACGAGCGTCCCCTTCCTGTTCACATGCACTTATGACCACAATATATTTGCAATTTGTAGGAAGATTATGACACGGAGGCCATAAGTAAACCAACCTTCCGTATTTGGTTACCAATTTGCCGACTAACAGCGCGCCGATCATTCCACCAATAGCAAAGATGGACACGGTAAGGGAGTACAAGACTGTCAGGTGCTTGTCATCGGAAATCCAGTTGTATTCTTCCCTAAGTGTCTCATTGTAGAAGGCTTTGATGTACTGGTGGAGGGAAAGAAGAAAATGCTTTATGGTAACGTTGGCTTGATTATCACATGCAAGTTACATTTGGATCGACATATCCACGCTCAACATGTCCGTTTGAAACTGCACAAAAAGTTCAGCAGTCTGCTGACTTCGGCAAGTTTGCAACATGAGGCTCCCTACATGAGCAAACCCAAGCTGATTACAGCCACGGCAATCTGGCAAGCCGGCATGCCATGCTAAACTGCAATTAGTTGCAAGGGTTTATGGGTTAGAGCAAATTATATGTAAATTAAAAAAAAAAAATCACACAAAAGGCTACTGTTGCAAGTCTGGCAAACATTTTCATCAAAACACGGAACACAATCTTCATGCATCTTCTTCCAGATGATCATCAAGACGTCCAAGTCAAATCACCAGAAAAACACATGTTATATGCAAAATGGCATATCTAAAAATATGATTTTTTTTTGCTATTTACATCTTACTTCATGTGCAAAGACACACATTCAAAGAAACATTCGCTACGTTAACAAGTTCAGAAATAAATATACTAAACATACAAAAGAGAAATGTCCCGAACTTTGAACCCTGCGGCTAGTATGTGGCTGTACTCTAATCGCATGACATCTCCTTTAGTTCAGAACTAATCGCTTAAATACTGTCCCACTCGTGAGTCGGTGAGGAAACGGTATCTCTTTCTTTGGCACCAGCCAATCACGAGGCATCAGTGCACTCACAAGGATGCCATCAAACTATTGGGAATTGCAGGTCAGTATATATAACAGTGTAAATCAAACTAAACTCATCACGCAGCAACTTAACACTCAAAAGGTATGTCTAAGAAATGTACAAACATTTACTAATGCAAGTTTAAAATGAAAAAACTACTCTAATTTTTTCCCATAAAGCATTGCGTCTGTGCAACGCATTCACTGATTGTCAAGTTTCCTCTGGGATCCAACCCCCTCGGACTTTCCCTGGTGGACAGAGGCACCACTGCAGTGCCATTTATCCCTTTTTTATGCTCTTGTCCTCCAATGAAATGTTTGCTCAGACGGCGTTATGGTTGAGGAGTTTAGTTTTGTTTGTAAGATGAGTCCGACTATAATATTGAGTAACCTCCTGCAATTTCCAATGGATTGTATTAAACTTCCTCCGTTCTGTGCCACCATCGACAACTTTTGCACTCAACAGCAAGGTCTTTGTTGGACACTAACGGCCGACATCACTCTTACTCCATGTTTTTAACATGTTAGCGCACGCTGTTGTTGTGATCACACAGGCAAGGTGTGGCGATGACTGGAATCGACTGCTTGTATCGGAGTACAAATATCTGAGATTTTAGATGCAGGCCTATGGTGCGTTCAATCCCAGTCTGTGCATTTTTTTTTTTGGCCGTTATTTTGAAATAAAAATAAATGACTGAACAAGTTCAACAAGTTTCCCATGTATTCATAATACTTCAAAATGTGCCTTTAATTATTCAATTCTATTTAACTGGTTCAAAAAATAGCATTTACTGGGTTATTGGTCCTAGAGATGTGATGACCAGGGTGGTCTTAAGTGATTTTGTTTCATGGGGCTCAGAACTCCCGGTTGCGACTTGTCCTGACTTGTCTAATCATGTTGGTGTCCAACTTTGTAGTAGCGCTTATCCCACACCGTCAATGTTTGCCTTGGTTAGGCCAGATAACAAAGAAGAGATGCTGGATAAGTTCAACCTTATTTGTAGTACGGGCCCCAATTTCCCAAGTCTTCAATTACTGTCAAAGTCGAGGACATGAGTCCCTATGAGCACTGAACTTGGCAAACATACGAGGTAACCACAAATCCTGTTATCTCCAAAAGGGGGGCGCTGCAAAAAAGTTTGGGAACCACGGATCTTGAGGGCAACTCAAGATCCACTGATGTTTTAACCCCCGATTCAGCGTGGTTTGGAACACACTGGTGTAACTAATGAATAATGGATTCTGCAGGTCACATGGACCGGGGTTAAAGCTTTGTGCTGACCACTTCAGCAGCGTGTCAATTTGCAAAATTGCATGACCTACAGTTCTCTGAGAGCTTGTTCGGGACATGTGGGGTGTAAAAATATGAAGCGTCTTTTCTTGTACTTTTGGGCTTTCCAGAAAAAGACCAATTCCAGAAAAAGACAAAGAAGCAAAAGGGATGGGCACACAACTGGAACAGTCAACTTTCTGGACTGGAAAGGATTTAAGCAGTGAACGGTTCTCCAGAGTTACTGGATTGGGAATTCTGTGAGAACATCACGTGAACCATCCTATCTATTGACAATATATCTACGTCGGGTAACACATTGGAATCATTTGAACTGTTGTGTTGGCCAGACCTCTGTGGTTTGAGTTTGATTTGCATAAGCTTATGCTGGTTTCTTCCCACAGTCACGTATGTTAAGTTACCGTAATTTCCGGAGTAGAAGCCACTACTTTTTCCTTAAACTTTGATCCCTGCGGCTTAGCAAAAAGTCAAGGGGACTCACAATGAGACTGTCATTCCACTGGAAATCGCAGGATGTCGTTACTCAAGGTAACAGTCTGACTTATGGTGTCATTTAGCAAAGAACACTAAAATCATCATACAGCAACTTAACTGCTGAAAGTAGGTAAGGACTATACAAGACAGGTACCAATACAAGTGTAGATTCAGAATAACTGTCTTGACTGCTTCCCATCATGCACTGCTTCCCAGCAAACCTGCTTGCTGTTCATTCCAGGGCTCCCTCCAGTGGGCACAGGCCGCCATTGCCATCATTACAGCTGAATGGGAAGCAATGCATGTTCTTGTAGCTCATGATTGGCATGACTGGAAGAAACGTGGCGCATGTAAAAAAGGTGCGCCACTGGCGTCATTATAAACGCAGTCATGATAAGACCATGACCCTTGTCAGTTTTGACGAAGATCTGATCATCTGCAGTGCGTAATGATAGCCGGCCGGCGAGAAAGTCAAGGACGTCTCCCACTGCAATGTACATTAAGTTACAGCGTAATACCATACGATGCAGTAACTATATCAGTACTGACGGCAGGTGGGTAAAGAATGTCATGTAAAAGAGGCTCATGAGTCATGAAGCTCACATGCTTGAGCGTGAAGTTTCTGTCTCGCGTCCAATCCAAGACTGAAGCCCTGATCAAAAGACACATGACTGGGGCGTCTGTCAATTTGACATGCAAACCCACATGACCCCTCGTGACGTTTAGATCCTCATAGCTTGTCCATTTCAAATGTCATCAGGCAGTGTCGATCCATGAGGAAGTACGTCAGGAGGTTTTGCGTGCCGGGAAAAGTGCGTAGCGGTGTGACAGCGAGACAAACCTGCGAAGGAGAGTTGACGACAGCCAAGTTGAAGCCGTAGAGCGTAGAGCTGCCAAACGAGGACAGGAACGCCACCGCCAGCAGTGACTTTGTGAGTTGCTGGGGATGGAAGCAGAAATGACATTTTAAAGCGATTGCTAAACAATGATGACCCAGTGCTCTTTGGATGAAATTCTAAATTGTACCCGTAATGTGTATTTTGAGTCCTGTATGGGTTGTATTTTTTTGCCCAAAGTCAGCTGGGATAGGCTCCAGCATACCCGCAACCCTAATGAGGATAAGCGGTATATAAAATGGATGGATAGAAAGTGAAAAGGCAAAGATCTAGATTTTATAGTCGATCTACGTCCCTGCCCTTACCTATGGTCATGAACTTTGGGTAGGGACCGAAAGGACAAGATCGAGGGTCCAAGCGACGGAAATTTGTTTTCTCCGTAGGGTGGCTGTGATCTCCCTTAGAGAGCCTGGGGAGGTGTTCAGGGCGGGTCCGATCAGTAGGGGAAGACCCAGGACACATTAGAGAGACTATGTCTCTCAACAGGCCCGGGAACGCCTCGGGATCCGCCAGGAGGAGCGGGACAAAGTAGCCGGGAGAGGGAAGTCTGGGCTTCCCTGCTTAGGCAGCTGCCCCCGTGACCCAACCTTGGATAAGCAGAAGAAGACGAATGGATGGATGGATGGATGGATGGATACAAATGTTTATTTTTTTTCTAATTTGATAGACATTTGAGCAATAAAATATTACCATGGAAAATGACGTGGGTTCAAACTCAAATATAACCCCGCAAAAAACAGGGATCTACTGTAAGTCTAATCCTGAATAATGGATCTGTGTCCATATGAACTTCACCTTCGAAGACAGGAGGGCTCCTGCATTTCAAATAGTGCTACCTTCTTGGCTGGCACGCTAAGTTCCAGCACACACAGTCTAGAGGATGATGTTTGGGAAGGTCACGGGGTCTGTCAGTTTCATAAGCGTTGCCCTTTTACAACTCTTTGTGCAGCCAAAGCAGGAAGTTGGTCATTAGATTAAAAAACGAGTTTTTGAGCAGACAGGAAGTGGTCATACAATGCACGCTTAGATGCTTTAAAGAAACTTCATTTAGCAATAAAAGGCCTGCTGGGGAAAGTTAGATGACGACACGTGGGAGCAGCTGCAGGCGGACAATGCTTGCCAGTCAGCACTTCATTGAAGCTTATTAGAAGTCAGATGAGCATGTCTTCTTAGGCCAAGCTGCTGCATTCATGTATGTTGGTCGTCGGGTAGTTCAATCTTTGTCCTGGTTTACCAGTTTGTTTCAGATGAGAAGAAGACACACCAGCAACACACCATTTAGTTTGAAGCAGACATATCATACGTTTAAGGGACTGACAGGCACATGTGCAAAGGTTCATTCGTTTAACTTGCACAAATCAGCACAAACGCAGCACAAAACAATGGGGCTATTTGGTTTCATTCTGAGCATGTCACGGGGCTGATGATGGAATAGCCCAGAAGTAAAATCACAAACGGTTATTTTAATTGCACAAAACAACACAAATGCAGTACAAATGAAAACAACTATATTGGCTTCATTTGGAGCTCGTCTGTCTAAATGTTGGTTGACCAATTAAAAATGTGTAATATCTCCAAATGAAGGCAGCACAAACATTCATGTTAATTTTACAAAACAGCTCAAACATAAAGCGAAAAGTGAGACTAATTGGTTTCATTCGGAGCATTTTCGGGGACTAATTATGAAACTGCCCGGAACTTAAATATTTAATATCTCAAAAAGTGTGACAGCACCAATGGTTATTTTAGTTGCACAAAACAGCACAAATGCAGCACTAACGAATGAGACTATTTTGGCTTCATTTGGAGCAAATGAGAGTCTGTGTGAACATTGGTTGACCAATAGAGATGTGTGATATTTCAAAAATGAAATCAGAACCAACATTCATTTTAAAGGCACAAAACAGCACAAATCCAGCAAAAACTAATTTTGGTTTCATTCTGAACATGATGGGGGTCTGATCATGTAATAGCCCAGAACTTAAATCTTTAATATCTCAAAAAGTATGACAACACAAATGGTTATTTTAGTTGCACAAAACAGCACAAATGCAGCACAAACGGATGAGACTATTTTGGTTTCATTAGGAGCAAATGAGAGTCTGTGTGAATGATGTTTTACCAATAAAAAATGTGTAATATCTTATTAACACAAGCAGCACAACCATTTATGTTGATTGCACAAAACAGCACAAACAAATAGAGAAAAAGTGAGACTATTTTGGTTTAATTCTGAGCATGCTGGAGGACTGATTATGTAATAGCCCAG
>QODF01000098.1:1212058-1232978 GCA_024372805.1 Oostethus manadensis | reverse complement strand
TAAACCTAGCATGATAGGTGTCTGCCAATGTTAAAACTACGCTACGTTAACATGCAACACCCCGCATGGTAGAACTAAATGTCAGTGTGTATTAACACTTATGAAAATGTCAAAAAAATGCTACCATGCTAATAGTAGCATGCTACTGCTAGCATGCTAACACTTGACATGAGCGCAGTACGCGTTTAAATAGGTTTCTGCTCATAAAAACAGCTAAAATTGCACTATGCTAACGTTAGCATGCTAAACCTAGCATGATAGGTGTCTGCCAATGTTAAAACTACGCTACGTTAACATGCAACACCCCGCATGGTAGAACTAAATGTCAGTGTGTATTAACACTTATGAAAATGTCAAAAAATGCTACTATGCTAATAGTAGCATGCTACTGCTAGCATTGCACTGTGCTAACATTAGAATTGCACTGTGCTAACATTAGCATGTTAAAAGTCATGAAAATGGCTGTTGTACTAAGAAAATAGAGTGTGGAAAAAGATACTGAAACTAGCGTCGTATTACTTGCATCATATAATAATCCATATTCCTCTGTTACTGAAATGAACCAAAACTGCAGATGTGCCTTTTTACCTATAAGTGTGCGCGTGAAGCTGCCCCTTCTGACCTCCCACACTCCGACCTCTCACCCTTGACCTGGCTGTAAATCTTTTTTTCCTTTTTCCGTCCACGTGAGCCCAAAACCTCTGACCGCTAACTTATGTGACGACCCGGGCACAAGCTGCTGAAAAGCTGGCAGCTGCTGGCCTCCCGTGAAGGCGGACCCTCTCCATCACGCCGCTGACACCTTAACTGTCGCGCTCCGGCTCGGTGAGGAAGACCCCCTGGCGCCTCATGCGCACACACACGCACACGCACACGCACACTTGTGGTGGTGAATGGACGCACACAACACAACAAACACTATACACACATAAGGTATTGTTCCCCAACACGCACAGTCTGGACTGTAAGACCTAAACCCCACACACACACACACACACACACACACACACACACACACACACACAATGTACACCGGCACGTCCCTGCAGGTGACCCGACCCTCACTGTCCCGCCCGTCACGGACACGACAACAAAGTCGAGCAGATGGCGGCGGAGGCGAATAGCCCGGAACAACAGGCTGGGTTAATGTGTAGCTTCCGCCATTGTGGCCCCGACGGGACAACGCGGCGGGCTGAGGATGGACTCCAGGTCCATTCTTGGAGGAGTTCATAAAAGTGAAGCTTAAACCCACTTGATTCATCACTGTCTCGTTTGGGCGAGAAAGGAAAAGGGACATGTAACAAGGACCGCAGGGGGCGGGGCACAACATGGCGCTATAAAAATACGTGTTTTAAAAAGTCTTTGAATAGATGATGGGGCCCTTTGTGGGACACGGTTGGACCCTTAGAATAAAAGTAAAAATGGACACAAGTCTCAACACGGCTGGAGTAGAACCCTGGGATTTTTTGTGTGTGCGGCCTAATAAAGAAATATTCTGCGTGATTCAAAAAGAAACCGAAAACCAAACAAAAAACAAAAGTAGCATTAATTATGAAGTTAAAAAAGTGGCTTCCAAATAATCTGAATGTTACCACGAAGAAAATCTGAGGTTAGGAGAATAAAGTTGTACATTTACAGTCTTATAAGTCCCTTGTTCCCATAGCTGTCTCAGGCAATGCCTGTAACATAAATTTATCATACTATTGCCATAATATTGTGATTTTTTTAAATAAACGTAGGATGTAATTCTGGTAAATGTATGCCTTTATTTTGAAAATCTCACACAACGGGCATCTTAACAGGCATGAGCTGAGATGTATGACACGTTACAATACCGTTTTTCAATTTAAAACCTCTACATTTATAAAATCACACAAAACAACAAATAAACCACAATGAGAAAAATCGTACTAAAAACTACGCTACACCAGCACTAAACTTGTACCCTGCACTCTCTTTTCCATCTCCAATTTTCTCCTCTCCGCAACACCCCATTTTCTTTTAGGCCGCATTTCTTTTAGGGTTTAATTTTATACGTTTCTAATCTGTATTATGATTTTTTGGAATAAATTCTGGTAAATTTATGTCTTTATTCTGGAAATCTCACACAACGGGCATCTTAACAGGCCTGACCTGAGATGTATGACACGTAATAATGGCATTTTTTAATGTAGCCCTGATACAGGTCCAATTTAAAACCTCTAAATATGAAAGACAGGAGTAAAATCATACTAAAAATTAAGTCAAAACTACATTAGCACAAACTGAAAAAAAATATTGTTACATGTACCCTGCACTCTCTTTTCCATCTCCAATTTTCTCCTCTCCGCAACACCCCATTGTCTTTTAGGGCGCAATTCTTTTAGGGTTTAATTTTATACGCTTCTAATCTGTATTATGATTTTTTGGAATAAATTCTGGTAAATTTATGTCTTTATTCTGGAAATCTCACACAACGGGCATCTTAACAGGCCTGACCTGAGATGTATGACACGTAATAATGCCATTTTTTAATGTAGCCCCGATACCGGTAGGATATAAAACCTCTAAATATGAAAGACATGAGTAAAATCATAGTCAAAACTACATTAGCACAAACTGAAAAAATATATTGTTACATGTACCCTGCACTCACTTTTCCATCTCCCGATTTTCTCCTCTCCGCAACACCCCATTGTCTTTTAGGGCGCATTTCTTTTAGGGTTTAATTTTATACGTTTCTAATCTGTATTATGATTTTTTTGGAATAAATTCTGGTAAATTTATGTCTTTATTCTGGAAATCTCACACAACGGGCATCTTAACAGGCCTGACCTGAGATGTATGACACGTAATAATGGCATTTTTTAATGTAGCCCCGATACCGGTAGGATATAAAACCTCTAAATATATAAAATCACACAAAACAATAAATAAACCACAATACACGTGTGAAAAATCTTACTAAAAACTACACCACACCAGCACAAAATGAGAAAATTGTATTGGTCGCATTTCCTTTAGGGTTGAATTTGATACGTTTCTAATCCATATCTAAAATATAACCCTCCAAAATCTACTACTGAAAATGAAAACAGTGCAGTCCTAAGCAGGGGTCGGGAACCTTTTGGGCTAAGCGCCGCGAAAGCCGCATATTCTCAAATGTATTTCCGTGACAGCCGTATCATATTTTTTTTAACAGTGATTGCAATTAAAAGTTTGCATTTGAAGCAAGTAATTACTCTTGTACTTAGTAATTGGATGGATGAAAGTGCTGAGAAGGTTGAATATTTGGAAGGTTATTTCTAAGACTGTGATTCCTTATTCCCACATTATTTGAATTATATTCCCATATAATTCTTTCCCCGACCTAATTTTCCATTTGCTGCTCATAGTATTAACGACATTTTAAAAAATCAAAATGAACTCTGTGCTACTAAAATGGTTTTTACTCATAACGTTTCAAGTTTATTCTTTTAAGAACTGTGACCTTTTTTTCTCTTAATACTTTGAATTTCTACTCGTAAAATTGCAGCAATTTTTTCAGTTTCTGCTGCGTTTTTTGTAATTTTCCATTCTTTCAATTTTTCTCATAATTATGACTTTATTCCTGTAATATTTTGACTTTATTCCCCTAATATTACAACCATTTCCGCAGCCTTATTTCCCCCCCAAAAAATCCCCAAATTTCTCCTAATATTTTGACTTTATTTTCATAAGCGGATTTTTCAATTTTTGCTGTTTTCCTTAAGTTTTTTGTTAAACTGTATATTTAGAATGTGCTGCGGGCGGGCCAATACATCTCATGGACCGCACTTTGAACACCCCTGTTGTAAAGCAAGATATGTTGCATACATTTTAAGAAAAATAAAGAAATGAAACGTCTGAGAGCCACACGTGGTCATCAAGAGAGCCACATCTTGCTCCCGAGCCACAGGTTCCCTACCCCTGTTCTAAAGTGACTTGAGATCAGAGCCTAGTGGTTTTGGCCCTAAACAACCCAGGTGTGCCCATAGTGCGGCCCGTGGGCCATTTGCGCCCCATGGCTGTGTTTTTATTGGCCCGCAGAACATTCTAATAACATAATTTATCGAGAAAACTAACAAAAACAAACAAAAACAGTAAAAAATGAAAAACTTTCAGTAGGTAAAGTGTAAGCTAACGAATTTTAGTAGTATTTAGTTGCAATATTGTAATGTTAAGGAAAAAAAATACATGATTTGTAAAGCCCTAATATAATGAGAAACAAACCAACAAGTTGCAGAAAAAGTGGTATTGTTACCAGAATAAGTTAAAATATCATTAGAATAAAGTAATAATTGAATAGTTATGTGGGGAAAAAAGGGGAATGTATGGGGTCCCTGGTGGAAAAAGTTTGGACATACATTTTTGTGAATTTGTTTCTTTTTTTCCTGCTAGTTTGCAGTTTATTAGGTTTCATTTTAAAAATCATAAAATCAGTTTCTCCTCTTGTTCACTCGCCGAACCGCCGATCATCCGAGTCGTGATTGTAGATCGCGGGGAGCTGTGCTTCTCTACAAACTCCCCCACAAAAAAGCCAACCATAATTGGGAAAAAGTTGAAAAAATGGTACGCACAACATAGACGGGCGCATCTCGACAAAATTCGAGCTAAAAATGAGCACAACATTTCCCAGGAAATATGAGGAAATTATGTCCAACGAGGGAAATTCCCATCTTTCAGCCAAAATTTTACAACAACAAACACATTTTTCTAAGATTTTCAAATTGACTGAGAGGCTTCTGTAATGCTGATACGGTATATACATAAACTATTTAGGAATTATACATGTAAAATGCAAAGGTTTTATACATGTATAATTCATCATTCATGACAAAAAAGCCCAAAAGCAAGTCAGATTTAGAATGTCCAAGGTTTCAGTGAACGCCACATGTCTTTGAGGTCTTTATCTTGACGTATTTTGTCTTCAACGCTCCCGTTTTCCCAGGAAACTCACGTATTTTTCCCTTCCGTCCCGATTTCCCTTATTTCAAATGGAAACGGTGACGGGCACGAAGAGACAACAAGAAGGATACAGAAATTAGAAGGACGTTTTGGATGTTATTTTTCCGTCGTTTCCTCGATTTAGCCCGGAATTTGTCCGAGTTTGGTCCAAAAAGAGGCTAGATCCATCTAGACAAGAACGGGACGGCATCTTCTGTTTACTTTTCCCTTTCCAACCAAATCTAAGCGTTGCTTCCATGCAGTCATGATGTCTTTTTAACGTCTTTTCAACTATACATTTGTTTTTTTTTGGGGGGGGGGGCTCTCTTATCCTGTCACAGCAATCTGATAAATAAGATTCAAGATTTTTCCGAACCTGTCATGTAAAGTCTGTCGTTTCTATATTTATCCAAACCACATTTAATAACTGCAGAGATACTCCGCATGACGCATTCCCGTGATGTCTCGACAAAACCGACGGCCTGACTGCATTCTCCATTGTCGGCCTCCAGTGCGACGTGCAATGGCTTTCCTAAACATGAGGGTAATTCTCTATGCAAATGCCTCCTCCGCCCCCACCCCCGTCGTCGTTCCCGCCTCGTTAATCTGGGCGTGGGCTCCTTTGACAAACCCCTCCGTGATGGATGAGGACCTGACAGCTCCAATGTGTGCATGCATTTGCACAGATTGACATCATCATTAAGGTGCCACAGCACACCCGTCCGCCACCCCCGCCCCCTGCGCTGCGTCACTTGAACAACCGCGCACGGGTTGATGATTGCGTGCACAAAAGCGCAGCCCCGTCCAGCACCGAGCGCTCCCTTCCGGGCCCAGAAAAGCGGTGCAGAGCGGCGACGCCGGCTGCTCGGATCGGTCATGTTGAAGTTAATCGGTGTAGGCTTTGAGCAGATTTCCAGCAGCACTCCCATCACTGCGCCACTTGATGGGTGAGCTGCTGTCACATGGCGCCTATCGATCCACCAAGCGGTGGAGAAGACTCCCTCAGTGCTCCCCGTTTCTCATCCTCAAATTTCATGTTGAGGATGTTTTTTATCTGAAGCTAAAACCTGAGAAATTTGCATTATTTCAAAAAGTTGTTAGACTGGCGCGGGTTTTTGATCATTCCAGCCAAAGCTGCCCAGTTGTGCTTCTCGCCTCCACAAATAGCGATGAAAAGAATGCTGGAAACCCATCTCTCCCATCAAATATAAAGTAACAAAGCAAACATTGTCCGCGTAGTACGGATCTGCTTCGTAACAAAGTGAGTCGCCCAGGAAACGCCATCCATTTTCCATACCGGATACCCTCAATAGGGTCGCGGGAAAGCTGGAGCCTATCCCAGCAGACTTCGGACGGGAGGCGGGGTACACCCTGGACTGGTTGCCAGTCCATTGCAGGGCAGACGACCGACCATTCACACTCACATTCATACTTCTGAACAATTTAGAGTCGCCAATTAACCTAACATGCGTGTTTTGGGAACGTGGAGGGAAACCGGAGTACTCGGAGAAAACCGGGGAGAACATGCAAACTCCACAGATCTCAATCAATTGCCTCCATCTAACTCTGTCTTCTGTATCCTCTTCTCTCGCGCCAACTACCTTCATGTCCTCTTTCACTACATCCATAAACCTCCTCTTTGGTCTTCCTCTAGGCCTCCTGCCTGGCAATTCAAAACTCAGCATCCTTCTACCAATATATTCACTATCTCTCCTCTGGACATGTCCCAACCATCTCAGTCTGGCCTCTCTGACTTTATCTCCAAAACCTTTAACATGTGCTGTCCCTCTGATGTGCTCATTCCTGATCTTGTCCATCCTGGTCACACCCAAAGAGAACCTCAGCATCTTCATCTCTGCTACCTCCAGCTCTGTCTTCCTGTCTCTAAACCAAACAACATGGCTGGTCTCACCACAGTTTTGTACACCTTTCCTTTCATTTTAGCTGAAACTCTTCTATCACACCAGACACTTTTCTCCACCCATTCCAGCTTCTTCACCTCTTTTCCACTCTCCATTGCTCTGGACTGTTGACCCTAAGTGCTTAAAATTTCTATATAAGCGAGTCAAATTGCATGTTGAATACAATAAATGTGTGCATGTTGGCAAGTCTGCAGTAATATTGAAAGTACTCCCTGCTTCTGATGCCCACCCTGACAGTTCCCTATACCCGCCCCACTGTTTGAGAAGCACTGCTTCAAGGAAGTGCTCTTTTTGTTGGTAATACTAGCTTAGCATTTAACAACTCTCTTGCCCAAAACAAACAAAAGAGGGGTCATCGACTCTAACCACTATGTCACACGGGGGGTACAATCAACCCAAAGACCAGGCGTGCTGCAGGAAACCCATGCTCGCGCTGCCTACTCCTTGCTCGTGGCACCACAGCCGCAGAAGAAGGTAATGATGCTGTAGGAGAAAGAACATCAGAAAATTAAAGAAAGGAACAAACTTATGCCCCAGTAATTAAACGTCAAGCTAGCAGGAGGGTTTGGAGGGGGGAGTGTGAGACCAGATGTAGCTGCTAAGCCCAGGCCTGATTTGAGTGTCAAAAAATGGTCTTTGGACATCCCCCCTGCTAACAATTATTTATGTTATTGCAATATAACATATTGTGTTTTATGTCATTGCTCAGTCTATAGCTTGCATTTCTGATATATTAGAATATGTTTGCGTTGTGTTTATCTTAATGCAAGGTGCCGTTCTATTTATGTAGGTGATTATTAAATACCTAAATAATTACACTATTTATTAGTACTCACCGAGATTCAAAATAATTATTAGTATTCAATTTACTCTTGTAATTACGTTTGTGTTATTTGATTAATTGCATGTATTTATGATTACTTAATATTATTATTAATAATAATATTGCTATCCACCGGTGATTGGCTTTTGGGATGGGCATTTGAGTTATCCCGAAAATCGGATGATACCGATCGGTGGCCGATCAACCCCCAGCTATATCGGTTTTCATATAGGGAAAGAAACGCTACCGATATCGACCGATATTGAAACATGTATGAATAATCCGTGCGATCGGTATCAGCCGATTTCACTCATGGATGATTGATATCACAACCGGCAGCATCCCTAAAATAAACCTTCTCAATAACCATTTCCCAAAAAGTTTATAACAACATTACAACAATTTGTATGGGGATTATAATAAAAACAAGAGATTGTAGAATTATATTGATTTTCACACTTAACCTAATCAATCTACAAATGATGCACAGGATTTAAAGCAAACGTTCCGCTGAAGTCTCTTTGGGAGTGATGGGGAAGTGGTTTTAGTTTGCCCCCTGGCTAACAGAAGAAACACGGCGCGTGCTGGCTGAGCAGGAACCAAAAAAAACAAAACAAAAAAGACAAAACAGCGCCTGAGTGCAGAGGCAGCTGCAGATGAGCAAATAAAGCATTCAATATTTATGACCGAAATTAAAACCAGATAAAGATGTCACATATTACTGCGTCCCCGCCCTCCTCTCCTCACTCCCGGGCCTCCGGTCCTGTCTCTGGTAGTCACAACTCTCGACGCTCTCGGTGAAAGAGACGCATTATTCCTTCCCGGGCCAATGTCTTCAAAGACAGTAATGAATGCAATGCAGTGACCCAGAAAATGGACTTTAGAGAAGGAGAGGGGAGGGGGAAGCAATCTTGCGTTAGTGGCGGAGCATTATCACTTTACTCCCCTCCCCTTGTCCTTCTTCCCTACTGGGCTGCTGTGTGTGTGTGTGTGTGTGTGTGTGTGTGTGTGTGTGTGTGTGTGCACCTGCTATTATGTGTGTGTCTCAAAGGCCTTATGTGCCCGGGTGCATTCATGTGAATTTGTATGCACACTTGCCTCAGTGTGTGTGTGTGTGTGTGTGTGTGTGTGTGCGTGCGCGCATGCAGATACAGTGTGTGCATGAGAGCTAAAGTCTCAATCAAGACAGAATGGGCGCAGCCTGACAGGCAGGCCCATTGTGGGGTTAATTAAACACTTCAGGTTTAACACCCCATCCCTGTCGTTAACCCAAACACTCGCTCATCACTCATCCGGGCCACACTGCAGTTAGGGAGCAGCACGGGAGGCGGGCCGGGGAGGGCCTCAATGGAGACCTCTCTGCCGATGACGCGATGGGCTGGCGGGGATGCGAGCGAGATGGCAGAGCGAGGTTTTTTCAAATGTCAAATAAAATAAAGTTGGGGTAGGTATAGTTTATGTTAACCTGAACGGCACAACCTTTGGACCGCACAAATCTCGCAGGCCTGCCGAAAACAACTCCGTTATGAGACAACTCCGTTTTGCATTTTAATGGCTATTAAAACGTTTCCAAATATTATTTTTCATACCTCGAAAGAGGACCTGTTATTCTCTTCCTCGTTTCCGACCTATAAATGATATATTCCCACGTTAAAACGATGCCAACGCGCCAGAAAACGACTTTTGCGCATTTTTAAGTCAGCCCCGAAAGCAGTTTTGGACAGTTCTGCACGTGTTCTTTTTCACCACCGAGGTTACGCAACCCGGGCTCCCGGGAAATGTTTGTTCGGGTGTGAGGGAAAGCTCCTTTTGTCGAGCCGCCAAACCGTTGCTGTTGCCTTTCCATCGTTACTCGGTGGTGTTGAAGAGTCAGAAGAGCGAGCTGTGGGTAACAGTGCGTCACCTGACTGTGTTTGTTTTGTGGAAGTAACGGGACAGAAGCGGTTGCGTGTGTAGCACTGTAGCGTGTGCATACAGGGAGCAGCAAATTACGATCTCACCCGTGTCCGGGGCTGCTAATTACTGTTCACAGCGGACATTTTAAAAAGATAAATGGCGGTTTGCTATCAACTCCTGTGCTGCCAAAATTAGGAAGTGCGGTTCGGCGGCTGTCCGGAAGTCCTCGGGAGCGCTTGGGAGTGTGACCAATTGCAGCGGGAAAAATTGCAGGAAAAGACGCAGAGTCCGGAAAATCTACTGTGGATCGCTTTCTGTGGGGGTTATCGCTGCTCTATAGGACGCCTGAAATCAATACAAAGGCCCGAAAATTACTATCATAGGTTTCCTTTAACATTAAAGCTGTAGCTTTCGGATTTGCAAAGCTATTTTTAAATTGCCGCAGTCTTGAATGACCAAAATCGATTGTTGTGGTAATCATAGAGACTACGTCACAGCAGCTCCAGGAAGACTTTGACGGAAAGCAAAGCGGGTTGGGGGCCTGGAAAGTGTCAGAGAGGGAAGCAGAAAAGTGATGTTACTTTTTACGGGTGTTTTTTTACTATTTAAAAAGTTTATTCGAAGACATTTGGTCTCCGTCAGCTACAATAAACCTACCATAAAAGTTCTGTATATGTTTATAAGCGGAAAAACGTACTTATTTCCACTGAACAAATATTTTTAGGTAGCCGCTGCTGTGCCTGTAGGTACATCGGCAATTTGCAATTCATCCGTTCCAAGGTCAAACTGTACCATCATCATCATGCCCATTGTTTTAGGTAAGGTTTGCCTTTCTTAAGTCTCTTCCGAGTGGTACGCTGGGGTTTATTTGTTTCAGACATTAAGGAGCACAAAGTGGTTACAGTTTCAAAATTCAACACGCCCGAAAAGGAGTAGGAAGAAGCCGAGCTAATTTCATTCCCCATTCCAGATTTATTACATTTATGTCTCAATGTTGGCATCAACATGTAATATCGGTCAATATCGGTATTGCTTTGTTTCCATCATAAAGTAACTCATTATCCAAAATCCAAAGCCATTTTATTTGTATAGCACATTTAAAAGCAACAAAGTTGACCAAAGTGCTTCCCAGCATAGTTAAAATAGAATACATAAAATAACAATAAATATAAAACAAATGGTAATATAAAATCACAAGACAAATAGAACAAATAAAACTTAATTACGATGACTCTCAGTTTGTGCTAAAAGCCAAGGAGTAAAGATAAGTCTTTAAACGCGTCTGAAAAACGGACAAATTTGGTGCAAGCCTAACATGTAGCGGCAGTTTGTTCCATAACGCAGGACCTCGGACTGAAAAGGCCCGGGCCCCCCGGCTCTTAAGTCTGCTCATCGGCACTTATATTGAAAGTTATAAATAAAGTTAAAAATAAATTATAAATAAAGTTAAAAAACACAATTGGTATCGGTTGATATCGGAATAGGAAACCGAGAGTTGGACAGTATCGGCAAAAAAGCCAACATCGGACATCTTTTATAGATATGGATTGATGATATATTCCTTTCGGCTTATCCCTTATGGGATCGCCACAGCGAATCATTTGCCTCCATCTAACCCTGTCTTCTGCACCCTCTTCTCTTACATCAACTACCTTCATGTCCTCTTTCACTACATCCATCAACCTCCTCTTTGATCTTCCTCTTGGCCTCCTCCCTGGCAATTCAAAACTCAGCATCCTTCTACCAACATATTCACTATCTCTCCTTTGGACATGTCCCAACCATCTGAGTCTGGCCTCTCTGACTTTATCTAAAAAAAAAACCTCTAACATGTGCTGTCCCTCCGATGTACTCATTCCTGATCCTGTCCATCCGGGTCACACTCAAAGACAACCTCAGCCTCTTCATCTCTGCTACCTCCAGCTCTGCCTCCTGAATTGTCTTCCTGGCCATCCCGTCTGAGGAATTCAATTATTTTTTGGGCTATTTTTTGTCATATGGGTGAGTGTTGTCCACTGTTGTGGCTACACTAGCAGCCATTATGTATTTATTTATTTATATTTATTTCTATTTTTTTCCTGGCATGTGTTTGTAGGTAACTTTTTCACACCTTAATTCCCTTTTGTTTCTGCCCCCTTTTCACACCTAAATTCCCCCCTGCTTAATAGGTGGGGATATATTCTTGTATGTTGTCAAGGAAATGCGAGCAATAAGGGGAAAAAATGCTTGGAATGTCAGAAAAGTAATAAAATAGGAACAAAAAACAGTAAATAAGTTTCAATAAGTGGATGCAAACATGTTTGGGGATGAGGAAAAGGGAGAATTCCAAGTTGGGGGCTCCAAAAAACAGGTAAAAAATTAAATACGTGCTTTTTTTCATGGGGCCCACACTGTAAACCCAAATTAATAATCATTACTAAAGCCATGCAGACTACCAAATCAAACAAATCAAGCTGCGCTTACATGTCATTCCTCCTGTTTATCAGCATTTATGAGTATTAATTAGGCATTAAATGTAGAGACAATACAAGAATGTACATTACCTGTTATTTCTCACACAAAATGACAAGGAGATATTTTTTCAAAATTGTTGCAAAACTATTGCAATAGTCACAAGTGAGCTGGAGCCTATCCCAGCCGACTTTGGTCCCGGACTGATCGTCAGCCATTCAGTGAATACAAACAAGCATATTAACAGAACATGCGTGTTGTGGCAATATCGGATTTACGGATACACCGTACTGATATCGTCTTGATTTTTTGTTCAAATAAAGTTATCCGGATGGGTTAAAAAAAAAAAAACAATAAGTAAGCAAGTCATAACTTGAGAGCAAGTGACTGATAAATGGGGGAAGCTCATCTTGTCAATGGTGGGAGTTGTCCTGCGGTGTAATGGACCGTTGCACCACTAGATAGCACCACTGACAATTTAACCATACTTATTACTTCCTGGGAAACTTATATTGCCATTGATGTGTTTTTCTTTATTGTTTGCTCACATTTATTTTACTTCAACACGCGCTTATGATCCCAGAGGGGGAAATAGTCTTTTAATGCCGCTGTATACATTTTGCGTCACACAGAGAAAGCGAGCTGCACCTATGAAAGCAAAAGAGGCACTTCAGTGTAACAGTGTAGTGTTTGGGGGTTTGGGGGAACACTCAAGGGGGACTTAAGAATGCTTAGAGAGCGGACGAAAGGGAGCTGCAACGTTCAGCCTTCCAGTCAAATATAGAGGGAAGCGATGAAAATGTCAACTTTTGTCTGATGTGATTGCTTATTTTCTGTGGAAAAAACAAACATGCACAAGTTACATACACAAACATCATAGAAATTACATCATTGGATTGTTACACCGTCTCAGAAAGGCAGTGGGAAGAAGCACAGTTGAATTAATCCCGATTAATCACAGATCATTCTCTCATTTAGTCATTAAAAGTTTGTAAACGACACATTTTATATATATATATACAGTTACATCACAAGTTACAGTTAACACCTAGATATTTTACAACGATTAGGCATTTAGACATTTATTCACATTTATTTGAGTGCTTGAGAGATTAAATGTTCAAAATGTAAAATGTAAATATAACGTGTTAACTGTAACTCCACTTTTGGCCCAACCCTGTATAGCAAAATATGACATAGCATAACATAATATAGCAATCATCATCCTGATAAAATACTAAATAGGAAAAATTACATGATACGGTTATTAGCAAAACGGTGGGAAGCGAAAAATGTTAAAAAATAAATACGAAAATATTGAAAATATTATATAATGAAATGAGATAACAAATGAGTTTAAAGCTAAGTCAAAACATTACAGATGAAAAAACTGGATAAACTGGTCAAGCAAAAATGTAAAAAAAAAACCTATATTCACACAGGGGCTAAAAATGATTTTCTTTGAATTTCTTCCAAATCTGTTTCAATTTCTTCTTTTGCCGGACATTTCAATTTGACCCTAAAAAATTACCATTTCACATGTTTTCAGAGAATATATATGTGTTAAGGTGGACATCGTCTGTTTACTTTTAATTAGCGCTGTTAAGGATTAAAATTTTTAATCCGATTAATCTCAGTTTTTTAAAGAATTAATCATGATTATTCACCGGTAGCAACTGTCTGAAATATGCCATTTTTTACTGTGCTTTATTACCAGGACAGGAATATACTGTATATATATAGTGTATATATATATTTTTTTAATGTATTAACTGAATATGTAAATCAAGCAAAAAGAAACTACACAGGTCTAAAAGTTTATCTAACACAAATCTCTTTAATACCAACAGGGGTTGCGTTCAAAGACATCACGTAATTTAAGACAAATGTACATTTTCTGTGTATTTTGTGACTTTCCAAAACACTTAAATGCAGCAAAGTCTACATCCGAATGAAGAAGTGACTGATAAGAATTTCCACTTCATGTTTTTCTTTCTGTCTTCTTTTCACGCGTGGTGTGTGAGTTGGACATTCGTATTCAAAATAGGAAAATGAAAATGGAAATTTTGTACTGCAAATTTTGTGTGCAGAGGGCCACACAAGCTGCCCTCTGCTGGGGCGGTAATGCACCAAAATTATGAATTACGCCATTTACATGTAAATCTTGTCTCATAATATGAAAATTCCACGACACGAAAGCCTCTCCAGAACGAATTAATTTCGTATCTAGAGGTTCCACTGTATACGGCGCTGGAATTGCACTGCTGTTGACGTGTTTGGGTCGGAGTACAGGTATTATGAAGCACTGCGTGGACACTACACCGTGCTTCCGTCTGCCGTCCAGATCGCATACACAAACGTTTACCGTATTTATTGAACGGAAATAAGGAATAATGAAACAAAACTTTGATCAGAAGTCTAATCATGCAAAAGACCCCAAATTTGCCATCAATTCTGATGCCAAACGATGAAACGGTCCGACAAAGAGCGTAAACAAGTTTGTCGATCAAGCAAGCGGGATTACAATGCTTTTCGTGGCTGAAATTAGCCGTGCAGATGTTTTATGTCCACTTCTTTCCAAATGCCCGCAAGGCATGCTGGGTAGTCCAGCTGCAGCAACCGCACGAACACTTTGGATATCCTCGTTTACTTCTCTGATGACCTCCTCGACATATTTTGCGATCGACCAAAATTGCTGCCAGAACGAGTACCACGAGCTACCCAGCATGCCTTGCGGCGAGAATATATGGGTGTTTTTTGGTCGGCCTGCGCACGTGGTGCGGTCGGCGGGTTACATGGCTTTTTTTGTACACGCTACAGATTGCATCTGACAATTTGGCGACTCAAGCCATGTTGCCGGCTACAGTTTTGATTAGAAAAAGGGAATTCCCAGATTGGGCAGATGAACACGCTTGGCGGGCCACAGTTTGCCCACCCCCGGCATATGACATGACGAGCACTCCGGTCGTGGTTGTGGGTTGTTGCGTTGCTGGTGTTCCGGGCGCCGCCACAATGCAGTCTTTTCATTAGCCATCAGCCCATTAGCCCGTTAGCGCTCAGGCTGTTGGAACAGCTTGAACGCGTGATGCTAATGCTTCGGGGATCTAACCCAAAGTGGAGCCTTGGAAAAAGGCCAAACAGGAGCGGCAGTGGAACCACGACCCACTTCCACACTCACCCTCCCGCTCATATTATCGCCTCCCGCTCTCCGCCCGTTGTCTTGACGCCGCAGTCCCGTAAGCGCCGCGCACTCTGCCATCTTTAAGACGGCACGGGCCGATCCGTTCCACCCGAGCGCCACATGTTAGCGGGCCCGGCCAATGAACGCGTCCTTTCCGCCGCGCCCCGGCCATCTTTCTCCTTCAATTCTCCCGCCGTGGGTTCTCGCCGCTTTGTTTCCCGAGCATTCCTCATAAAAGTGATTTATCCAAAACACTTCATCCCGAACTGCCGATGTTTCATCCTGAACGATTCGGAAGCTGGTGCTTTTTATGGCCCTCGCTGAAAAGGCTGCCTCTCCGGGGCATGTGGTGTTAGCGTCTTGTAAAGTAGTAACGCCGCACTCAAAGACACATCGCCGGTGTCGGCCGGGAAATGTCAGGAGGGATAGAGGTCGTTGCGTTTGGAAGGGGATAAACACACACTCGGCGCGGCTCCTGGCTGCGTTATCATTTTTCTACCCTATCGGACACGCCTTTGAATGTACTTATATTTCCAATCATATTCCTTCTTTGTTTTCTCCCGGGGCACCGCACCGAGGAAATGATAGTGACATCTAACATTTGGGGCGCCATTGTGACGCCGTGATGCAATTTGTGCTCTATCTCCGTGGAAAAAAAGAAGAAAAGGAGGGGGGAGGGGGGTGGTTGTGATGCCCGGGGGCGGCCATTTCCTTCCCCGCAGTGACATTTTTAACAGGGCGCCTGCAGGACACCGGGACGCAGCCTGAGCCACGCTCCCCGGCGTTACGGTAGACGGGCCGAGCAGCGCACCGTGGATGTTGTCTGTGCGTGGCTGTGAAGGGCTCGCCGCGTGAGCCCGACTCCATTTTGCAGGGCGAGGTTGTCTGCAGCTAAAGGCTGTGAACGCAGCCAAGAATCTCGATGGGCTTAAAGGACTCACAGGTCACTTTGCGCACGGGGCCTTGCCGAGCTCGTTAGAGAGTTTACATTGTTCTTTTTTTTTTTTTTGTGCCAAGGCTGTCAAACGTCAAATTACAAAAAGAGAAATGACAGGACACCGTCATATTAGGGTGCGATCGGGAGCTCGGTGCGGCTGTTTTGGTGACCCTTCCGGTTCTCAGCTCTCCTCGCGACAACATTTATTCCTGTTCTTGCAATAAATGCAACTTCTTATCACGTCTACATGTCTTGCTTCACAAGAGGGGTGTTCAAAGTGAGGCCCGGGTGCTTTTTTTGTTGGCCCGCGGCACATTTGAAAAATACAATTTGACAAAATGGGGGGGGAAAAAAATGGAAGAATCTGTCATTTTACTAGATTAAAGTCAAAATGCTGTATTAGGAGAAAAAAAGTAGCAATCTAACAAAAAAAAAGTCATTTTTACAAGACTCGTGAAAAAATGTCATTTTAGTAACACTTGATATATGAAAGAAAAGATATGTTGTTTATTTATAATTAGCATTATTATGTGAAACAAAACAACTAATACATTGGAATATTAGGTTGTGGAAAAGGCAATAATGTAAGAGAATTTACAAGAAATATTTATAATATTTCAGAAAAAAACAACAGCAGTGGAAAAGAAATACTCTATCTTTACGAGTGGAACGTCAAAATATTATAGGAATAAAGTCCTAAATACAAAAATAGTATTTAGCAGAACGTTTAAATATTTCGGGAAAAAAACAAACCAAAAAACAACCACAACAGAAATGGAAAATAATTGGTGTAATTTTACGAATAGAAAGTCAAAATATTTTACAGGAATAAAGTCCTAATTATGAGAATAGAATTCACCACAAAGTTGAAAAATGTGAAAAAAAATCAAGTGCAGAAATGGAAAAAAAATGGTGTCATTTTAGGAGTAGAATGTCAAAATATTAGGAGAAAATAGGGAGAATAACTATGTTATTTTAGTAGCGCAGAGCTGAAACAAAGGTAATATGAGAAACAAACAAAACAAAGATGGGACTTTTGGAATATTAAGTTGGGGGGAAAGGTGTAATATTATGGCAATACAGTTACATAAAAATATAAAACGTTCTCATGCATTTGAATGCATCATTATATTGTTACATTGTAAAATATGCTGTGGCGTTCACGGATACACATTTTCAAATACACCAGTCACGTGTCTCTTTTCATCCTAGAAAAGCACTTGGTGACCGTGAGCCATGGGGAGTTGCGTTCAAAGACACCAAGTAATTAAAGATGTTTTCACATGTTTTGAGTGTAGATGTGTATCCCGGGATTTTCGAGCGTACTTAAACGCCTCAAATTGTACTTCCCCAGCAAGAGTTACGTCAGTGACTGATATGAATATTTACTTGTTGTTTTTTGTTCGTCTTTCTGTGTTTTTTAGACCGCACATCCACCCACTAGGCTAATTTTCGGGGTGTCCGTGAATGCATCTCGCGGTTGTCTAACGACAACGAGGAAGTGTCGTTCCGTGGAGGACTAGAGACTTGTTTGTGAGTAAAATACACATACGTGCTGATGGAGTCACACTGCTGTCGATGTGTTGGATGGGCTAGAATGAAGTTTTAAACGGCGGCAGACCCTGTGTGACTGTGTGGCGATGCTGCACTACTTTCCGTCTGCCAACAGAGGCTGGCCTTGATAGGATGGGCTTGATGTACTGCGCATGCGCCGTTTATTCACTGAATTTGTTGTTGAGTCAAAGGCTTTTCTGTATTTGTACTTATATTCTTACAATGGTGTGGAAGTGTTTGCCCCCTTCCCGATTTCTTGTTGTTTTGCATGTTTGTCACACTTAAATGTTTTAGACCATCAGACAAATGTACCTATTAGTCAACGGCAACTTAACTGAACACAAAATGCAGCTTTTAAAAGAAACTGGAGGAAAAATCCAAAGTTACATGGCCCTGTGTAAAAAAGTGGTTTTAGCATGAAGCTAATAAGTGCTTGGGCCTCCCTTAGCAGCAACAACTGCAATCAAGCGTTTGCCATAACTTGCAAAGAGTCTTACAGCGCTGGGGAGGAATTTTGGCCCACTCATCTTTGCAGAATTGTTGTCATTCAGTCACACTGGAGGCTTTTCCAGCATGAAGCCTTTTTAAGGTCATGCCACAGCTCCTCAATAGGCTTCAGGTCAAGACTTTGACTAGGCCACCTCAAAGTATTCATTTTGTTTTTCCACAGCCATTCAGAGGTGGACTTGCTGGTGTATTTTGGATCATTGTCTTGCTGCAAAACCCAAGTCAGTTTCAGCTTGAGGTCACCAGCAGATGGTCGGACATTCTCTTCGGGATTTTTTGGTAGACAGCAGAATTCATGGTTCCATTTATCACAGCAAGTCTTCCAGGTCCTGAAGCAGCAAAACAGACTCAGACCATCACACTACCACCACCATACTTACCATACCATACTTACATACCGTTAGTATGATGTTCTTCTTCTGAAATGTGCCGTTACTTTTACGCTAGGGGTAATGGGACACACACCATCCCAAAAGTTTCAATGTTTGTCTCGTCAGACTGGAGTATTTTTCCAAAGGTCTGGGGTATCATCAAAATGTTTTGTTGCAAAATTCTGCCATGCTGGATGTTTTTTTTTCTTATAGTAGAGTCATGCACACTGACCTTAACTGAGGCAAGTGAGGCCTGCAGTTCATTGAATGGTGTAGTGGGGTCTGTGACCTTTTGGATGAGTCCTCGCTGCGCTCTTGGGGTAATTTTGATTCCTGGGAAGGTTCACCACTGTTCAGTGTTTTTGCCATTTTTGGATAATGGCTCTCACTCTGGTTTGCCAGAGCCCCAAAGTTTTATAAATGTCTTTATAACCTTTTCCAAACTGATAGATCTCAATTATTCTCAGTTAATTTATGTTTTAATCACTTTTACACTCAGGGCCATGTAGTATTGGAGTTTTTGTCTCCCTTAAATATAAAAAGTTTTAATTAAAAACCGGATTTTGTGTTGTCATTGACTAATATTTTAATCCGTTTGCTGATTTGAAACATTTAAGTGTGGAAAAGCATAAAACTTAGCTGTATAAAAAGTGATTCTAACATATTTTGCTCTGTGTTTTTGTCAATCTAATGTAAGAGTATAAGAGTCCATTTTCAGAGGCTGCAATGTTTGCTGGAGGCCGGATCCGACTTCCGATTCATTTAAAAATATATTTGCGATCCTGTAATTCCGACTTTTAAAGATTTGACAAGATCATTAGGTTTTTTGACGAAGATTTATTCCTACGCTCACTGACTTTTTGAATCTTTCTCACCATGTTTTCTCTCTTACCTTCTTTTCGGCGCCGGAATTCGGAGGCCGGCTCGCATAACGAAGACGTGCAACGTAAGTCGCTTCTTTTCATTAACAATGATATATACCGCTTTTGTGAGCATTCCCTGTTCATGCCCTTATTTATCAAAGCAACATTAGCAGTGTATCAGCATCAGTTTGCCACCATGAAGCATGGAGCTACATTCCACTCATGTGTGACCATTATACTAATGAGGTTAATGGTTCAGCCGTGCTTACCATGAGATGGATGCTCCCCCAGTGGAACCTGTCCTATTTTTCGTGTGTCTGTGTGTGTGTTAAGAAATAAAGCCACAATAAAATATGGAACAGATTTGACCTTAAAATAACAACTTCAAATCTTCCCAAAATATTTGATGTTGATGAGGGGTAGGGCTGCGTTTACATTTGTGCAGGAATTCTGGGCCCCAAATCGCATTGCTGTCTATTTGGCAGCCAAACCATTCCATGAAGATGTAAAGATGCTCGGTCAATGTGGGTTTAACTTTTACTTTGTTTAATGACTATATTTAAAGGAGAAAAAATGAAATCGTCCTAACTTCTCCCACTAATACAGCGCCCCTGCAGTGGTTTGCTACTCTTGTCCTGCCCAAATTGTCCTGTCTTTTTGTTACGGAACCAAAAGCTAGTAAGAATTTGGTTAAACTAACTCAAATATACCAAACCGAAATGCCTTCTGGTGTTTTCTTTGCATATTTACGGCCCTACGATTTCCACGTTAACGGAATCTCGTGGAAATTGACATCGTGTGAATGTAACGCTGCCAGAGTTAGGATAAGGAACGTTTGTGTGGGGAAATATTTCCTCGGCGGACGGCTCAATTGTGGCGGAATTTCGTTACAAAACCTAAACCGCCCCCTCCACAGTCAAAAAACACCGGGGAAAGTTGGCGGAACCTCGTCTTGGCTACAAAGCTAGTGCGGTTTTACTTTCACCACGTTGTAAGATGACGAGATGATGACGAAGTTAGACTAGCTACAGCCATTTTTTATTTACTGGCCAAAATTGGCCCATTCGTGTATTGCATCAGTAAATGTAAGGATTTTTGCATTTGATTAAGGAACCTTTTATTCACTAACACAAACCTCACACACACTATAATGGTAAAAACACACGTAAAATGTAAAAAACAGAATTCTAAAAAACCTAAAACAAAAAAAACGGAATTCGGAAAAAATAGAACAGATGTCGTATATTGTGCTGTTTCTTCATCTTCACATAAAGCCGCAAAAAAATACATTGGAACCGGGTCTTATCCGGGTCCGGTTTGCGGGGGCAGCAGCTTCAGTAGGGAATTCCAGACTTCCCGGTCCCCAGCGACCTCTTCCAGCTCCACCGGGAGGACACCAAGGCGTTCCCAGGCCAGCTGTGAGACATAGTCCCTCCAGCGTGTCCTAGGTCTTCCCGGGGGCCTTCTCCCG
>QODF01000098.1:1187221-1209535 GCA_024372805.1 Oostethus manadensis | reverse complement strand
CCCCCCCCCCCCCCCCCCCATTGTCCAGACTTATCTTTGAACTTTCCAAACTAATGTGATGAACTAATGACTTCTTGCAGGCTATTACGGGAGGGCGGATTACTGGTGTCTATTTTTTGCTAATTACAAATGGTAAAACCAGTGAAGCCTTTTATAAGCTGGATCCTGTTTATGCCCTGCCACATGCTATTCAGTCTAAAAGTGAAATAACCCTCAGGAATGAGATCGCGCCATTTCTTTAACAGATGGGACACCACAGCCATCTGTATCGTTCCCACCGCATTTAGGTGGGGAAATTGTTTGTTTCCTTACCTGTCTGCTCCTGTTCAGCCGCTTTAAAACAACACGCGGACCGTTAAGGGATATGAGCCCCGCAGTTGAGACAAAGGGAGCGGAGAGCTAATAAACACTCCTCTTATTGATTTTAACATCTCGACATAAACGGCTACGAGGCCTCGCGTTTGTTTGTTTGGTTTTTCTGATTTCAATTTCGACATTGTCGACGGCGCCAGCGCTTGTTTGCGCGCGAGCCCGAAAACCACAGCATCGCTTCTTAATTAGATTTACAGGATATTAAAAACACAGTAGGCGCTCCTAAACGATGATCGTTGGAGACAGTGCTCAAATAGCGGGCTATCATACATGGTTTTTTATATCACCGCTTGCAACTGTAACAGTATCCGTTTTTGCTTTTATGAATGTGAGCAATTACGCCCAGCAAATATGACAAACGTCAAATTAGGAGGGCAAATTTGGAGCCGTGTGGCGGCGACGCTTATCAATTTTACCATCTTCACGATGGCGCTTTAATGAACAAAACAAAGATGGGCTCATTTGCTGTTAATGCAGCCAAATGCTTTTTCTCAGTGGGTGCTGCCCAATAATCTGAGGAGAGGAAGGGCACTGGGTCTCTGGAGGGGTACAACTTTAATTGGATGCTCTTACTCTCCTTTTTCCCAATTCCAAATGTAAACAAGGCGTGTCATGGCACATCTAATGCCAAATGAACAAACCAGAATAAAACGCCTCTCGGAAAGCTTGATCGTATTTTGTGATGCCATGTATGACCAAAGCCCATTTTCGATTTGTCGATGTAACCTGTGTTCAAATTGTTACACGAGTCACTTGCAATTTTTAAGTGATTTGTAACGGTACATCTTATTCAGCATTTGTGGACTTTTTTTTTAAATTCCCCAAAATAAGCTGCTTTTTCCACCCAAAAGACACCTTATAATAATAATGTACTACGTGATAGTACAGGTAAAATATACACTCCAGATCCTAATGAAGACCAGTTAAAACATTTGCAAGAATTGCCATTATGGTGCTCAGTCAGGGGTGTGCAAAGTGCGGCCCGAGGGCCATTTGCGGCCCGCGGCTGTGTTTTTGTTGGAGCTCATTCTAAATATATATTTTATCAAGACAACTAATAAAGCACAAACAAAAACAAAAAAAGAAAAATCATCAGTAGGTTTACAAGAATAAGGTCATTAAGAGGGGCCGCACGGTGGCTGAGTGGTTAGTGGTTGGCCACACAGTCAGGAGATCTGGAAGACCAGGGTTCACATCTCCGTTGGGCATCTCTGTGTGGAGTTTGCATGTTCTCCCCGTGCGTGCGTGGGTTTTCTCCTGGTACTCCGGTTTCCTCCCACATTCCAAAAACATGCATGTTAGGTTAATTGGCAACTCTAAATTGTCTGCTGGGATAGGCTCCAGCATCCCGGTGACCCTAATGAGGATAAGCGGTAGAGAAAATGAATAAATGAAGGTCATTAAGAGGAAAAAGTTCTAAGCTAACACATGAGCAGCATTTAGTTGCAATATTTAAGGAAAAAAAGACATGATTTGTAATGCCATAATATGATGAGAAACAAAACAACAAAGTTGCAGAAAAGGTGATAATGTCACCAGAATACAGGTCAAATATTATGGGAATAAAGTAATAATTGGGAAAAAAATTACAATAAGAAAGTTTAAAAAAAACCAAAAAAACATTACATTTTGCAAGAATAAAGTCAGAGTAGAGTAGAGTCGTATTATGACGAGAAAACAAGTTGCAATTTTATGACAATGAACTTCTAATTTTAGGAGAAAAAATTGTGTCATTTTAGTAGCATCAATATTAAAGAAAATTTTGTATTTTTTAAAGTTGTAAGATTATAAAAAACAGGCAAAAAATAGTTGCCTATTTTCTGGAAAATTAGGTTGGGGAAATTTTTTTTAATATTTTTAGAATGAAGTCATAATATTTCAATTATTTCAAAAAGCAAATTTACCAAAATTATTCAAGAAGGTTGAAATATTTGGAAAAGTCCCCCCCCCAAACAAAATGTGAAAAAAGAGCAAATACCAAAGCTCATACTAATAATATGATTTTTCACCTACATCACAAAGCTGAGATCCATCCATCCATCCATTTTCCTCCGCTTATCCGGGTCCGGGTCGCGGGGCCAGCAGCTTCAGTAGGGAAGTCCAGACTTCCTGGTCCCTCTTCCAGCTCCATTGGGAGGACACCAAGGCGTTCCAAGGCCAGTTGCGAGACATAGTCCCTCCAGCGTGTCCTAGGTCTTCCCCGGGGCCTTCTCCCAACTGGGCATGCACGAAACACCTCACCCGGGAGGCATCCGGACTAGATGTCCGAGCCACCTCAACTGGCTCCGCTCGATGTGAAGGAGCAGCGGCTCTACTCCGAGCTCCTCCCGGATGGCCGAGCTCCTCACCCTATCTCTTAGGGTGAGTCCAGCCACCCTACGAAGGAAACTCATTTCCGCCGCTTGTATCCGCCATCTCATTCTTTCGGTCATGACCCATAACTCATGACCATAGGTGAGGGTGGGAACGTAGATCGATCGGTAAACAGAGAGCTTTGCCTTCCGGCTCAGCTCTCTCTTCACCACGACGGTCCGGTACAGCGACCGCATTACTGCAGATGCTGCACCGATCCGTCTGTCGATCTCACGCTCCAACTTTCCTCACTCGTGAACAAGAACCCGAGATACTTGAACTCCACCACCTGAGGCAAGACCTCACTCCCAACCCGGAGGGTACAGTCCACCCGTTTCCGACCGAGAACCGTGGCCTCGGATTTGGAGGAGCTGAGTCTCATCCCAGAAGCTTCACACTCAGCTGCAAACCGCTCCAGTAAACGCTGAAGGTCACAGCCTGATGAGGCCATAAGGACCACATCGTCTGCAAATAGCAGAGACGAGATCCTAAGGTCACCAAGCTGGACTCCCTCAACGCCTTGACTGCGCCTAGAAATTCTGTCCATGAAGATTATGAACAGAATCGGTGACAAAGGGCAGCCTTGGCGGAGGCCAACGTTCACCGGAAACAAGCTGGACTTACTGCTGGCAATGCGAACCAGGCTCCTGCTTCGATTGTACAAGGACCGAATGGCACGTAGAAGCGGGCCACCAATCCCGTACTCCCGGAGCACCCCCCACAGGACACCACGAGGGACACGGTCGAATGCCTTTTCCAGGTCTACAAAGCACATGTAAACTGGTTGGGCAAACTCCCACATACCCTCCAGTACCCTTGCAAGGGTGTAGAGCTGGTCCAGTGTTCCGCGACCGGGACGAAAACCACATTGCAGCTCCTGTAACCGAGGTTCGTCTAACGGCCGTGCCCTTCTCTCCAGCACCCTGGAGTAGACTTTCCCAGGGAGGCTGAGGAGTGTGATCCCCCTATAGTTGGAACACACCCTCCGGTCACCCTTTTTAAAAATGGGGACCACCACCCCGGTCTGCCAGTCCAGACGTACTGTTCCTGACTTCCATGCAATGTTGTAGAGGCAATGTTGGGGGAGCTGAATCTAACAGCTGCATTAATTTCTTATCTATTACATGCTAATACAATCATATGTACATACAAGTATGAATATAAATACAATTAGTGAAGATGTTTTTGGTGTTTAATGCCAATATTATTTGTAGTATTAGCCTTAAAAACTCACTGGTGAGTGGTACATGTATTTTTAAATGGTCATAGAATTGATTAACTCTTGTTTTACGTGAATTTATTTTCTGTTAATGATGCTGAAAATATTTCAAAAGTATAGCATTTTTTTTTTTTAGAAAGATGTGCTACAATTAGTATTTTCTCTACTAGAAAGGTAAGAAAACGTTGCACTTTTTGCATTTAAGCTTCAGGAATTTATCATATGTAGTATATTTTATCACCTGGTCATTTGCAATAGTATAATATATAACGGTATGTATATATCTTTCATTCTTATTCAGTCTTTTACTCATACTCATAAAGTGTTTGACCCCTTCCTGATTTCTTATTTTTATGCATGTTTGTCACATTAATGTTTTGGATCTTCAAACAAATTGAAATGTTTGTCAACTGAACACAAAATGCAATTTTTCAATGAAAACTCAAAATCTACATGGCCTTGTGTTAAAACATACCTAAGATTTTTTGAGTTCTGAGGTTATAAAGGCATTTCTAAAGCTTTGGGACTCCAGCAAACCGCAGTGAGATCCATTATCCACAAATGGCAAAAACATGGAACAGTGGGGGATCCTTCCAAGAGTGGCCGGCCTACCCAAATGACCCCAAGAGCGCAGTGGCGACTCATCCAAGAGGTCACGAAAGACCCCACAACAACATCCAAGGAACCGCAGGCCCAACCAGCTATTAGGTTTAGGGGGGCAAGCACTTTTTCACAGTTTTTTTGTTTTTGTTTTGTCTCCCTTGATAATAAATATTTCAAAACTAAAAAATAAAGGAAGGAGGCAAACACTTTTTCACACCGCTGGGTGTCCCTGTTTTTTTTTTTTTTTTGTCCTAATAAAACCGATATTGTACTGTACGTGCATGTGCAAAATGCACGTCTCGTGCGCCCGTGTTGCTCTCCTGCTCTGTGAACGGGTGATTACATCGGGCCTTTAAGTTTGTTTTCTTGTACCTCAGCGAATGTGTTGAGCTGAAGACTGCTGAGCTTGTGAGTTAGCTTAGCCGACCCTTGGGCCGTCAAAGCTGCTGAGCGCAGCACACACACGCGCGCCTTCACACGCACGCACAGATGCACGTCGGGCCCTGAAAACACATTAAAAAAAGTTTTCAACCCCCGGACACCCGGTGTGTGTGTGGGGGTGTGTGTGCGTGGGCGTGTGTGTGTGTGTGTGTGTGTAGGACTCTCTCTCAGTCGAGCAGTTTAACAAGACCTGTATCAACGTCCCAAGGTTGTGAAATACGCAACTGACACACAACCACTTGCTCGGGATTTCAAAAAAAAACAAAACACAAAAGGCGCTCCATAAAGTTCATGTCGGTGCTGAGTTTATTGGCTCTGCTCGGATCAGAACTCGCGGCCGATGGGAGCGCCGGCACACAGCCCGGCTTATTAATTCGCCGCTCTTCTTTAGAACCTGCGCATGTGCTAAGATGGTAATCCTAAGTCATTTGTTAGTGCTGCATCGACACTTTGACTTTTTCCGAAGGTACTTGACAGCAACTTCGCCCCTGGGCTCCTGCCGTTCCCCCCCGAAAAAAAAACCCCCAAACATGCTCCAATTTGCAATTCATACACATTGGGGGAAATGTTTAATTCCATGGCTGTTATTCAACTCAGTTCATTAATTAAGGAAAAAAAACACTAGCATTTCTTTTCTCTGCTTTCCTGCCATCATTTTGATGAGCTTTCTTCAGGAGTAATTGAGTCCGTTAATTAGACAGAATTAGGCTCTAATTATTCCAACGGCACAATGCCTGGGGGCGGGGGGTGGGTGGAGAGGAAAGCAAATGTGCCATATTTCACCGCCTTGCCACCCCAACAGCTTTCACTAAATCCCCTCTAACGCTCTCTGATGTCCTCTGCGCCGCCACTTTCACAGGAAATGGATTGGATATCAAACTGCTTCGCCGTGACGCCGCCTTGACATTTGCGCTGCCTGATTTCCAGTCATTACAATGAGGTGTTTTATTTTCTCCTGCTCCGTCTTTGTGTTATATTAACGGGGATGGACATCCGTCTTGTTTATGTCCGCTCACTCAGTGGCAGTCTTTGGCGATATCACATTTTTATGACTTTTGTTTTAGGTGGCGCTCGGTCACGCTGGGCCCGCAGATTTAAAACATACCGTAGTCGTTCTTTATTGGGATATTTAAAAGATTGGATTACCATCCCCATTATGCAGGGTTTACAATTGATTATTAATGGCGTTGCAAGATTGGTTCATCCTTAAGAAACTTTGTTTTAGAACCGTAAGAGGATACATGTGTATATATATATATATATATATATGCATATATACATATATATGTGTATATATATATATATATATATATATATACGTGTATATCTATGTGTATATATATATATACATATATATGTGTACATATATATGTATATGTGTATATGTATATATGTGTTTTTATTTGGAGCTTGTATATATATATATATATATATGTATGTATATATATGTATGTATGTGTGTGTGTATTTATTTGGAGCTTATATATAACTATATACTGTAGATATAGGTATATGTGTGTGTGTATATATACACACATAGATTTATAAATATACATTCATTCATTCATTCATTCATTTTCTGTACCGCTTATCCTCATTAGGGTCACAGGGATGCTGGAGCCTATCCCAGCTGGCTTTGGGCGAGAGGCGGGGTACACCCTGGACTGGTCGCCAGTCAATCGCAGGGCACATATAGACAAACAACCATTCACCCTCACATTCATACCTGTGGACAATTTAGAGTGGCCAATGAAGCTAACATGCATGTTACATGTACATGGAATGTGGGAGGAAACCGGAGTACCCGGAGAAAACCCACACACGCACGGGGAGAACATGCAAACTCCACACAGAGATGCCCAACGGAGATTCGAACCCTGAACCTCCGGACTGTGAGGCCAACATGCTACCATTCACCCACCGTGCGGCCCGCGTATGTACATATGTACGTTTACATATTTTTCTGTTTTCTTTTCTTATGTTCTGCTCTTATTTTTCTGCTGCTGTCCACGCAGAACCATAAAATTTTGAAATGTCCTCATTGTCTGACCTATTAAATCCAATAGTAAGTAAAAGATGTAAATACAACTACTGTTATCCCTCACCACATTGCAGTTCCAATTTTGCGACTTTGCGGTTTTTAAAGATGTAATAAAATTATTAGATAATAAATGGTGTTGTTTTGTGCGTAATATTAGTCAAAAAATTTGCTGTGATTAGCTGGTGACCAGTTCAGGGTGTACCCCACCTCTCGCCCAAAGACAGCTGGGAGATTCTCCAGCATAACCAGCAACCCTGTTGAGCACAAGCGGCACAGAAAATGGATGAATGGATGGATTAGTAAAAAAGTGGATAATAAATTAAGCACATTTTATGTATTTTTTTGCGGAAATGAAGCATTTTCAATTCAAATTGTCTATCACAGAGATTTACATCCCTACTTATTATAGATTAAAAACTTGCTTCTATATGCAATTAATTGTAATTAATTATGATTTAACTAAAATTGGATTAATTGCAATTAAGTATCTTCATCAATTGACGGCCCTAGCGTATGTATATTTTAGGAGTGTCACAAAATCTCAAGAAATGAAAGCGTGACAGGGATTCACTATTAAAAAAATGCAAACGTTTTCTGATTTTTAGGAAAAGTTAGCAATTAGGGCTGTCAATTGATTAAAATATTTAATCGCGATTAATCTCATTTTGCTTGTAGTTAACTTATAATTAATTGCAGATAAAAAAGATTTTCCCTATAATAAGCTTTGATGTTGTTCCTTTTATAGCTTTGCACAATCCATAATAAATAAGATTAGATTTGCTAGAATGAACGTATGATCACTAGCTAATGCTTTGTCATTGACACTAGCCTCCTAATAGCAGATAGCTTGCTAGCTAGATGTTCAAAGCAATATGCCAAGGTACCACTGTATAGATGACAATCAAAACAATACCTGCAGTGCAACCGTAACTTCTCTCTTCTCCCAGAGGCGACATACTTTGTGACAACTCAAGTTACAGCGACTTTGGTCTTGTCGAGAGAGCCATCTGCCAGGGCTTTGAAGCTAAACATGTCAATCAAAATACCTGTTTATTTGCCCATTTCTGCTCAATATTGGTTCCCGCTTCTGTGGGGAATACTAGATTGACTTTATTGTGAAGCACTTTGGGTATTTTTGGGCACCTTGAAAAGCGCTATATGAAATCGAATCCATCATTGTTATTACTAAAATATTATTATATATTTTTCATATTTTTTCAATGTGCTTTTCTTAAAAGTGATGTTAGAATCTTCTCCCTTGACACGCCTAATATATATAGAATACATATTGTATATATTACGTTTCTGCTGCTATCCGTGCACTACCGTGAAAAAAGTCTGAATCTGATTTGTTTTACTTGTTATTGTTAACGTGCCAACTATAAACAAAATAATAAATAAAAATGAATTTTTTTCATGTCTGACTCATCCTCACACAATTATTACATTTCCATGCAGCTTTCACATAACGTCAAATCCTCACAGTTGTTACTGGATGTTTACACATGTCCGCATTTTTTTGCAGTCGTAAAACTTTTTGCACTCACACACGCGCAGCTGCTGCAGCCGTAGTATCGCATGCAGATGTTAAATTGAACAGACCACCCTGGAGCAACGTGACATTCAGCAGCACAAGCCCCGGTACCGCCAAACACGACGTGATGGATCGGCCGGCGCTCATGCCAGCTAAGACGATGGAGAGACTGACGGCTCCCATTGGTTCGGCTCCAAGTGTTAATGCTTGTTCCCAGATTGTAGCATGAAAAGGCCCTTTAGCTGCTCCTAATACGCTATGAAGAAGGAAAGCAGAAGAACCATACATCTCCAGGCACTGGACACCAGCAGGGAAAGCAAACCCACCCAGCAAAAACGACATCATTACTGTACCGTCGGTAAAAAGACGTCGCTTTGGTTGAAAAGGGTCTGTTTTGGGGCTATATTTGGACCAAATCCGTCGGACTAAACCCAATTTTTAGAATTTATTTTTGAGGCTATATCAAGGCAATGGCGGACCGGCCAGATTTAGCCCAAAAAGAACCCAACGTCCAAATGACGTCCGGTGTTGTTATCTGCAACGTCCATTTGGTGCTGCGATACTGGACGTTCTTTCAAGTGTCCCCCGGTGTTCAAGTGTAAAACTGTCAGCCCTTCTGAAAAAAACCATCAACCAAACGCCGTTCACGGGTGTTTTCCTGGACTTTCCGATGCCAGACGCCGCATGTTATATGAAGTGCCCCCGTTGTATTTTTCACGCTGACAGCGCCATGACTTTCTCCAAGGGGGCAGGGCGCTTAGTTTATCCTCAACCGGCGTATTGCTCCTTGAATGTCTCTTAAGTTAAAGTGCCGCTGACAGCTGATCAGTCAGTGTAATGCACAATGCCTCCATGTGCGCAAACACAGGGGGGGGGGGGGTAATTCAATATCTCAACGATGAAGGCAAAACAGATTTATGGGGTGGAGCCGGAAAACAAGGCTTCTATTTGTAGTTTCTACTCATGTTTAACTGAGGTTACAGACCAAATATGCAAATCTGCGGGATTTATTTCCCCATTTCTGCGGGACTCTATAAGGTCTTTATTTAAGGCACCGCTTTCTGCGTGTTTGTTTGTCCAGCGCGAGGTTGTGTTTGCGTTGCGCTTCTCCGAGATCTTCGGGCCGGCCATGAAATCCCAGCACCGCGACCTCCGACCTGCCGCTAAGCCTCCTCCCCGGCAGGCCCGGTCCCAGAAATGTTTGGTTCAACTCAGAACTTTGCATCGCTCCACCGCCTTCCGCTAAAAAAACGGGGGGCAGCGGACAGAAATAGCACACAGAAGTCAATCCCGACACATTCCAGACTTCTCCATTGCTCCCGTACGTGTATTTCGGATATTTTCCTTTCATCGGCGGCACCTTGGAGTTTACGAGCAGGATCAACATTTTCGGCCCATTGGAATGACCTTGTCCCCTGTCACGATTTTGGACTCAGAAGGAGAAGACGTCAGAATGGGCTGCACCTGTTCTACCAGACGTATTCCCTTCGTTATCTATTTTTACACAATTAAAAGAGTTCTTTACACATAGTTGTGCTTAAACAGCGGCTAAATAGGGGATTGTTTTTGTTTTTATCTTTGTCTGGGGACTTTATTGATGAAAATGATTTTGATTCCCGTTTTATGCGTGCCCTAATTTAATTAACTTCATGGCCCCAAATTTCTAAAGCAAAGCTTGCTTTTTAAGGGCTTGGTGGGTTGATCACAACATGGATTCACAATAAATCCTAACATGCTGGGCTGAACATGGTGATGATGATGATTATCATGCACCATAGAGTCTGTTAGCACAAGAATTTACAGTAACAAGATTTAGTATGGACTGTAGTTCTTAAATGGGTGATATTTGTCGGGGGGATTTTTGAAAAAGGTATTTTTTTTTACCCTAATAATAGTTAATATTAATAATATGGTCGATATTCTCACTTGAGCCAATCTTGCAACTGTAAATACTAATGGTTGTGTTAAATATGCATATTCATATACATACAGTGAAACCTTGGTTTGGGTCAATGATCAATTCCGGAAGTTGAATAATTTTTCCCTTAAAAATAACATGTAAATCTAATAAAGCCAAAAATGATAACAAAACAGGTGTTTTATAGGTTTACAATCATAGTCTGACGGTCAGAAAACAAAGACACAATGCTGCAACCACCAACCCTTTCCTGTTTTGACATGAGTTTTATTGAATCCAGTAGTGTTTATCACCTCAGCAGCCCAAAGCATAGGCAAAAAGAGTTGCAGGTGCCAGCGTTTTGTGGAAACACTATTGAATTCAAACAGAACTCACGTCCAAAACACATGAAGATGGTGTCCATGTGGTGTCTCGCTGCCACACGGTGTCTTTGAGAGTAGTAGTCTTTAATGGCGGCAACTTTAGATGTTCATTTACCACTTTCCTTTGTGATTTCTATGCATTTAGAACTGTTCCGTGCTTGTAAAACTTCTTTTTTTTTCAACTGCTGATGACATTATAGACAGGGCGACATAACCTCCGGTTCCGGTTTGTGACAACTTAAGTCACAGCGACACAAATACCTTTGGTCTTGTCGAGAGACATCTGCCAGGGCCAAACATGTCAATCAAAAAGGTCTTTGCTCATTACTGCTCAATATTAATTCCCGCTTGTAGCTGTACAACGACTTTGGTTCATCAAACTACGGTGTGGGCCGAGGGTCAAAAAGGACGTCAAATAGTGGCGTTAAAGGAAACTTTGCGTTATAACAGATAAAAACGCATTTTTATCTGCGATTAAGTGCAATTAATTAAAAGTTAACTATGGACAAAATTTGATTGATCGCTATTAATTATTTTAACCGATTGACGGCCCTGAGCATGGTGGTCAAGTGGGTAGCACGTTGACCTCACAGTCAGGAGGTTCAGGGTTTAAATCTTCGTTGGGCATCTCTGTGTGGAGTTTGCATGTTCTCCCCGTGCGTGTGTGGGTTTTCTCCGGGTACTCCGGTTTCCTCCCACATTCCAAAAACATGCATGTTAGGTTAATTGGCGACTCTAAATTGTCCGTGGGTATGAATGTGAGTGTGAATGTTTGTTTGTCTATATGTGCCCTGCGATTGACTGGCGACCAGACCAGTCCAGGGTGTACCCCGCCTCTCGCCCAAAGCCAGCTGGGATAGGCTCCAGCATAACCCCAACCCTAATGAGGATAAGCGGTATAGAAAATGAATGAATGAATGAATGACGGCCCTGCCCGTTGATGCACACTGATACAGACTTCTTCCACTATAATATACAACAAAACTGAGCTCAAATTCATGTGAACCAGTGAATGAATGAATGAATCCGTTTCAGCACAGGATGCAGGGATCATTGGATGTGACTATTGCCGATGCCTTATATGACACAGTAATCATACCAGTCACTGTACCAGTCAAAAGTGGAGAAAACAGCACCCACACGAACACACAACGCGGGTGATTCTAGGCAGAGCAACAAGCTGTGGGCTTCCTGGGAGCAGCTGATGAAACACAGCCGGGGATGACCTGCGCATAATCGAATTAGCTAGATTTCCTTACCCAAACATATACAAGTGTTACTGACCTAACCTGCTGCCACCTTTTAGGCTGACAGAAATCACCACCCAGATTTGAACCGTTTCACATAATCATAGCTTTTTTTTTTGAGCAGGAAAACAGATACTCTCTTAATCCATCTGCCGCAGAAGTGTCATTAATTCCCTCGATGAACCCGTAATCCGAGAGCGGGTAACCTGTGAACCCGTCATCCCGAGGACACATTTTGCGATGAACGGCCCAAAACAGGCTTAACTCTTTCTTTTAACACACTAGCGGTGAGGCGGCTTCTTTTTTTTTTTCTTCCTTGTGGCGGGATATGAGAGCGGTGCGGTCACGGCCGTTAGTGGAGGCATTAACTGAGTGCTGCAGTCGCTCCGTTTCCTGCCACGCAGGGTTAAGGTGTCACGACTTGAGCTCTGATTGAGTTACGGTCACGCTGCCTCTCCAACACGGCTGCCACTCACATTTGCCAAGACTCTGCAAGACCAAATAGTCCTTGATGTGGCAATTACACACAAACACACACGCACACACACACCTTCAAGAAAACCTGAGGTCATTTAAAAACTGGTGTGCTTTGAAATTGTGTCTTCAGGGATGTTATACAATCGGGACATGTTATGAGTGATTGTTAGGGCCGGGTATCGAACCTGCTAAATGTGACTGGAAGATACTTTTCTGCGATTAAACCCCTGCATGCCACCTAGAAGAAGAAGGTGTACGTTTGGAATTGCCTTCCTCATACTTGCAGACAGTCTTTTAAAAGATGTATAATTAGATATCATGAATATCGTATATGGAAGATATTTAAACATCTTCAAACTGTCATTCCCAACATGAAGTGTGTACAAACAGAGGCAACATTTGGTGTCATTGTTCCATCTTCCCGACAGTGGAACCTCACTAGCAAGAAAAACAAGCTTCATTTTAAGCTCATGAGACCCAGAATAAAAAAATGTCTGGTTTTTTTCACCTAATGATAGTTTGGGGTGGAAGCAATTCCAAACTTTTTGAATAGTTTTCTACCGTCATATTAAAGTAAGTATATCAAGACATTTTGTTATATATATACTGCAATTTTTCTTGTTCAAACTTGAATTTCTGCGTCTTCCTGCATCCATCTTTGTCATTTCATATGGGAAAGTCAGAGTAGTAAGTCCTTATGTATGTTTTGAATGTCATCCAAATGTTACCAAACCAAATTCAAACTATTGATTAAATATTCCATTTCTACCTTTAAAAACACAATAACTGCATAAATGAAAAAAACATACATAGAGTGGTGTGAAAAAGTCTTTGCTCCTTCCTTTTTTTTTTGCATGTTTGTCACACTTAAATGCTTCAGCTCATCAAACAAATTTAAATGTTAGTCAATGAACACAACTGAACACAAAATACTGTTTTTAAATGAAACTTTTTATTATTAAGGGAGACAAAAAATCCAAAGCAGATGGCCGTGTGTTAAAAAGTGATTCCTCCATCCTCTTTAAACATAAATTAACTGAGTCAGTGTGATCAGTCTGAAAAAAAGTTATAAAGCCATTTATACATCTTTTTTATAATCATTCCTGATCCTGTCCATCCTGGTCACACCCAAAGAGAACAAGTCATAATATTACAAGAAGACAATTTGTCAAGTTGTAAATCATTAGTTGTTTGGATCAGCAATGTATCAAGTTAATTTAAGAAGAAAGTTGAAATATTAGAAAAGAAATCTGGGAATCTGGGAAAAAAGACCATAAGACTAAAGTTCAACCTAATAACCTTTTCACCTACATCACAAAGCTGAGATGCATCAAAGTGTCCCTTGCATCCTTTCATTTTGCATTATGTGGCCCTTAATGGAAATAGTTTGGACCCCCCTGCTCTATTTCACTCAACAAACCAAGCCCACAACGTCCTTTTCTCAGCACAACCAGTTTTATTGTCGTCGGGTGTTTTGTATTTGAAAAAAGGCCATGAAACTCTTGTCCTTTACGGAGGACCAAGATCACGTACTTGGTTTGACAAGCTTGTTTCAGTTCTTATCTTCTCAAAATAATCATCACCATGAATAAAAGATAAATAAGGTACTGCAAATGTTGGTATTGATTCAATAGATTCAAAGTTAATAAGAGGTGAGTATTGTCTCTACTGTAACAATACATTGTATTTGAAATTTTGTCATTGTCATTACTGTGTTTTGGGATTTTACCTTTAATTTGTTAATCATGATACTGATCATAATAAAACACACACATATATTTTAGGAAAAAAATAGACAAAGTTATTTATGAGCAATTTAACAATATATATACAAACATAAGACAACATAACAGCATCAACAAACTAAGAGAATTATTCCCATTTACTCCACAATTGGCTGTCTTTCAAATTGTTGGCTTTTTGCCACCAAAGCCCTCCCGTGTCCAAGAAGTTTTTCAGCGTTTACTCAATCGGCTCTAATAAGCCAGAGCTGCCGTAGCTTGTTGACAAAGCGGTTCGTTGAGCATCCCATACAACACACAAAGAAATTGGCCACAACAGGTTTGTTATTTGACTGGCAGTGATTGACACTGACAGATCGAGTGACTTTCGACAGATCGGGCTTGAAATTTGGCATATTATTATTCGAAGAATACTGTACAATAGTGTGAAAGTGTTTGCCCGCTTCCCGATTTGTTATTTGTTTGCACGTTTGTCACACTTAAACATTTCCGATCATCCGACAACTTTCAATATTAGTCAATGACAACATAACTGAACACAAAATGCAGTTTTTAAATGAAACTTTTTTTTTTTTATAAAGGGAAAAAAACAAAGCTACATGGCCCGGTGTGAAAAAGTGATTTTAGCCTAAAGCTAATAACTGGTTAGGCCACCCTTACCACAACAACTGCAATCAAGCAATCAAGTTTCTTACAGCGCTGTGGAGGAATTTTTTCTCATCTTTGCAGAATTGTTGTCATTTAGTCACAATGGAGCCTTTTCCAGCATGAAGTCTTTTTAAGGTCATGCCACAGCATCTCAGTAGGATTCAGGTCAAGCCTTTGACTAGGCCACTCCAAAGTCTTCATTTTGTTTTTCTTCAGCCATTCGGAGGTGGACTTGCTGGTGTGTTTTGGATCATTGTCCTGAAAGTTCCTTTCAGTTTGTGGCCACCAACAGATGGCCCGACTCCTTCAGGATATTTTTGGTAGACAACCAAATTCATGGTTCAGCAGCAAAACGGTCCCAGACCATCACACTACCGCCACCATATTTTACTGCCGGTGTGATGTTCTTTTTCTGAAATGTGCCATTACTTTTACACCAAATGTAACGGGACACACAACTTCCAAAAAGATCAATTTCAGACCAAAGGGTATTTTCCTAAAGTCCAGGGGATCAAGATCAAGATGTTTTCTTGCAAAATTGAGGGGGGAGTATTGATTTTTCACACAGGGCCATGGCCATGAGTTTTGGGCCAGGCCGAGTGGTTAGCTGACTGGTTACCATTTTGGCCTCACAGTCAGGAGTTCAGGGTTCGAATCGCCGTGTGGAGTTTACATGTTCTTCTTGTGCGTGTGTGGGTTTTCTCCGGGTACTCCGGTTTTCTCCCACATTCCAAAAACATGCATGTTAGGTTGATGGCAACTCTAAATTGTCCATCGGTATGAATGTGAGTGTGAATGCTTGTTTGTCTGGCGACCAGTCCAGGGTCCAGTCCAGTCTAGGCTGTACCCCGCCTCTCGCCCCAAGTCAGCTGGGATAGGCTCCAGCATGCCCCACAACAAGATGGAGTTTTGGGTTTAATGCTGGCCATTTTTGGTAAAATAGCCCAAATCCTCAGTTGAAAAAAGCAGGAGACCCAACTGTACCTGATGATCCAGTACTTCTCTCAGAACTCCGAGTCGGTTTTTTGCGTCTTCTTAAAAAAACGTGAAAAAATGACTTATGCCGTTTTTTTAATAGAGTGACAAAGTCCAACAAACGCAGATTGATTCTATTCTATTCCGTGATCAACTTAGTGATTGCTCAGCGTGATAAGTGAATCCTTTTAAGTAGACGCTTCCAAACCCAGAAATAGACGACACATCTCTGCGCCTCGCACATTACTCCTTAGGAGAAAAGGTGGAACTCTAGAGTCCAAAACAATAACCGGAGCTTCATACTTGCTTGGTAAAAACAGACGGCGTAGAAATCCATGTGACGCTTACACCTCCTCCATTTCATTTTGACCCTGGAACTTGTTTATGGCCCCTTGAGTGCGTTATTTTGGTAGGGGCCTTAATATGGCTCAGCCAGTGCGATTGCACACACGGTCGCGCCCCCACACGCCGTCAGATGGTTGAGCTCTCCTCTTTTGATGAAGCACCGAATCAGCATAAGTATAACCATTGATTGGCGGCTTAATTCCCCATTCAAATTATCATCCCGGGTCGGTACGCAAGGTTGACGCGAGCCTTGAGCTTTGGTGCGACTAAATTATTCTCTGCTTACTATTAGGCAGCCTCACCCCTCTCTCTCTTTCTCACACACACACATTTTCTCCGCCGTGTACTTCCCTCTCAACGCAGCTCAGGTGCTGATACAAGCAGAAATCTTGCACGCCCCATCGCTCCCAGAACACACACGGAGACAAACACACACACACACCCCACACACACACACCTTCATCCAGGCGCACCCCTCCGGAAAAGCCGAGGGGAGGCAGCGTCGGTCTCCTCGCCGTTTGCAGCACGGAGGCGATACGAAGCATATGCGGCGGCGCGGCGGAAAATGGGAGATTATCTCGTTGATGCATGGCCCCCGCCGTAGTCTTAAGTCACCCAAGGTTGCGGCCCTTCCCTCCCGAGGAGGATGTAGCGGCCAATAAGTGCAGTTTGTCAGCGCAAAGACAGAGAGAGGCGAAGGAGGAGAAGAGTGAGATGTGGTAAACAAGCACGGGGAGGAGTGGATTGAGTCTGCTGTTGTCTCTGCTTCATCAATATCCTCTTATATAAATGTCAACTGTACCATTTCCCTCATCACTGTTTCACCACCCCACTGGCTTTATCCTCTGCTACAAGGGGAGGGACATCCCTCTCTCGCATCCCCTTTATCGTTTCTTTTCCCTCCTCCTTCCACTCCTTTATCACTCTTTATCTCTCCTTCCTCCCCCCTCCTGCCTCCTTGCCTCTCACAGCAATGTGTCACCAGCCTGCCCCCATGAAACAAGTCAATTTTCTGCCAGCTCGGCGGAAGAATAAATCTCCCTGGCTGGGCTCAGAGCGATGGGGATATTTATCTAAGTGGAGTGTGTCCTCCTCGGCTCAACACCGCCGACTTCTCATCTCAGCCGCTTTTGGGAGAAATTGCTAAGGAGGGACGGGAAGGGCAAAAGAAGCAAATGGGTGGTGGTGGGGGGTTTGGGGGGGTTGGTATCTGAGAACGAGAGGAATGGCAGCCAACAAAAAACCAGCCGAGAACAAAGAAATGAACGGGAGGATTGCTGTAGTAGGTGGAAATATGAAAAAGATGGATGGCCGGCGAAGCAAAGGAGGTGCCGGGAACAAAGCCTATAAAGCAGCGCGGCGGAGGAGCGAGGCGGGGGCATTAGTCGAGCATGCTCGGGCTTAAACGGCAGGGACAGGCAGGCAGAGATGTGGATGAACGGCGGCCATCCTCCTCCAGGCCAAACTGGCGCGTTGGAGAGAGGCAGACGCTTATTGAGCTCCCGGTGAAAAAGGAAGGGGCAGAATATGATGACTGACTGATGATGAGGCTGCTGATGTTTTGTCCCCCTCGCTCGGTGACAAAAGACGAGCGCAGAGGCCGGCGTGCGTCGGGAAACAGACGCCGCGCCGCACTGATTAGCGGGATAATCAGCGTGAGGTGAATCTATCCGGGCTCGACATGTACCTCTTGAATTTTTCATGCCAAGTTATATTTTTGCGGTGTAACAAGTCAGGAGATTTAAACGGCTTGGGGCGGCGGGGTATTTGCACCAGTTCTGGCCACCAGCATTAAGGCAAAGTAAACAGCTGCTGTGTCTCATTACCACTCCATTTTAAAGGGGACTGTTAGTTTAATGAACACCCATGTTGTTTTCTAAGGACCTCCCCTACCTCAGTGTTACGAGGAATTATTCTATTTTTCCTGCACGATAAAGTGCAAGCAAATATATCCTTTGCAATTAAAATGGTCAATTTTGCTTATGCACAACAGGTTCGTATAATTCCAAATTTCGGGCTTAATTACCTACAATAAGCGTGCGGTGCAGTAGTGTTGAAAATAATAGCGGTGCAATGTGACTCACCAGATGAATCACTGTTATTAGTATATTTTTATCGCTACATGGCAAACACGCTACCAGTAGGTGCAGCAGATTCTCGGAAAACAAACAAGACCCAGCATTCATGATGTGCACGCTCTTAAGGCTGTGCGATGATTAGAAGGGGGTGTTGTTTAAAACGCTATAACATTAATTTTGTTGGTTTGGAACCACGATTGTGCTGGTTTACTAGTGTGTTTGGGATCATTGTCTTGTTGAAACAGCCATTTCAAGGGCATGTCCTCTTCAGCATAAGGCAACATGACCTCTTCAAGTATTCTGACATATGCAAATTGATCCACGATCCCTGCTATGGGATAAATAGGCCCAACACCATAGAAGAAGAAAGATGCCCATATCAAGATGCTTCACTGTCTTCACTGTGTACTGTGTCATGAATTCAGAGTTTGGGTATTGTCTCACAAAATGTCTGCGGCCTTTGGACCCAAAAAGAACAATTTTACTCTCAACACTCCACAAAATGTTCCTCCATTTCTCTTTATGCCAGTTGATGTGTTCTTTGGCAAATTGTAACCTCTTCTGCACATGCCTTTTTTTAAACAGAGGGACTTTGTGGGGGATTCCTGTAAATAGATTAGCATCACGCAGACGTCTTCAAACTGTCACAGTACTTACAGGTAACTCCAGACTGTCTTTGATCATGCTGGAGCTGATCATTGGCTGAAACTTTGCCATTTTCTGCCATGTGTCTCTAGATTTGCTCTCCATTTTAAGGCATTGGAGATCATTTTAGCTAAACAACCACTTTTTTTTTGCACCTCTTCATGGGTTGTCCTCGCTCCAATCAACTTTGTAATCTCTGTGTGCTGTTTTTCTGAGCAATGGCTTTCAAAGAGAAATGCATGTTCAACAAGTGCTGCTTTCATCCTTAAATAGGGGCCACTTGATCACTGATTGAATGGCACGCTGCTATTTTGTGACACACCCCTTTCAACTAATTGCCCAATTGCGCAGTTTTAAGAGCATGCATATCATGAACGCCGGGTGTTTTCTGAGAATCTACTGCACCTACTGGTAACTTGTTTGCCATGTAGCAATAAAAATATACTAATAACCGTACTTCATCTGAATAGTCACACCGCTATTATTTTGAACACTACAGTATATTAGGCAGATGCTTCGCTAGAAAAAAAGCAGGATATTTACAAGACACTTTTTGGGGGGGCATAAAGCAGCACCCCTCTTTGCAGAGCATGTATGTTTGTCTGTGTTTAGAGCTGCCTTTTTCCATACACGTGGGCAACACTACAAATTTTTGTATCACGAGAAAACACAGGGCCAGTATCACAAGTACCGAGAATGATACTTTTTACTTGGATGGTTTTAGTCCATAAAAATACGTAACTCATTAATCCCAGCCATTTTTCAAAAGACAACCCCTTCAGTATCACATTTGAGACTATTTTGATTGATCTTTCAAGGTACTCAGTATTTTGTATTCTATTGCAATGTACACATGGAACCGAAACAAAAGAAAGATTAGACTCCCGTCTTTTATCAGAAAAAAAAGTTTGTTTCCATGTTTTTCACTAGTAGAAGTTTCAGGAAAATATCAGTTCCTGACTAAAAATGGGAGAAAACCAGCATTTTGTGAAAAGATCAATTTCAAGTTCGACGTTGACACATTTTTGGTTTTGCTTTTATGACAGCTCAAATATCTAATAAAAACTATACCACAACATCAACAACACAAAACAGGGTTGTTTTACGTCAAAATAATGTATTTACAAATGAACAATTTACATTTTTCACATTTGGAACTGAATGCGTCTTTACGCATGTGTTTGCGTGCTTTAAAAATGTTCCTACAATGTGCGACCTTCTGCACACTGCACTCCTCCGCGCTCTTCCACTTCTTCATTGCTGTCATGTTTGTTTTTTTCCATTCACACTCACACGCCGAGCTCTTATCAAGTCCACCTCTACCACCTTGTGGCCGTTTTGATGGCTTAAAACTGCTGCAAAAGTGACATCCATTGGTGTGCATTTGCCTCTCACTTGAAACAAATTAAAAGAAATAAATACGTCTTTGGGATCGGGTGTTCGGGTTTGTAAAAACCTATAAACACGTTTTGGTTTTATGCAGTGGGCACACTTTAACCTCGGAAATGCAACCTACCTTGGCGCCTCCACACTTAATCACCATCAACATTAATAACGGTGCTGTGGCGACTATAACATCGCTTCATAACACACCTCATACATAGAGGATGTCCGTGACGACAACATAGCGACATGGTTGCTATATTTAGCGAGTAGGGGTGCGCATTCAAAGTGAAAAACAGGAAGTGTTTCTTGTATCATGCCATTATTTGGTGCAAGCCGGAGTGGAACGCCGCCTTCGTACTGCTGTGCAATGCAATGGGGGTCTGAAAGCTGCATAAACCCCGCCACAATGCAATCCAACCCCTGACCAGTAACGCAATCCTCCGTCGCCTGGCACAACCTCGCCTTCCTGGTGAAACACGCATGGGTGTCCAAAGTGTGGCTCCTTCTGTGGAACAAAAACAAAAACCCAGCAAAAGGGTGCAATGTAACTACATACAACCAAAATATTGGTACTGTTTATTTGTTTTTAAATACAAATATCACTTAACTGAGGCAAGTGAAACCTGTAATTAGTTTGTGGGGTCTTTTGTGACCCCTTGGATGAGTTGTCGCTGCACTCTTGGGGTAATTTTGGCTGGCCAGCCACTCCTGGGAAGGTTCACCACTGTTCCATGTTCTTTGCCATTTATGGATAATCGCTCTCACTGTGGTTTGCTGGAGTCCCAACGATTTAGAAATGGCTTTATAACCTTATGTCACTGACTAATATTTCAATTAGTTTGATGATCTGAAACATTTAGGCGTGACAAACTGCAAAAAAATGAGAATACTACCATAAGTGTACCGTAGGCAAAGGAACACTTACCACTGCAAAGCTAATAAAGCAAGTGAATGTTTGTTTAATGTAACATTAGAATTCCTGTAGTTGAAAAAGCTACTCTGCTGTTTGCTTCGAGAAATGTGGACATGCTTTTCAATTATATCGAGGTTAAAGGTCGAGAACCCGACTCCCCCTTCTTGCCTGAGGATTTCTCTTGTTTATGTTATCACCGATGGTCATTACCACAGACACGTTTATGGATGATGCCATCGGATCCTTTTTGAATTGGCTATAAAACGAATGCTGATTCTGTTGACTCAGCCGTGCACTTCGGTGAATTAACCTGTTATTTCAAACCATTCGGGATGGAAAATATAAGCCGATGTTCCCTAATATGCTGACTGGACACTCCATTAAGAACACCCGCACAGTCTAATTACATCCTGCACCAAAAAAATAGAGCGTACGAACGGGAACTGGAACATATTCCGGACTTCTCAAACGTTTGGAAAAAATAGGCTGGAATAATTGAAATTACTGACAAAGATTTTATATGATGTCATATATTTCTGTCATATATTATATACATATACATATATATACACATATATACACTCAAAAGCATACAACGCCCATTCTTTTTTAAAATTCTATTTATTTAAAATGGTATGACTGAAAAATAATCCTTTTTTTGTTTGGCGATGCTACCAATTTTCTGACATTAGGGCCACATTGGAGAAAAATTAATCTGAGAATACAAGAATAAAGTCGTAAATGTGTGAGCAAAAAAGTCGGAATATTACATAACAATATTGTGTGTGGGCCGCACGGTGGCTGAGTGGTTAGCACATTGGCCACACAGTCAGGAGATCTGGACGACCTGGGTTCAAATCTCCGTTGGGCATCTCTGTGTGGAGTTTGCATGTTCTCCCCGTGCGTGTGTGGGTTTTCTCCGGGTACTCCGCTTTCCTCCCACATTCCAAAAACATGCATGTTAGCTTCATTGGCCGCTCTAAATTGTCCATTAGAGTGTGAATGTTTGTTTGTCT